>CANUEZ040000001.1:1212500-1684388 GCA_948099385.1 Fasciola hepatica | reverse complement strand
ATAGATAGCTAGATAGATAGATCTATCTATCTATCTATCTATCTATCTATCTATCTATCTATCTATCTATCTATCTATCTATCTATCTATCTATCTATCTATCTATCTATCTATCTATCTATCTATCTATCTATCTATCTATCTATCTATCTATCTAATCTATCTATCTATCTATCTATCTATCTATCTATCTATCTATCTATCTATCTATCTATCTATCTATCTATCTATCTATCTATCTATCTATCTATCTATCTATCTATCTATCTATCTATCTATCTATCTATCTATCTATCTATCTATCTATCTATCTATCTATCTATCTATCTATCTATCTATCTATCTATCTATCTATCTATCTATCTATCTATCTATCTATCTATCTATCTATCTATCTATCTATCTATCTATCTATCTATCTATCTATCTATCTATCTATCTCTATCTATCTATCTATCTATCTATCTATCTATCTATCTATCTATCTATCTATCTATCTATCTATCTATCTATCTATCAACACACAACACACAAACTAATCTATCTATCTATCTATCAATCTATCTATCTAACTATCTAACAACAAACTAACACACTAACAATCTATCTATCTATCTATCTATCACACTCTATCTAACAACTATCAATCTATCACACACACAATCAAACTATCTATCTATCTATCTATCTAATCTAACTATCTATCTAACTAACTCAACAATCAAACTATCTATCAATCAATCTATCTATCTATCTATCTATCTACAAACTATCAAACTAACAACACACAACACAATCAATCTATCTACTACTATCTATCTACTCAACACAACTAACAACTCACACAAACACACACACACACACAACAAACAATCAACTAACACAATCTATCTATCTATCTATCTATCTATCTATCTATCATCTATCTCTATCACTATCTATCTAACAACACAAACACAACAAACAACACAAACACAAACAAACACATCTATCTATCTATCTATCTATCTATCTATCTATCTATCTATCTATCTATCTATCTATCTATCTATCTATCTATCTATCTATCTATCTATCTATCTATCTATCTATCTATCTATCTATCTATCTATCTAACTATCTATCTATCTATCTATCTATATCTATCTATCTATCTATCTATCTATCTATCTATCTATCTATCTATCTATCTATCTATCTATCTATCTATCTATCTATCTATCTATCTATCTATCTATCTATCTATCTATCTATCTATCTATCTATCTATCTATCTATCTATCTATCTATCTATCTATCTATCTATCTATCTATCTATCTATCTATCTATCTATCTATCTATCTATCTATCTATCTATCTATCTATCTATCTATCTATCTATCTATCTATCTATCTATCTATCTATCTATCTATCTATCTATCTATCTATCTATCTATCTATCTATCTATCTATCTATCTATCTATCTATCTATCTATCTATCTATCTATCTATCTATCTATCTATCTATCTATCTATCTATCTATCTATCTATCTATCTATCTATCTATCTATCTATCTATCTATCTATCTATCTATCTATCTATCTATCTATCTATCTATCTATCTATCTATCTATCTATCTATCTATCTATCTATCTATCTATCTATCTATCTATCTATCTATCTATCTATCTATCTATCTATCTATCTATCTATCTATCTATCTATCTATCTATCTATCTATCTATCTATCTATCTATCTATCTATCTATCTATCTATCTATCTATCTATCTATCTATCTATCTATCTATCTATCTATCTATCTATCTATCTATCTATCTATCTATCTATCTATCTATCTATCTATCTATCTATCTATCTATCTATCTATCTATCTATCTATCTATCTATCTATCTATCTATCTATCTATCTATCTATCTATCTATCTATCTATCTATCTATCTATCTATCTATCTATCTATCTATCTATCTATCTATCTATCTATCTATCTATCTATCTATCTATCTATCTATCTATCTATCTATCTATCTATCTATCTATCTATCTATCTATCTATCTATCTATCTATCTATCTATCTATCTATCTATCTATCTATCTATCTATCTATCTATCTATCTATCTATCTATCTATCTATCTATCTATCTATCTATCTATCTATCTATCTATCTATCTATCTATCTATCTATCTATCTATCTATCTATCTATCTATCTATCTATCTATCTATCTATCTATCTATCTATCTATCTATCTATCTATCTATCTATCTATCTATCTATCTATCTATCTATCTATCTATCTATCTATCTATCTATCTATCTATCTATCTATCTATCTATCTATCTATCTATCTATCTATCTATCTATCTATCTATCTATCTATCTATCTATCTATCTATCTATCTATCTATCTATCTATCTATCTATCTATCTATCTATCTATCTATCTATCTATCTATCTATCTATCTATCTATCTATCTATCTATCTATCTATCTATCTATCTATCTATCTATCTATCTATCTATCTATCTATCTATCTATCTATCTATCTATCTATCTATCTATCTATCTATCTATCTATCTATCTATCTATCTATCTATCTATCTATCTATCTATCTATCTATCTATCTATCTATCTATCTATCTATCTATCTATCTATCTATCTATCTATCTATCTATCTATCTATCTATCTATCTATCTATCTATCTATCTATCTATCTATCTATCTATCTATCTATCTATCTATCTATCTATCTATCTATCTATCTATCTATCTATCTATCTATCTATCTATCTATCTATCTATCTATCTATCTATCTATCTATCTATCTATCTATCTATCTATCTATCTATCTATCTATCTATCTATCTATCTATCTATCTATCTATCTATCTATCTATCTATCTATCTATCTATCTATCTATCTATCTATCTATCTATCTATCTATCTATCTATCTATCTATCTATCTATCTATCTATCTATCTATCTATCTATCTATCTATCTATCTATCTATCTATCTATCTATCTATCTATCTATCTATCTATCTATCTATCTATCTATCTATCTATCTATCTATCTATCTATCTATCTATCTATCTATCTATCTATCTATCTATCTATCTATCTATCTATCTATCTATCTATCTATCTATCTATCTATCTATCTATCTATCTATCTATCTATCTATCTATCTATCTATCTATCTATCTATCTATCTATCTATCTATCTATCTATCTATCTATCTATCTATCTATCTATCTATCTATCTATCTATCTATCTATCTATCTATCTATCTATCTATCTATCTATCTATCTATCTATCTATCTATCTATCTATCTATCTATCTATCTATCTATCTATCTATCTATCTATCTATCTATCTATCTATCTATCTATCTATCTATCTATCTATCTATCTATCTATCTATCTATCTATCTATCTATCTATCTATCTATCTATCTATCTATCTATCTATCTATCTATCTATCTATCTATCTATCTATCTATCTATCTATCTATCTATCTATCTATCTATCTATCTATCTATCTATCTATCTATCTATCTATCTATCTATCTATCTATCTATCTATCTATCTATCTATCTATCTATCTATCTATCTATCTATCTATCTATCTATCTATCTATCTATCTATCTATCTATCTATCTATCTATCTATCTATCTATCTATCTATCTATCTATCTATCTATCTATCTATCTATCTATCTATCTATCTATCTATCTATCTATCTATCTATCTATCTATCTATCTATCTATCTATCTATCTATCTATCTATCTATCTATCTATCTATCTATCTATCTATCTATCTATCTATCTATCTATCTATCTATCTATCTATCTATCTATCTATCTATCTATCTATCTATCTATCTATCTATCTATCTATCTATCTATCTATCTATCTATCTATCTATCTATCTATCTATCTATCTATCTATCTATCTATCTATCTATCTATCTATCTATCTATCTATCTATCTATCTATCTATCTATCTATCTATCTATCTATCTATCTATCTATCTATCTATCTATCTATCTATCTATCTATCTATCTATCTATCTATCTATCTATCTATCTATCTATCTATCTATCTATCTATCTATCTATCTATCTATCTATCTATCTATCTATCTATCTATCTATCTATCTATCTATCTATCTATCTATCTATCTATCTATCTATCTATCTATCTATCTATCTATCTATCTATCTATCTATCTATCTATCTATCTATCTATCTATCTATCTATCTATCTATCTATCTATCTATCTATCTATCTATCTATCTATCTATCTATCTATCTATCTATCTATCTATCTATCTATCTATCTATCTATCTATCTATCTATCTATCTATCTATCTATCTATCTATCTATCTATCTATCTATCTATCTATCTATCTATCTATCTATCTATCTATCTATCTATCTATCTATCTATCTATCTATCTATCTATCTATCTATCTATCTATCTATCTATCTATCTATCTATCTATCTATCTATCTATCTATCTATCTATCTATCTATCTATCTATCTATCTATCTATCTATCTATCTATCTATCTATCTATCTATCTATCTATCTATCTATCTATCTATCTATCTATCTATCTATCTATCTATCTATCTATCTATCTATCTATCTATCTATCTATCTATCTATCTATCTATCTATCTATCTATCTGTCGGTCCATCTATCTTTCTTTCTATCCTTGATCTATCTATATCTATCTAGTCTCACGTGTTCTTGTTCATATCTGTTACGACTGAGCAGCCGGAGCTTTGAAATTGACTGATGGAAGCATTCCATTATTTTATTCACGATGTCACCTTAAGTTTTTGTGCAACTCGAATAATTGACATCCAGCGCTCTGCTCTCACACAAACATAGATATGCTGAACCAGAGCTACGGGATGGAACACTTTTCTTGACTAGTCTTCCAATTTACACTCTAGATCCAATTCCTGGTGTACAGGAATTATATTCATGGTAATAGTTCGAAATGGTCAAGTCTCAGTCAGCTAAGCGAACACTCAAATATGTGAATGTGAGCTACCACGGGAAATAACACTTGCAGTGTATGCGCAACAAGATTATGTTTTCACAGAACCCCAACTAAGCAAAGCGTAAAAAAGACTCAATGAATTGTATTGTTTACGATAAAGATGGCACAGAGTGAAGCATTTGATTTCCTTGACAAAGTATTTCGAATGACACCAGGATGATTGGCTGGCAGTGTATTCCGCTACAATCGATGCTGAAAACAAGAGTGTCCCCGATACACTAATCACTGTTACCTGTAACCGTGGAATCAAAAGCACAAATTTCACGCCTCTCATAGGGCTGTTAAACAGGGCTAACTACCACGCGAAATCAGTAGATGCAATTAGCTGTTGATCAGCCCAAGTCTCAGGGTCATAGTCGTTGATCTGCCTGAGCGGCATCTCGATCTGCCTTTACCTACTGAATTTATGCACACATGGAACAACAGATAGTAGCCTCCAGAGGTTGCTTCAAAATGCACTGAAATTTTCTTGTAACAGGCCTACAGAAAAATATGACTTATTCGTATCAACATTTGAAACGTAACATCAAAGCTCCATCCACAACCGGAGAAGCACTGTACAGCTTTTTACTTCCATTTATCAATAATCGTCTTCACTCTATATCCAGTGAACCATTTCTGAAACTGGAAACCAGCGTTCAGGAAGTTGGGCCAAAGTAATTGGTCCCACTTGTAGCAGTGCTAGCAGCGGGAGTATCATTATTGGTATTATTATTATTTGAAACATTGGGTCCCCTTTATCCAATTCATGAGAACGGAGAGAAGACATAAGTCGCGAGATGCAAGCATTTCGTTTACTCTTGTCAACCGCGGACGTAAAACGTGTCAGTATATATACATAGTACGGTAGGGGGGGGGGAGGGTATTTGCAACAGTAAAGTAGGCACGATCGAAAGTTCTTACAGTGCGTACGTTGGGGAGAGTGAAGTCTGTCGTGTTAACGCCAGGGTAAACAAACATTTTGGGTCAATCGTTTTTGTGCACAGAGTGTTGGCTGATGCATCATGATTAGAATAGCTTCACTGAACGCCAGTAGTTTCGGAACTGGATTGCGCAACAATGCTTTGAAACACTGGGTCAGGTCAACTTTGTGACCTGATGCAACCAAGTGTCTTCCAATCGAAGAAGCTGGCGGTTTCACGTCGTTGTGTATTGCCCCAGCAGGTTGCGTCATCAAGTTTGACAGCCATTTGGGTATGTGTTCTGACACTAAAGAACTCATTCTTTTATGCACAGAAAACATTCGGTTCAGTTTTGAAGGTAAAGCTTACAAACAAACGGATGGTGTGGCTATGGGAAGCCCTCTGGGCCCAACCTTGGCAGATGTATTTTTGGGTATGATCGAAAAACAGCTCTGTGATAATATTTCCCAATTTCTATTTTACATACGATACGTGGATGATATTTTAATTTTTACGACTGAAGAACGTTTTATCCCTTTTGTTAAAGTTCTTAGCTCTATTCACCCAAACCTCAGTGTATCTCACGAAGAAGAACGTGATAACAGTTTGCCCTTTCTAGATATTCTATTAACCAGGCTTCAGGATGGGACTCTACAGCGCAGAATCCACCGAAAAGCAACTTGGGGCGGTCGTTATTTACAATTCTCCAGCTTCGCCCCAGTGGCTTACGAACGTGGATTGGTCAGAACTCTCTTCAACAGAGCCCAGAAAATATGTACAGAGGATCAAATACAAAACGAAGAAGAGTTCATAAAAAGAACGCTGCTGGCTAACGGTTATCCGGAGAACTTTATCAGACAACATCAGAGGCCGAGACTTGTGCGCGAGAAAACGATGAACGTGGAAAAGAAGCAAGTTTTTATCACTTTACCTTTTAAAGGAGATCATTTATTCAATCAAATAAATTGTAATCTCAAGTCAGCTTCAAGGCACACATACACAGCGGCGCAGTTGCGTTTGCTGCAGACTACCAAAAGGTTATGTTTTCAAAATCACTCAAATAGTCTTGCTGATCCCAATGTCTCACATATTGTCTATCAGTTCACTTGCAGTTGCGGTGACGTATACATCGGCAGGACGGATCGTTGCTTGACTCAACGAGTGTCAGAACACATACCCAAATGGCTGTCAAACTTGATGACGCAACCTGCTGGGGCAATACACAACGACGTGAAACCGCCAGCTTCTTCGATTGGAAGACACTTGATTGCATCAGGTCACAAAGTTGACCTGACCCAGTGTTTCAAAGCATTGTTGCGCAATCCAGTTCCGAAACTACTGGCGTTCAGTGAAGCTATTCTAATCATGATGCATCAGCCAACACTCTGTGCACAAAAACGATTGACCCAAAATGTTTGTTTACCCTGGCGTTAACACGACAGACTTCACTCTCCCCAACGTACGCACTGTAAGAACTTTCGATCGTGCCTACTTTAGTGTTGCAAATACCCTCCCCCCCCCCTACCGTACTATGTATATATACTGACACGTTTTACGTCCGCGGTTGACAAGAGTAAACGAAATGCTTGCATCTCGCGACTTATGTCTTCTCTCCGTTCTCATGAATATTATTATTGTTAGTAGTAGTAGTATCAGTAGCTGCGGGTTGACTGATTGAAGATCAGTCTAGGGGAGACTGATAAACCCTGACTCCAAACCAATCACGGGTGGCGAACGAGGCATACAACACCAGACTCACCACCATCGATGGCGAAAGGGTGTACCGGGCACGTAGGATGTCTGGCCCTATCTTAAATGCGAACGAACTAACTAATTTGTCACCGACTGCCAGATGTTCACGAGACCGGAATATCTACCTACTACCTTTTAGGTTAGACGTTCTAGTCAAATGCTTGGAGTGCGGCCGCATTCGTCAACCCTGTACTTCATTCCCGGCAACCAGATAGTATTCAGCAAACAATGAGACGTGGAATGAAAATGGCAATGTGGAAATCATGCCGTGACGTGGCACCTTGTCTGTCATAGTGTTAGCTCGAGATCGCGTTGTTTAGTGGTTATGTTGTGACAAGTTGTGTTCGACTTTAGAAGGGATTTCCCCTGAAAATCAAGGTTTATTTTTATTTTTCATATTTATGCAAGGCACAAAGCCTCTTTACTTTGAGTCGGGTTATAGGTGAAAAAATATATCGATTTATCAGGTAGTATTAGCAATTCGTTGTACCAGTAGTAGTGGTTTTAGTGGTAGTAGAATGAACAGTGGTGCAGCTAGTAGTGCGCATATCATAAGACTCATAATGCAGTGAAGTAACCAGGGCCGATATAATGACGGATGCAGAAACATAGAACACATACGAGTGAGAACGGATGGAATTTGCTCTAGAAACTCGGGAACAAACCATAAAAACACGCTGTCAACGAAAAATATTCAAGATAGTATTCGGCACGTTAGTTTAAATACCAACTTAGCTTCGGATAAATATGGTGTCAACATTTGAGGTTAGAGTACTGCGTAAATATACACTTGATTCCAATGAAATACTTGTAAGTAAAGTTTTAAAGCATTCTTTCAAAGGTTAAAGATGTGATTTTGTTGAATATTCGGTGAATGGGAAATCAATCACAGCTCACTGGAACAGATTCGTGGTTCGTCTTAGGACAGCTGAGGCTACATTCGGATGGTTGCGTGGTGAAGGTAGCAATTTCCCGCACCTTTGGTCCGGAAAGAATACTGCAGGTTACTGATGAACGTGTAAGAAATAGTTACAGAATCTCTCTACATTCTGGGTCGTTCGTATGTCATGACACAAGCAGTAAGCAATCAGGAATTGAGAAAATTTGCATCGTAGAAAAACCATTTGATGACTTTTCCACTCAAATTTGCTAGGTCTTCGTCAACGATGTAAACTTATCGTAAATATCAAATGCGCCATTGTACAAGTCCAGATTCGCATGCTCTAGAGCAGTACTGCATGGTGTAACGCCTATCTGCCCTTATACTGATGGTAAAACCTATAGGGCTGTCAGAGTGAACATGGATGCTTAGTTTTCTGGCGGTATAGATTTAGCCCAAATGGGCTGCCATATACTTCTGAATGGTATTCGAGCTCAAATTATGGTGTTTATTGATATAAGTATGATCAGCTTTTTGTGGGACAGATACAGTAGTTTTTTCTCGTCCCGCCTTTGACGTGAGCCCCGTTTTTTCTGTCTATCTGGTCATTCAAAATGCCGTTAAGCAACCCAAATGTAAAACTGGCAGTATTTACCGTTGCTGTGATGATCAGTTAGAAAAACCTCCCTCTTTGTGCACTGAAGCAAGTATTGCAAACTATCTGCCTGCCTTGACACTAGCCAAACAATCCCACACAAATCATTCTCTCTGTTAACACAAAATAGTGCACACGTTTTATTATGGCGTACATAGACAAGTTTCATGTTGTCCACCAGGGAAAACAAAGTTAGTGCTTGAGCATTTCCATCTTTGTCTGCAATACTTTCTCAGTAAGTCCAAATAAATTGCCGATAACCAATTTCAAATAAGAATCAATACATTTAACAAGCAAGAACTATTCAAAGGTGATTCACCATTATGAGTTGACTGCTGACAGTGCATACGCAGTCAGAACGTACACCGATTTACCCAACAACCTCAGAGAAGAGGGAGACTATCTCTCGAAGCCCCGGTGCATTTAGACATCAAGGCAACATCTAATGGGGACGTTATCCTCAAGGAGTGTTACAGCAAGTCAGTAAAAGCCCAACGAGCTTTATTACAAACCGAACCCAGTAGAGACTTTATTCATGTATGTCGGCATCCTCTTGTTGTTTTTGGTCTAACTGAGATCTGTTTTATCCCAAAAGATGGAAATTCTGTTTCAGACAGAAGTATCACCAACCATCCTGATATTTCCATATTTTAGTTGAAAGATTCTGCTTCATCGAGTCACTACGCTCTCAATATTGCCCGGCCCAAATTTTTATTTACGTCCTGTGCACAAATCTGTCAGGATGAAACAAAATAAAGCTAACCACTAGAAACTTATCAACCGTCAATATTACCTTACTCAGAAGATCACGTTTGTCGTTTTCTCATGGTTTGCATCCGGATGCTCTTTTGCTCGCTAGACGTACAATGACACTGGATGCGGTAACTGATATGAGTCTTCCTATGGAGTCTACATTTTTAGTTACGGCAGAATAGCTTCTCAATTGCTGAAATGCCTGAGATGGAAAAAAGAACACGCCACCAAACCACACGACCAGCCTTCTGTGAAAAGTCACTCTATCGTGATCAATAAATACGTGCAAAGACTCAATTCTTCTATGCCCAGAAGCTCATCTGTATCTCAGACAGAGAAACTTCTCAGGCGTAAAACCCTGCCAAAAACATACAGTATAGATCCCGATAGCCTGAACACTGGGCTTATTCTCCCTTCAGCGGATTCCCCCCATTCCATAACATACTATCCCCTCGGAAATGGAGCCATTTTCCTTAGATGACTTTTGACACCTAAAAAGGCCTTTTATATTGGTTCAGACTGCTTATCTACCACTTTTCCTGAATTTGGAGCAACTTGACTAACCACAATATTGTCCTCCCTCGTCAGTAAATCCGTTGATGTTGGCCCCATTTCTGCCTCATGAAAACCCATAACACTAGCGCCAATTATCAAGCATACTACTTCTAAACTTTTATTGAAATTTTGTCCCGTGGCAGTCACTTTTTCTGCACTCAGATTGACCGCGTGCTATCCTTAACCGGGGGCCATCCTCTTTTGTTGTTCTCAGAGGCTATTCCCGTTTTGTATACAGACCCAACAGATGCACTCCGGAGGCTGTTGCTTGAGTTTTTCACTTTATTTCAGAGCTTGAAATGTTCCTTTCAATCAGTTCACCTTATATTCCGCGACCATTCCTTTGCATTGGATTCGGCTTTCCGTGCTCTACTTCATGAATAGTTTATAATCTTCCGGCTGTCCCGTTTCTTCACCTTCATGGGTAAAGGGAGCCTGTAGAATAGAACTCAACGTACTGGAGTAGGCACAAGTTTATCAAGTCTCAGAATGAACAACTCTGGTGGTGTCTTTTTCTATATATATATTTTTATTACGTACGTTGTCAACTTGTCCGCTGCACCATCTGCAAGACTTTTATATACTTTGTCAGCCCCTCTCCAATAAACCAAACTTTACTTCGTTTTTTTGAGAACTTATGCAATATTCAAAGCCTTTCATCCCATTCCATCCTGTATCATAACATTTATTTATTGAATATACTATTCTTTTTCACATTCCTACTACTCCAATGAGCAACAAAATTGTTCCCGTTTTCCATGGCCGATTTGGCCGAATACTGCGAAGTTACAATCCACACAAATTTGCACATATTCTTCCACATTGCAGATTTTGTATAGAAACTACGTAAACCACCTTATCAAATTCTTGGACTAAGGCCGATCCGTGCCAGATAAGCTGCCGCTTTTCTTTTGTCCATCAATTTACTCTTCCAATCTTGAGCTACTGATCTCCCGCGACCTTACTCGGTTTACTGAAAATGATTTTATCTTACCTTATCCCGGCTTGGCTAGAATGAGGGGGTTTCTTTTTGAACCCCATAGATACTCTTTTGTTCACAGGATGTAATTTTCACATTTTTGGCCGTTAAAAATTCGCTGCGATGTTTCTTGAGGACCTCACACATCCCAATTACCCTGAATTGTCTGACGCAATTCGCATCCGCCTAAACTTTTCGCATTTAGACTAATGCTATCCCGCATTAATATCTATGGCAACTCTAGATTGCCTATTTAGAACGTGTTCTGGTCAATAAGATGAAAGACACTAAAGAATATCGCGTGAACCTCGGTGGCTGAGCCAACTTTTTTTAATCTATTATTGTTAATCCTCTTTTCAAAGTAACTACAATCAGTTCCTCTCCTCGTGTCTGAAGTGTCCGTCCACTCAAGTGATGAAACCGTTAATAAGATACAGTGCAATACAAAACACCGCATTCAACACAAGACCATTCTGTCAGGTGAGAAAGTTCATACGACATCTTGATGAAAACAGGGAGCCTTCGATGAGTGAACCCTTGTCTTTACTGATTCTTCTTCTGCAGTACACTTAGCGGTCAAATATGAAACAGTTTGTGGTCTGCCACCGATGCTGAACTAAATTTCAGTCTGAGTGCGTGTCAGCGGGCAATCATAAACGTACATAATAGCCATTTAATTTTTCCAGTTAATTCCCTTTGTTGATTCTGTGTGCTGGTCAAGCAAAAGAAAGATTTGCAGTGAGCAAATACAACGAAGCTCACCTGATAATATTTCTTCATGTCATTCAATATACTACACCACAGCTCAAGCCTTTGAATCCAGTCCTCAATTTCTGAAGTTCCTGGATGTAACATCACTATTTACCAAGTTCGCACTCTTAGAAATTATTGGATATTTATGCTATTATATAATCGAAGGCGAAATAAGTGTTGATATTCCGGTAGCCGACTTGAAATAACTGCTAATCCGAAGCATGCGAAATGTCCAGTTTCGCCTCAACGGCAGGCTGTACCGACAAACCGATGGAATGGTTATGGGATCGCCTCTGGGACCCCTACTTGCCTACGTCATCGTTGAGAAACTCGACAATCGGGTACTCAAATGCACCATAAAGGACTACCCGGTTACTTCCGGTAAGTGGATAATATTTCCATTTTAATTGAAGGACATGTTTGCTTAGATGAACCAGTGGAATAGTTTGCCCAAGCTCACAGTGCGCTCAGTTACCCATTCGAAGTGGAATTAGGAGACAAACTTTGATTTTTTTGGATGTAAACCTTACGAAAAAGGTAGGTAGGAAGCATGTACGCCGCATACATTGTGAGCCAATAGGGACAGGCCAATACGCATATTTTTCCAGCTTCTTTCCTGTAAAACACGAACAGAATCTGGTCCGGTCCCCAGCTTCTCGCGTACGAAAGGTCTGTTCCGAGGATATAGTGGGTGAGGAATTCGATTAAATAGGACGAACACTGCTTTGCCACAGGTACCCGGCATTTTTCATTTACACGAGCACTTTGAAGTATCTAAGCATCCACTGATAATAAACCGTCAATAAGAAAGAAATGCACAAGCAACTTCCCTTCGAAGGTGATTTTAAAAGTGAACTACCAGTTTGACACCTAAGAGATGAACTTCACGGGACATTTCTCCCTTCCCGCAGTTCACTGGCCGGTCAACAATTTCTACGAATCTCAAAGACAAAAAGCCTGTCCTTTCCTTCTTCGTGGTAACCTATTCATTTGTTTGCACATGTTTGGCAAACTGTACATGCAAACTGACACGGCAACAGATCCAAAGAGTCAAAGAACACAAAAATGCTTGCCTGAGGACAGTAACTAGGAAATTTGTAACCAGAGCAATCTTAGCACACCTTGTCGAAACAGAGCACAAGGTGAACCACGAAGTCTTCAAGAAGACTGACAAAATACCCGGGAATTAATCGGAAGCCGTTCTTCGAATCCACTTGGGAACAACGGAGAAAGTAGCGATTAGGCTATTAAATCCATTGCCTTTATCACACAAGCGATCTGTCGAATCCCTTTTTCCACGCTGGCCGCGATCGGAAAAAGAGTGAAGAAAGGTGTGTGATCTTGACCGTGACCTTCCAGTCGTTGCAGGAAACAGTCAACTCAGCCCAAGTGTACTTTCTGCGTCGTATTTTCCCAACCAAGATCAATCAACTTTCCATCCTTTTCCCAACCGCAAAACATCCGCAGCATTTATCTGGAGGTAATTGCCTACCTCGTGATCACGTAAAGGAAGTTAACATTACGATTTCCGCGCGAAAGACATAGGTAACACTTCGTTATGAAACCTTTTTTCCAGTAGTCTACGACTTCTCTGCACTTCCGTGTGTAGCTGGTCGCCTCACCAACCCGTCACTCGGTTCAGTTCTTTCAGCAATCAACCATGCATATCTGAGCTCTCATTTTTGGTTGCTATTTCACAGCCACACCCACTTCAGGGTAGAATTGATAGAAGCACATTATAGCAAAAACGGAAAATCAAGTAATAGGCGTAAATCATGAAGAAAAAAAGCCTACATGTAACTACGAAAATGGCCAAAATACCTATGCACATCGCTTATTTTCTCCAACCATCTGCAAGCGTCTCTTGGACATCAATCAGGAAGCCTTACACGACTTATATGGCGGTATCCACTGGTCCACGTTATCATACCTTTTACCATGTCATGGACTGATTACACTGATCTTATTTCTAACTATCGCATTTCAAGGAGAATCGAGTACGCGAAAAGTCCTAACGATGGACATGCGTAGCACATATTTCAGCCACCTTAACATGTTTAGATTCAGAACTTGTTCCAGCGAATGACTACTTGTTCCCAATAGTCTACGCCTAATATCAGCATTGCTCTGAAAGTGTTCCCAAAGTATTAGGGCAATATTGAGGAGGCATAGATGCTCAAAAGTCAGCAGTCTTTGCCCAGCTTTTACATGTAACGGCCATGTTTCTGAGCTGCAAAAAGAACGGATCTGATCACAGCAGTTTACACTTGGCCCTTGTTCGAAAAATAGGATATCAAGCTATCGCCACAGATGGCCGAAGTTAGGGAAAGCCAATAGCACCTTTTGTATTTGTGACGGGATTTCATCCGATATATGACCCCGCGGTATGATTTAATAACCTAGGAAAAGAAACAATCAAATTCACTCAGAATCTCAGCCTGCCGAGTCAAGGTTTGTTGCAGAGCCAACCCAGGT
Source organism: Fasciola hepatica (assembly GCA_948099385.1). NCBI lineage: Eukaryota > Metazoa > Platyhelminthes > Trematoda > Plagiorchiida > Fasciolidae > Fasciola > Fasciola hepatica. The sequence continues at coordinate 1,669,562 of CANUEZ040000001.1, read as the reverse complement.
TACAGCAACATTTTACAGGGTGTAAAAAGCATCCCAAATATAGTCACCTTATTGTTCAGACTATCTAGAAAGCTTGCAACTTACCTAGATCTTCACTCAGAAGAAAAATATCCTTCACGTATTCCAAGTTATAAAGCTGACTGCATGAAAGAAGACCAACATTGTTGTTCTCACAGGAAGAGAGGGCTACCTCAAGAATCATTTCAATTATAAAACTGAAAAGGAAGCGCAGAAGATGGCAACCCTGAAGAATACCACTTTCGGTGGTGAACTTGTGTGAAAGATCGATGTGAGCCCGAACTCGGCTTAAGATGATTGTATGCAAAAGTTGGAAAAAGGAAATACAGTTCTGCGGCAAACCCCCAAAGAGAGACTGTGCAATAGAACTGTGCGTTTGACGGAGTTGAATGCTTCTTTCAGATGGAAAAAGAAAGGGGTTGAGAGCATATGGAAGGGGCTCCTGTGCCCTAGGATTTCTCGAGGATTAAAGACGCGGTCGATACAACCCTGACTCGCTCAGAAACCGCCTTGGTTTTCACAAGTACACATTTTGTGGGGGCTGGATGGTCAGTGGAGGATTAGCCCGGTGAGCAGTTTGGAAGCTGTATTTACCAAGCTAAATGCCCTGTGGTTCTCACACGATTATCTGCCACCTTTCTTGTAAATCGGTACAATCACGGATTTACACCATTCCCCAGGAATCCGCTCACTACCGCAGATTACTCGGAAGAGTTTTGTTCACTCTGAAACTACAGTTCCGCCTCCATCCTCGGTGACGTACGGAGGCAACACATTCGTTGCAACAACTCCAATAGAGATGCCAACAGTGAGAACGCTGCGTACTTCCACTCATCCACAGACATCCCGCCATCATACACGCTCGATACCAAAGCTGTTCCAGGCTCCTGGAAGGCCGTACCAGTTGCACCCATTCCCGAACACTTCATCTCTAATATATTGTCGCTAATTTTAGTTCTATATCTATCATTATCTCTGCACTGGAATTGACTAAGCACGCTAACCTTAACCGAATCTTTTATTGTTCCCAATTCACATATAATACCAACAAGTGCACTCTGTACACAGTCACTTCAGTTTTGCATTTCATTTATAAAAGTATGAACTGTTCTGGTAAATTAATTAATTCTGTCTTTTTCGACCAGTCCTTTGCCTCTGATTGTGTTACCCGTACCATCTTCCTCCAAAAGCTGGAGTCTTTTGACTGTCCGGTTTCTCTGCTTGTGTGGTTAAAGAACTACTTTTCGAACAAAGAACCCAGCACACAAAATTCGTTCACATTTCGTTGAGTCCCTTAATGAACAACTCTTGTGCTCTTCATGCCGCTGTTCTTTTCTTTCATTGTTTCACTACGTATATTATGGAATTATAAAGAACTCATCCAGCACAACTTTTTAAGTACGACAACGAGGTGGAGTTTTTTCATTCTGTCCCCAGTAAACCCGACCTCACCACTTTTTCTGATAAATTAGGAAACACTCAGAATTTTTCTCCCTTTCTGGACCACATCTAAACACTTCCAAATGTTTCACATGCTTATTTACCCTTTCCTATCTGCTTATTCCAATGAACAATAGGTAGTTGACTTCCTTCCCATTTCCAGAGCTCAGTCGGCCAAGTACTAATGTGCCACGGTAACCACTTTTTTACAGTGGACTTCCCGTATTCCAGACAGTGTGAAGAAAATGAGTCTACTGCATTTTCAAATCCGCAGGCTACGGAAGTTTCATGCAAAACATGTTGTCATCAATTTCTTTGACCACCAATGTGCTCTTCCAGTCTCACTTTGAATCTGTCCTGACTTAGTAAAAAAAATTCTACATTCTGCATAGCGGCTGGACTCTCACGAGTCGTACTTCCGTGGTTCCCATAGCACGTTTCTCTGCTTACTCAGTGAGATGTTTCCAGTGTGGCAGTCCTAGCCTCCGTTTTTGAAATGTGAGTTGTTACCTTGCAGAAATCCTCAATACAATACGACGCAAATTACTACAATCTTTATAAACTTTACGGCAAATTGACTCCCTCATGAACTCCATTTCCGTCTGAGGGATATCTACGTGCATTGTTTCTCTTTCAGTCATATTCAGGAGGTCCACTTTAGGAGTGTATCTACAGAACTGTTTTTAAAGGGCTCTGCTAAACTGTCTAAGCAGTGTCCAAGAGGATGAATCAGTAAACCGTCGGATTCCTCGACTAACTCACACGGAGCTTCGGTAGACCGGCACTTCCAATCAAACGGCAAAAGTATGACTACTGTCAATAGATGCAGTACTCTCCGTTTATCCGTATTTCGCAATCCACCACTATTCACGGTCATTTATCAAACTCTTGGTTGTTCAATACCTCAGGGATTTGCGCACCCCACTGAATGTGGCATCCGGAAGAACGGATCTGCAAGTATCTAACAGAGAAACTGATATCGATGATGTCCATCGAGTGCGAGGTCTTCATGAACCGGAAATATATGTTACATTGAAGGAAGTTTGCTGTGCTTCCCTAAGTTGATACAAGCCTTCATTTGGGTCCTGGACATCCATTTGCATCGGAAACGGTGTAGACAGCTCTATCCGGAAAACGGATTATCGGCAATCGTCAAGGAAGAGGTGAGTGACTATATCCTTGGCGCGATCATACACGAGACGCAAAAAAGAAGCACGCAAGCGTCAACGAGTGATATGAGCCCATAAGCCCGGAATAAAATGGACGAAAATGCTCGAGCCAGAGATGATCAAGCCAGAGATCCCAAAAGACAATACCGTCCATGTAAGCTCAATGTTGTGAAGAAAGGGGAGGACGCCACAAGTGTCCGTGCCGCTTCCTATAGCCGCAGTCCTCACTCACCAGAAAAAATCGGTTGTCAAAGCACAGTTGAATGAGTCCATCGCAATTATCGTTGCAATATGCCGGGGCAGAAAATGAGCCTCCTAAGTGCCTTTTGGAATTCCCTAACGTACTAGCTGAGCATTGAACCCCCAACCATGGTCCCTACATTCGTTGAATACCAACTTAGAAACAGGTGAAACCAATCCCGATGGAATGTCCTTTATCTCAGAGGAGCTGTACTCAGTGGGTGCATACACACACACGACTTACAAGCACAGGCACTTCAGCTTGTAGCTGTTAGCACGACGAGACTGCACCTTGACGTGATGTGATAACTTGCGTGTCTCTATGACACAACGAGCTATATAGGATGGCTTCCTTAAGTTGGAGATGCAGTCAAGCCGGACGAAGTCCAGTCTCCTGGTCCTCCAGGTTAGGGGTCGATCAGAGCTGGTGACTCAGTTGGTAAAATCAGTGGAAGAATAACTGATACAAGCAGATAGGCTTCCACTCAGCCACCCCACTGCCTTGAGGATAGGTTCTTGTTAGAACTAAAGGCTTTGGATGAGGACCCTAATCGTTTTCCTGCTTTCCGACTGGACACCTTAGCAGTGCTCGTCCAACATCTCCCATGAACTGCACGAATAGAAAGAATTCCATACTGCATCGGTCGTCGCACAGGCTAATCAGGACAGCGCTGCCCATTGCATCGAACAGGGTGAGTAGTGATAAGTGGGCTACTGCTCAGAGTTCCCTCTCTTTTACTCAACCATTGTCTTCTGTCCCCAGCCACCCCTCTTTGCCCCATCTATCCACCCATAATGCTCCCACTGATAACACGATTGATACTAGCAACGACTCACTGTCAAATAGTGTCGGAAATAACCCTCTGTCTGGTAACTCGCATTTTCTCAAACCTCATTAGCCTCTGAACCTCGGTTCCTTCAACGTGCGTACACTCATGCAGCCCAGTCAGCAGGCGTGCCTAACCCTCACAATAGATTCTCTGAATATTGATATCTGCTGCGTAGGTGAAAGGAGTATCCAGGATTGGAGCAGTGTGATTCAACTAACTGCTCCTGGTATCTGATTGAGGTATTTCCTGCGCACTTCAGGAGACGAAATAGCTCGAGCTACGGGTGAATGTGGTATAGGAATAGTCTTGAGTGACAAGGCTTAGGCTGCCCTTTTAGACCGGATTCCGGTTCATGGTCGTTCGTGTGCTGTAAGACTCCAAAGGTCGGTTGCCGTTGGAAAGGATAGTATTGTTAAGAGCAACTTGTTTGAGATATCGGTAATCAATACAACAGACTGCAGCTCTGAAACGCAAAAGTAAGAATTCCAAAAAGAAAACACCATCCTCGTTTGCAGCAAAAGGCTGTGACATTTTAGTGCTAGCTGATGACTTCAATGCACAAGTTGGCAAACGTAGTGTGGCGGAATATCGTTTGGGTGGGCGTTGTACTTTACCCGTTCAGCTCACAGATAACGGGGATAGGCTTCCAAAGCTTTAGGCAGACAATCGGTTAGTCGTATCTAGTACTAATTTCCGATACAACTGGCTACACAGGGTGAAATGGCGTTCTAACTCAACAGGTACTCTGGTCATACCGCGGTAAGCTACCGGTGGTGCAGTTCTGTTCAGAATTGTAGATCTCACTGGTCCATGTATGTAGAGTCGGACCATGCATTAGTTTTAATGTGATTACATCTAAAGCTCCATGGTCATTGTCACAAACCGCAAACCCGGTTAGCTGCGCAACGTTTGTGTGATCCAGAAGTTCGCACCAGTTATGAACGGAAATTAGCACATGAGCTAGGATCCACGACGAACAGTAATGTAGATGAGCATTGGGTCCATATCCAGCAGACGATGCAAGTAGCAGCAGGTTTCACCTGTCGTCCTAGATCAGATGTCCATCAAAGATACTGGATTTCTGAAGAGTCGTTGAGTATACCGGATCAAAAACGTCAGCACTCGAACAGTGAGGAGATGAATAATGTACGGAGAAGTCTATAGAAGTAAGTTACGAAAAACCTTAGGAATGATAGCGAAAATTGGTGGATTATTGTAGCCGAAGAAATGGAAATAACAGCTGCTTCAGGTAATGGTCAAAGACTGTTCAAACTTATTCGCAACACCGGTGGACGGCGAACGCCGGTCAGTGGAACGATATGCGATAGAAATGGAGAGCACATTCATGGCAAACAGCAAAGGCTCGATCGTTGGGCCGAGTACTTCAAGGAACGGTTTAGCCAGCCGCGCGCCTACGTGGTTACGTTTGTGTCAACAACGGCGACTCCTTGGGTGGTATCACTTGAGCCCCCACCGGAACTAGAAGTAGAGTCAAGCATTCGATTTCTAAGGCGAGGGGAAGTCGCTGGTCCTGACGAACTCCCTCCAGTTCTTTTCAAAATGGATGGTGGTACCTTGATGAAATCACTGACTTCCTTGCTCAGTGACATTTGGAACGAGGAGCGTATTCCGTTAATGCGGAGCGAGTATTTGATTATACCCATCTTCAAGTAGGGAATACCGAATGACTGTAGTGATCATCTTTGAAATAGCTCATTTCCGATAGTCACCAATGTATTAGCCTCGATTTTGCTGCGTCGTCTCATACGGGCTCGCGAGAAGAAAGCCCACGAACAACAGGCAGGATTCCGCCCAGGTCGGGGATACATCGACCAGATTTTTATTCTTCGTCAATTAATGGAGGTGAGTTGCGCACATCGTAGACCGACAATAATTGTTTACCTTGACTTGAAAGGCGCCTTCGATTCAGTTGACCGGACGGCGCTATTCAATGCTCTTCACCGGAAAGGTTTGCCCCAAAAATTTCTGAATCTACTGAGGTCATTATATTCTCATACTTCTGGCCGCGTTACGGTTTACGGTGAACTATCCGTTCGATTCAAAACGACGAGCTGTGTCCGACAGGGATGTCCCATTTCTTCAGTCCTGCTCAACTTCCCCATAGACGGGATAATGGAGAATGCCTTGGGAGATCTTCAGAAAATGGGCATTGAACTAGAAAATGATGAGAAGCTGTGACCTACGTTACGCAGACGACATCGTCTGCTTATTCCACCGTACAGAATATTCTCAACGTGTACTAGATAGACTCGAAAGAGCTGTAGCTTCCTTCGGCATGCACTTTGCACCTCCAAAATGTAAAGTGATGTTTCAAGGCTGGGCTTCAACGATCCCGAGCTTGATGGTCGATGGGGAGGAACTAACAATGGTTGACCACTTTAGTTACCTCAAAAGCAGTGTGACGACGGATGGGAACACGGTAGTAGAGGTTAGCACGCGTATATCGAAGGCTCGAGCGGCTTATGCTGGACTGAAGCACTTGTGGCGCCAACCTGATATTTCACTGAAGTTGAAGGGTCGTATGTACTATGCCGCAGTGCGTTCAGTTTTGTTGTATGGTTGCGAGACTTGGGGTCTGCGTGCAGACGATATTCTTCCTCTTGAGATATTTGACTACCGATGTTTGCATAGTATAGCAAAGATTGGGTCGAATAGCCGAGTGAACAATTCTCAGGTCGGAAATCGAGCTTTGGGTACTTATGCAGGGAGTTCTCCATCACAGCGTATCCAGTTCAGTAGACTTCGTTTGTTGGGGCACGTGTTATCAGTGGCAAGCACACGTCTACTGTACCATATTCCGTCCCTCTTAGGGAGTGGAAGAAACCACGTGGAAGTCAACAGATGACACGGCAACGAGGAACGAAAAAATGCACAGTGAACTTAGAAAATGTAGGTGCTCCAAGTCTTCGTGGTTGGGGTCAAAATGATCCCTCAAATAGCTGGTTTGAGACACTGAAGGATATAGCAGCGAACCGTGAACAGTGGTGATCCTGTTGTCATTTACTTTCTGTCAAATCAGAATGATTGATCAATGTGTGTTTGTACAGTTAGACTGTGTATTCTATGTGTTGGCTACTAGGGTATTTCTTCTTTTTCCCTTCGGTGTAGATCCACTCCGCATCCATCTTGTGTATTCATACTTTCTAATACGATGTGCAACACAGTGAGGAAAGCAGTGATCAGTGGGGGTGCCTTCCTGTTTAATGCAATACGATGATGAAGATGATGCTGACACGGTGAAAAATCATTCACCGAAATGCAGACGGTCGACTGTGCACTGCTATCCAATCTAGCAGAGTACGCTCAGTTCTAGTGCTTAAGTGATCCCGATTCTAGCTCGACCACGAGCATTAGACGGCAGATTGCCGTACGCGAAAAGTATGAAGAGAGAGACTCAGGTTCTATCTGGGTTAAGAAGAATGATCATAGAAGTAGGGTCTAGTAAAGGAGCTTCGGAGTAGCAGCATACTTCTATAGGGAAAATTTAAACAGTTCTAGCGAGAGCAACCTGTTGCCCTATCTGACATACTATGTGAATTATGGAGGCAGTCAACTGAAATGAGCATTTAGGCTTAAGAATTGCTTTTGATTTATGCCCGACTCCTGAATTGTTACCCTCTTCAGAGCCGCAATAACCCGTGGTGTTTTACATCGACTTTGAATTAAAGGAGGAAAAATCGGTGGAGCTCTGTTCACGAAGGATGCTAGAGGTTATTAAGCAAATCACTCTTCACGGTTTCCCACACCGTGGAAGGAGTTTTTACAAGGAAACCATAACCGGAGACTTTGACAAAAACACCAGCTTCACAAGACAGTGGGACGTGACCGAAGAGCTTGTTAGGGAGCATCTTTTGATTTGTCACGTGAGAGTTGACTGTTTCGGACATCCCATCTTGTATTCGCCGGTACTTTATTATTGACCCGCTTTTTGGATTCAGTCCTTAACCCCATGCACTCTGTCGAGCAATTGGAAAGTGGACGGGACAGACTTCTTTGGGCTGAGGACTGCCCAGACCTGACGGACGATAGCCGCCCAACGAAATGCGATGCTTTCTCCCACGGCCGACAGAAACCTCAGGTTTTCCTTCCTAAGTTCACCTAGCGAAGATTTTTCGACCTGTTTACGGCCTCTCCCAGTGGTTGTTCGTTGAAGTTTCCTCTCCAGGGGCGCAATGGCTTGAATCAGGTGTTGCTCAAAACCTGTTTCATACAGAGTGAACGTCGTCTGGCCTGTACTCATTTACCGGTCAGGCTTGTCTGCATTGCCGGCTCAAGAAAGCCATCCTGCGTGTGTCTTTGGGTGGCAGAGTTAGGCATGAAACTAAACCACGCCACTGTGCAGTCTTGTCACGGTGGTGAAGTTGTTGCTGAAAAAAACTAGACTTACCCTTAGTTGACATTATAACTCACTCATTGTATGCACTGTTTTGTAAATCCAAGGTACTACGTAGCTGCTCAATTTCTACCCCCCGATGCATAAAACAAGTACCTGACTAGAACTTAAAAGTTTGCCATTGTGTGTATTGAGGCTTTGTAGGTTTGATTTTGGTGTCAGAAATGAGCTGATTGTTGTGACAGTCAGAGTGACTACACTTGCAGAGTGAACAAAAGCGGTAATGTCATATGGCTCACTTGTTAACCAATGTACTTCTGCTGGCCTGATTTTCTGACTATCTGTGTGAGAGTTGACAAAAAAATATCAACATGGATAAGTGTTCACTAAGACTAGCTGGCTAGGCTTGTTTAAGTAGTAGAACAAACATGTAGGAACAGCAGAATATCAGTGAGTTGACAGCTATATGCGTTCTGAAACAGATCTGATTTGCGTAAATCACCAATTTTCTTGTCTAAATGTTGCATTTTTCAGACATGAAGAACATAATTGTTGAATTTATCGACCAGTCCGAACTCTAGTGAACCTGCATAGTGGATGACGTTATTACTGACACGGGGAACACAAGAGAACTTTTATTTCGCTAGTGGAAAACGGTACCAGTCGAAAGCAGATTGGCGGTATTAGCCTTTTGAAATGATGCACCATACAACATTAACACTCAAATCGCCACCTAGCACAATGGAAACATAGTAAAGTTAGTTGTTTTCAAGTTTTAATACTTATCAACCATGCCCATCCAGTACGCCTAGAACGGGAATCGAAACCGGTGTGAATGGTTGTGATTCACACACACGTTATTGCTAGCCTACCCGAGCAGCTTTTCGTCAACACTGCCTGATATACCGCCCTAACCTCACCGAATTTTAACGGTAGTAACCCGCCACTTGCACAGCAATCGAATCCGAGGACGTACGACCTCTAACATCAAGTTTAAGTGTATCGAACAAACTACGAATAGGACCACAGAGCTTGTATAATTGACCCGTGGCAGTAGTTCATTTTAACTGCTTACAATCTATTGACGGAACTAGGAGAAAATAAAAGCAGTTCAGTAAGGCATGGGCATTTTCTCGGAAGATTAACATTTTAAGTGATTAGTCTGTCTCTCTCTTCTGAGATACCAGTGGTGACCAAGTGGTGTACAGAGTTTGCCCACCACCTCCAAGGTCAGTGGTTCGATTCCCGCCACCGCCCGTTGCTTTGGTGGTATACAGTGACCCACTATCGCCCGGCTCGTTACCAGAATAGACTTATTGGGACCTTTTGTGGTTCTTCACCCTAGGTCTCAAGGTCTGGTTGCTGTCCATCCTTAATGACGCGAGGGATCTTTGAAACTAAATGGTATAGTCCTTCCACTACACTCATGCATAAGAAAGTAGGTAAAAAGTTGGCTGTATTTAGATGAGTTTAGTGAAAAAATGACAATATCTCGTATTAAACGGTTAACGCGGAAAACCACAGTGAATCGACAGACGGAAAAAGCCATTCTTTGAAAGTTCACGAGACACATTGAAGCCATTGAATAGCCGGTTCTGCGAAGCTGTTGGTGGCAGAATCTGGACGCTGAGTGGAATCAGTTTCCTAGTAAATTTCATTCTTACACTGAAAGATATGACGGACCGATTCACCATCACAAGAATACACGGAACACTTCAACGGTCAGAGAGTTCAAAAAATATTTGTCAGTGATGGAAAAATTTGAGAAAAACGGAGTGGCTACCCCCCCCCCCCCACCCGTGAAATACGGTATTCATGCCCACAAGTAGCTTTGTGACTTCATGAATACCTTGTAATACTGTATTTAGTCGTGGAATATCTAAAGCAGCAAGCTTTCTTCCAATCTGTAAATGGTTATTAAAGCAATCGTATCGGCCAAAATGAACAACCTGAGGGGAAATCTGCGTCAATGTAATGCCTTCAGTCAAACTATGCTATTCACATGAATGAACTCTTGAGCTATCAGCTGCCCCTGTAAGTTTGTCACCCAGTTCTCTAGCGAGAAGCAGAAAGTGCCGATGAAATTGAATATATTTCAGATGCAAAGATACACGTCAACAAATATTCCAGCTTGCATCCAATTGGGTGTGTATTTCCGGGCTAGTTGAGTCACTGTGCCGTCTTGCCACTCATTTTTCCAATTTGGAAGCAGTCGAGACAATACTGAAGTGCATTGAACGCAGTACAAAGTAAAATTTCTCGGATGAACTGCTAGACCGGACACTTTGTTTTTAACCTGCAACACCTTATATTCCATACGGAATATACAGACACAAGTAGTATACGAATTTCAAAGCTTGGAGAAAACCAGTGCAACCATCCAGATAAGTATCGAAATGAAGTGACAAAACATGAGTGCAGAAGAGGAATCCGGGCCACAGTCAAAATCAGATATCCAATTTAATCATGCAGGAAACACATCGGAGATGATTCATAGAGGTATTACATTCGCGCTGAAGACGCATTATCTCTGTAGACGTATCGACCTAGGAGAAATTGAATGAAAGTCACTGCAGGCAATATCTGACGCGAACAGAACTTGAGCGTAATTGCAGGCACAATTCTTAGTTTAATCATTCTGCCACTGCAATAGAAATATTTTTCCCCAATGCGGTTATTCACTGTCAAAAGTTGGGACGCGAAAATTTCCTATTTTTTCACCATAATTTAGACAGTAGCCGTTAATGTTTACAACGTATTCGATGGGGTTAAAAAGCAGTTCGTACAAGTATTTTGGTTTCGTTGAATCAGAGCCACATACCAAATCAACATAACACTAATGGAAGGAATGATGTGTGATTAGTGCCACACAGTCAACCGATTCAGAAACAGATTTGCATCCCAAATTCTTAACTATTATTCTGAAAACGTTTATCCACAAAACCACTCCCTGCATTCATCTCAATACACCTTTATCATGCAAAGATAATCGAACCCCATCTACCACTTGTCCGCTTTGATATTGTGGAGTATTTAAGGGCACTGAACGGAGGTCGCGATCCCTGATAAACCCAAATTATGCTATTTGGATCGGACTTACAGATGCGAAACTTTGGAGCAAAGTTAATCGCAGTAAGAACTATGAACAAAAGGATAACGGAAATTAATTCCCTTCACTTCAGGCCGTGATAATTCCATGCCAATCCAAAATTTCACTGATGTGAGAAAAAGTGACCCTATCCCTAAATATAAATAGAGCTGTGGTTTGAAGATGCTTGGAGAATCTGATTTCACATCCTACCGTGACCGGGATACAGGAGAGCTGACTGCTAATTCCAAGAAAAAATCAAAAGTGAAACCAAAAGAACGAACAGAAAGATCATCTTACAGAGAAATTCACAAATGATAGCATCATGAAGATGACGGCTACACCATGAGCTCGTATATATTTAACACTTCGTTGCGTGTAACGGTTGAACCTCTTCCGAGAATTTCGGCTGACCAAGACCACAGCTTAGACTTTTCCATCGTTTTTCCTACATCGTAGGCTGACCGCTTCCAGAAAATTCGAAAACCACCCTCCTTGATGAATGTTACAGGATGTGGAATTCTAATTAATTGTATGCTAAACGAATATCCCAACCACTGCTAAGTGTCAAACCTAGGAGTTCAACCAAACGATTTCAACCAGACAATTTATGGCTGATCCAGGTATTACTGATCAGACAATCCAAACAGAAATACACGCACAATGGCACATCATAAGACCGAGTATATCGGAGTGTTGGACCAACGAAGTCATCCTGCTATACATGACAGTACAGATGTGTCGTGTTTTCCGAACATTGCTTCCCCGTTTCTTAGCCGTTTACCAAAAGGAAAAATCATTTGATAACAAAGAAAAACTTTGTCTTGATAGTGAAATCGCATGTGGTTATATAAGTCAGATGGCATCAAAGAGAAAAAATGGACAATATCTTCAAAGGGAGATAGGTTTTAGTGATCTTGATTGAAGTGTTATTGTTTAAGGACATTTATTCTTCCGACAGACCAGTGTCTTGCCTGCAAGTAGAAATTTTTCGACCAACTGCTGAGCCTTTCTTGGAGTGAGGATTTTGGCACAGTGAAAATAAATCGCAAGTGAATGTCACGGTAATCGACCAGGCTTGGCCGACTTTATTGCAAACTTTCAGGGGAACGCCACAGAACCAGTAAATCTTCACAGAGAGTGTAGCTGGTCTTTCCTACGGCCATCGTCAGGCTTGGCTCTAAACAGTTCGATTTCGGAATGTGTTTTGAGTGCGCCCACGGTCGTTGTAACTAACCAATACCGTATTCGACAAAGTCCTCCTTGTGTTGCTGGTATGGTAGACTAGACTATCAATGAATAAGTTAAAAGAAATGCTAATAAACCCATCTTGATGCTCCCCGTTTTTCTGAGATTTCTTTTCGTCCAAATCGCTCACTGTGATCAACTTTGGCACGGTAATTTCCCAACACTTTGTTATATCAAATTTCCGCACGAATTTCAGGCATGAAACAGATAGTTCGATTTATATAGGAAAAAGTTCCTAAAAGTGTGCGAAATGCTAATAAGCCCACTGCTAGAACCACCGTAAAAACTTTGAATTAGCTTGCAAAGCAATGACCTCGGTGGTTATTTATTCGGTTTTGGTACTTGGGAATGTGTTATTGAAAATTATTCACGTCATACGTGATTCATGAACAAGGGGGATTCAAGCTATGCACTCAGATTAGCAGCAGTGACTTCTCGTTCACGACAACAGAGGGATGGCGAGAGGTCCAAGGTTCTCTGAGTTGGACCAAGGAAAACTAATCGCATAAAAAACTCGAGGATAAGCATGCTGCAGGCTCCAATGAAATTCTCGGATTTATAACAGTTATTCATGAATTACGGAAGGATTATGATCCTTGAGGAAACATGTGGAATTCGATAAGAACTGTCTGAGCATATCACGAGACCACTGTTGCCGATGCTTCGGACCAAATGACCAGTCCATCGAAGCTGTATACTTCTTTGCAACTGAATATAAGTGTTCGGCAAGTACAGCAACTCTCACACTTTGCACTTTATTTGTGGCACAGAAAGATTAAATTAAAGTTCAGGATGACCGAACGATGTTTCGAAGATGAAGGCTAGAGTTTCAGTTATCACACCAACTGAAGTGCTGAACAGATTAATACGACATTAACTGATAAGGAAAAGTTTGGTTATAATGATCCTAATGGAATCACGTACTACTGGCACAACTTCAGGCAAGCCAAGCTGCACCTCAGACGTCGAGCCTTTGGTGGTGGTCCTGTGACGTTTTGATTTTCGAAAATGGAAAAACTCCGCCAGTATTCTTGTAAAGGAAGCAGACTGCTGACTCATGCATCAGAACATTGAATGAATTTTTAGTCCTAATTGTTCAGAAAATTGACTGAGACCCACAGAATATCAAAATGACAATGCTTCTATACATATAGCTAACCTCACCAGAATGTGTATACAGGGGCATCAAGATCAAGGGCTGGTCTACTCACAGTCCAGACTTGAATCTAACCAAAAATGTCCGGGGTCTGTTAACGAGAAGGCTCTATAAGGATGAAAGATTGTTGGACACTTTGTACGAGTTGATGTCCGTCATCCTCGATAAATAGGACACCACAAAACTGAAGACCATCCGGAATGCAATCGAAACATGCCTGGACGTTGTGTTTCAATCATCAAGAATAATGCTCACTGTTTTTGTAACTAGCCGGTTATTTTGGCCTTTGGTCCTAGGAAATTTTTCCTAGGTAAATCAAGCTATCTGTTTCATGCCTGAAATTCGTGCGGACATTTGATGTAGCAGTGTATTGAGAAATCACCGTGCCAAAGTTGATCACTGTGAGCGATTTGGACGAAAAGAAATCCCGTAAAAACGGGGAGCATCAAGATGGATTTATTAGCATCTCATGGTAATGATAAGCAAGTTCAACCAACCTAGTCATTGGAGAACAAACGTTCGTCAGTCAGATGAGAGTTTGAGTCTTTATCTGATCGACGAGGGACCCATAGTTTATCCTTGTCTTATGATGAACCGATTGTACGCGTACAGTGCTTGCTTCAGTAATCCTGTTTCCAGGACCACTTTCGCGAAAAATTCACCGAGTTTCTGCTCCGGGGTCAAACGATCCGTGTATCTGGTCTAAATAGCCTTCAAGGTTGAGCACTATTTTGTTCTCTCTTCCCACTTTCTATAATGTGAAAAGGAAGCATAACATTATTAGAACCCGAAAAGTAGCGATTGCAAAAGTTGAGCATGGGTCACAAACTATTTCGAAATACAAAATCATTTGAGAGACGAAATAAACCGGGTAGCAGTTACACTCTAATCAGAAGCTAATACCAATAAAAACATATTACAGCAAGTAGTGCGGATGTGATTCTAATCAAGGTGAATCCGATAAAATATTCTCAGACAAAACTGATACTTGGCACGAATTAGTACAATCAATGATTTACGCAAAGCCTGAAGAACCTTCAGTTTATACCTACTTCAAGCAGCAAAGCTGGGTGTCAGCCTCTGGCAAAAGAGGAATCTAACCGGACCAACTAATTTTGATTCTTGGAGCAGTCATAGAAAAGGTAGTATGCTCATAGTACCTCAGTAATAATCCGCGGAACTGCGTCTATTTTGCCCTTTTGAAATATAAATTGTCTCCACAAAAAGGAAAAAAGTTCCTCGAATAGCTCCAAACAAAGGTATATGGGCGTTTCTAGTCGCATGTCCGTTACTCCGTATTGTGGTTATTTTGAATTTGTTTTCTTTCCTCAGTAGCACAAGTTCGATGGATGGACATCACTACTTTTCTTCGGGTCAAATCGACCGTCTTTTCCAATACTGAATCTCGGACAGTATCTCGTACAACTCATGCAACTAGAATTACTAAATAGAAGACCAAGATATTTTTGCACTCAAGCTGCATTATCCAAACAACAAGAATGCATCAACAGTGAACTAATCGATCCCGTCCAGGTGCTCAGTTATCTGGGTTTTAAGATCATCCTGAAGACGAGGACGAAGTCAAAATGCGATATGACAAAGACAGTAGAGTACTTCTTCAGCTTCATTAGAAACCCCGGACGTGTCACAAGATCAGTCCACCGATCAACTTTCCCGTCTATTAGGCAGCCATCCACTCAATAATAACCCGTGACTGAGAAACGCGATCACTGCACTTCAGGCATATCAGGAATCTGGGAATATTTGTCAGTTCTTATCTCCTACGTGTCATCAAAATGGCTTTGTTCCACGTGCTCTCGAATGATCCAATAAAATGTATCTGCTTTGACTTTGAAAATTGGCTAGTGATTTTCAAAGCCGCCAGTTGATGGGGTTAAAACATATTCGATGAAGCCGAAACACGGGTTCCTCCAACCAGTGGATCTCTTCTGTCATGTTTAAAAAGGTGTTGCTGCCTAAGAGGAAAGCCAAAAACGTGGATCAGCACTGTCAAATGGGGCTTAGAGTGATCAGGACTCCAGGCTGTCTATGGCGTTCGCAATTGGCAGCATAACTGGACCTCTCTTCGCTTTGATATATCCTTTTATCCCCATTTGTAGGCAGGCAACATCAGCAATTTACATTCAGCTGTCTGATCCTTTCGCAACACCTAGTGGTATGTAAGCAAGTAAATGTATGCATGAGATTGAGACTGCAGCTTACCACGACAAAATTTCCTATCTCGTTATGCATAGACTGACTGGATAAATTAACACAAAAAATGAGCTTGACCAACCAACTAACCTGCTATTAAGATCGATGTTCTCCTCTGAAAACTCAGTGACGCGTGCGGTGCACCGATCTTAAGAAACTCTACCATAAATATGGTCGTATTGACTGCCAGTGAAGCCGGATCATCTCTGACGTACACTTCTAATCATTTCTCATACTGAATCGGTTGTACTGGCGCTTCCTCCTCACACATGTGAACTCACTCGACTGGTTGTGCCATTGCTCAAATTTGCCACACCCAAACCTCTTTTGCTCCTCATTACGGAGTGACTGTCCTGTGCGTACGCCGACAGACCGACACGTACATGTCCCGCTTCACTAAATCATGTAATGACTAGTCAACTGTGCTTTTTTGTTGTGATCACATTTGAATATGATCACTCAGGTACACACAAACAAAGAAAAAAAAACATGCACACACAGATTGCTTAGTAATGCCCCCAACTTCTGCACCTTTTGGATTGCGTTCCGTGGTGGGAATGTAGCATAGTCCGGTTAGGGAAGTTCATCATTTGAGGGCATTGACAGTTCATATTCGGTCTCAATTCAATTGTATTCACACTCCATTCAACGGATTCCAACTATGAGCTAGTAGTTATCTATCAAATGTAGTCACCGAGAACATTACTGAAGAAGGCCTATCAGAACTCCGCGTTGTCGACCAATTGACACGGAAATATTCCGTAAGCACTGTCTCAGGCTCTTTCGTAACTTTATTCCCAATGGGTTTGCTGAAAATATCCCTGTGAATTTATCACCTAATTCACACAAAATAATAACTCATCATCATTTCTGACACCGTTAAGAGAATGCGCGGTTTACACAGCACAAGCCATTCACATCATGCGGTGTAATCTACCTCATCTGATTTGAAATGGACTGACTTGATAATCCACCGCTTCATCAGGCCTATCTTGTTGTATACAATCCTTTCGAGCGTTAGAAAGAATACGATATTATTCCGTTTCCCGTGGGATCAATAATCGGCAGTTGCACAAAATTCGTTCAAATTCACCACGAAAAATTAAAGTTTCAAGATGGATGTCCCGTAAACAGAACGAAGGCGCATCTGCAAAAATTTTGAATGGAAATCAGCAATGAATCTAATCATATGCTCAAGTAAATGGAACAGGACATTCGATAATGTTAACTGTTTCAAACATAAGGAATCCCAGTTCAAATTTCTGGCCAAAATTGTCCTTGGTCGATCAATACAAAATTAAACAATACAAATGAATCACAGAAACCAGATCTCACAACAACATAATACGCGTTGTGTTCCTGCCAACGTTTCACCAAGCTACGGTACTTCTGATTGCACAAGGATTCTCCTCTACGTTCTCCCTACTAATACAACCGATAGACTGGGTGAAATAATGAGCGTGATCTGATTTCTAGACGATTTAATGCTGGCAAAATACCGTCGCATTCCAAGTTCTGTTTACAGGTTTCTTATGAATTAACCGAATAAAACCTGCAGTTGTTCCCAGAATATTGAACAGTGGCGTGAACAATACGTACTCCGGTCGTGTTTATATATGAATAACAAATGAACACCTGCAGCCAAATGGCTTCCTCGATGATTCCAAGTGAGCTAATTTGATACATGCACGATCTGCATGAACTGAATATTGCTCTATAATTTGTCGGACCAAACTGATGTTGTGTGATTGCGGTTGACATGACCTGTCTGAGTGGTTTTTGACAGATTGAATTAAATGAAGGGTCGACTGTAAATATTTCATGGCAAAGCAAGAAAAATCTGCTCTATTGATGCAGCAAAAAATGAGTTTTTTTTCTATGGAGTATTTTCTTACAGAATGGCTGTCCTGAACGTTTTGTTGACTAAAAGATGAAGGGAAATGAAAAGAGATCAAAGAAGATAGAAGACGCGAATAATTAATTATATGCGCGTTCGCTGTTCAAATGCGATACCGAAGCCGAAATTAGTTAATGAAGATTATCCGCAGTATTCAGTGGTACACTGTATGCAGCGCAGCTAAAAAATCTGTTAGTTTCCAAACTGATTGTGCCTTTTTGATTAAAGGACAAATAGCCGAATTCTGGAACACCTTGTACGTTTTCCTTTACCTGTTCCTAAAGCACTAGGTACATTAGCCCCACCATTAGTCACATATCCGAAAGCTTTCGTAAACACCATCCGGCTTGACCGAACACGGGAGCAATAAAGACAATTACGAGTGCTGTATGCTCACAGTTTTGAGTCAAGCCACAGAGTGAAGGTGATAAAGCCTTTTCGAACCATTTACAAAGCTCGGGGAAAGCAGTCAAGACTTGTCTAGAGTCGCATCTTAGATACAGCCGAAATCGTGAGTATTCGTCCCTACAGTCCTCCTGTGTTTGCTCAGAAGCTATTTGTGCAAGCACTTAAGCTCATCTGGCCCACATCTCGTTCTCGAACACGTGGAAAACCACTTGAATTTTCCACACTGTGATCGATTTCACGTGCACAAACGCACTCGCAGTGGCAGATTTGGAACAACACTCCCCTTTCTTCTTTTGTGAATCATATCTAACGTCACATATTAGTGAGTACGAATAACTGAAAACGAGCTCGTTCGCCTCGCTATTTCCTCCCAATGTGTTCTGTGGGAATTGTTCGGAAATTTTTAAAGTCTCGAAGGCTGCACCCTTTGACCGGTGATTTTCGATGGGGTTTACAGTGTTTGCTTACCATCTCAAAGGTCCGACATTCGAATCCCCGTCATCACCAGTTACTTTGGTGGTAAACAGTAATCCACTGTCGTCCAGATCATTACCACACCTGACCTACTGGGACCTTATGTGGCTCTTCTCTACTCCATGACTCAGGGTTCGATTACCGGTTATCCCCAACAGTAAAGTGGGCCCCCGTAGCTATAAGATATATAACCCTTCCGCTGCACTCACGAGCAAACACGTAGTAAAAAAGTGATTATTACCCTGGTGGTATTGATGCCAATCCTGCAGATTGCAGTTTTCTAAAACTGTCAAGTATATTTTTGCTTAGAAAAAAAAAGGGAAAACCAAAAGAACAATAAGAAGACATTGAATCATCTGGTGGTTTTTTGATAGTTTTGCGGTGTACGGAAGGGCCACAAGAAGGATGTGGTGCCATTTTTGAATTCATGACCTTGAAGTCAAGGAGTGATCAGTTTATTACAAGGCACAGAGCAGTTTGTTTTGTTACACACCTTCCCCTAAATGAACAAAAGTATTCTCGCTTCTTCACGGGAAAAACGCTATTAGAACAAGATCTGGCAAGCAAATCCCGACGAATTCGACTCGACTAATAATGATTTATGGGTTTTGATAAGGAAAGACGACCAAAGAACACACAATATATTCAGAGAGAGCATGTCGATGTAAGCTCTCAAACGTCATTGCCTAATCTTTCGATGGGTGAAAAAATTAGCGTCCTTCGCAAAGTAACGGTGGCCACTAGTTGCAAATGCAAAAAAATCGAATTGGATAGTATTTTGTCTTGACCTTCACTTTACTTCCCGTGCTCTATAGTGAGATTCGAGACACCCAAAAGGGTTAGTCATGCCGCAAAATTCTAAGATAAACTCATTCCAGTGACTGGTAATTCGTGAAAATCATAAAGCCGGTTGATGTTAGGTGAAATAAGTCATGAATATTCAGGAAACAATACTGTCGTATACAAAACATTGAACAAAATAGAAATCATTGTGTCCAAGTAAAGCATTTTTCTGACCTGTCAGAATGGAAGTTTTTCTAGGAAGACCACCTAGCTATCCGGTTATGCGTCAGGTTGTGCCTCTCTTGGGGCTGTCAGTCTCTTGCTGTAGAAATATCTACTCATTCTTGAAGACTATTACGGTAGCTTAACCGAGGAAAATTTTAATAGTTCACTTAAAACATCTTCCCCATAAAAGCCCAGGTTTGACTATGATGACGGGTTTTTAACGTTTGCGAAATAAATTGATACTGGTTCTTTAAACCGACAATAAAAGTTCACACTAGGTTGTAAAGTTTAATGTCAAAGACATATTTGCTTCAAAAACTGCAATTTTTTCGAATTTCAATAATACCTGTACATTCGACTGATAGCTGTGCTAATTACCGTGTCATCTGTATAATCATGAAAATCCACAAGGGTCTTATTTATGTATCTGTACACACCCCTGTATGAATCCATTGAAAACATAACTGGTGTTAAATTAGGTGGCGATGGAACTTTCGTGACCTAAACCAAAGTTTCAGTGATAGAAACTTCTAAATATATGCTTTCAGCTGAATTCTGAAAAAGATAAAACTGGTAGATAGCAATGTAACCTGAACCACTGATGATCAATCGTAAATTGGTAGAAACTGTTATACTGTGGTACTTCAGGGCTTTTTCCTGATGTGTTTGGCGTTGATTCTGGTCGATAAATTACGCCGTAAGTGGATGAAGCATTTACAGAGGCCAAAGCTGAACATTCACCGCAAGTAATCAAAGATCCAGATTCTGAACATTGCCGTAACATCACCTACCCCGAAGATTTACAACGTGATCTCAGATGCATGTACTTATAGGAAGTTTTTGTCTGCTTGTTAATATAAGGTGAAAAAAGGGTTTAATAAAGCAGTTAACTGTCCAAGGTTCATTAGTGGATTCTATTCATTAGTGCTACGTGACTAATAACAGTACGATCGTCTAGTCGCACCCATTCATCCTCACTCTTAGGTGCATGTTTTGAAATGTTTCCTACAAACAGTGATGCCTATTGAGGAGAATGAAATGTACGGTGATAGGTTGGATTAACGCTGTTGGTTTTACGCAGTCAGCTATTTACACGGGATTTATCGAGGTGAAAACATGTTCGGTGGAGCACAAAAATTATCTGCTTAGATTGAGCTTAACGGCCTCGTTGGTATTACATTGCACAATATATAGTCCTTGAAAACAATAGTTTTAAATATTTGTGTTGGTTGTAGCTCAGGTTGTTGGCTGCCATGATGTTCTGATCGCTGAACTTGGCGTTTAGATCGCAAACGTTTCATCAGCAGTCGAGGTGACATCGTCAGTGCATGTGCGCTGTTGGTAGTGATCTCTTTTATTTACAGGTTTGTCATTAGTCCTGACCTTGAGCTCCGTAGACGTGCCCAAGGCTCGACTTTTGTTTTACGGCTTCGCCTCCAAGAACTTGACCTTTGACCTTCGAGCGGGACGTCCTGCACTGACGATGTCACCTCGAATGGTGATGAAACGTTTGCGATCTAAACGCCAAGCTCAGCGATCAGAACATCATGGCAGTCCTTGAAAAGTTTAATTATTTCTAACCAGAAACTGTTGAATTCAGCGGCCTGGCAATGAAATGTGTATCGTCGTAGGATTGCATTAGTTTCTCTTGGCTCGCTCCGATTAAATAATGTTGGCGATTTCATTTTTCTTCGTTATGTATTTTCAAAGTAGAAGGATCACAAGAGATTTTCCCCTCGTTAGTCAAATTCAGTTACATTATCCAAGAAGGCTCCCAGTATCCGCTGAACAACGAGAAGCTTAGAATCACTGACTTTATCAAAGTTATATGTTTTCATTCCCTCTACAAATGAGTAAAATGGAAGGAAAACCCACAAAAACTGGCTCATGACGTAACTGCACTATATCGAGATGTTGTGATTTTGATATTTGAAATGAACTTAAAAACAACTCCGGTTGACTGGACTAGTTTGTGACGTGGGAGACGGTGAGGTTGCTCATCAACAAATAAGACGTGGTGGCGAATCTCAAGACCCTGCAATAAAAGTCATCATAAAATCCAGTTTGATGGTTTGAACATTACGCTGATCCGTAAATAGTTCACAGATGTGAAGTAATTGACTCGGGTTTCATAAGAGTTTATCGTGATGGGTTTTACTTTTGGCTACTTTGAGTATAACACACCGCAGTTTGACGGTCAAAGTCTATGGGTCTTCGCTGAATCAGCTCTAATGACCTCTTAATCGAAATGCTCCATTAGTCCAGCCTTTCCTCAAACTGCATTCGTAAGCGTAGTCTCTCTCCTGGACCGCCTTTATGTTCTGTTTGATAATCAAACAAGACTGATTCAGTCCACTCGTTTGTAGTACACGATTGTCTGTAAACGGTTCCATTCACCTTTACAATCAAAAGCAGTAAAAACACTGGTTCCGGTCTACCAGCGATGCATGCTCCAGAGCAATCTATGCGTACTCAACCAGATTACACTAACTGGACCATAACTGATAAGGAAAAATAAATATCCGACGGTTCTAGAAAAATTTATCACCTGCTGGATAGGTATCAATGCCACAAGGGTGAAAACGATCTTCGAAGCATGCAGCTTCGAGAATTCATAAATAAATATGATGGCGCGAAAAGAGTATATCACCTCGACTCAGCTATTTGACTCAAAGCGGTGTGAGCACCCAGCACTCGCAATGAAGCTGAAGAAATACCCTACTGTCTTTGTCATATCGCATTTTGACTTCGTCCTCGTCTTGGTTGTTCGGAATGATCCTAAGGCCCAGATAACTGAGCACCTGGACGGGATCGATTAGTTCACTGTTGATGCATTCTTGTTGTTTGGATAATGTAGCTTGAGTGCAAAAATATCTTGGTCTTCTATTTAGTAATTCTAGTTGCATGAGTTGTACGAGATACTGTCCGAGATTCAGTATTGGAAAAGACGGTCGATTTGTCCCGCAGGAACGTAGGGCTGTCCATTCGCCGAATTAAGGATACTGACGAAGTAAAACCGATTTTGTGTAACTACTGGGCAAGCATGACCCGTATCAGTTTGATGGAAAATGGTCACAAGTTGTTTCCCAATCCATAAAGCTTGATTTCTCGCTGTTGTTTGTTGTACGCAGAGGGATAACTCATCCACTGCACTAGCCACTTTGGTACGTGCTCCTTCATTTTAATTGCATTGTTTACGCATTTACTCTTTACATTCAGTATACGGTTGGATAGTGGTCAATAGTCTTACTCTGAATGCATCTTTGAAAACCAAATAAAACGCGAAAATCGTCCACACGGTCATACGCTGTTTTTATCACCCCGTCTGTATGTAAGACTTTCTTGACAGTTGAATATTTAAGGATATGCAATCAGATCGACCGTGTCTGTACGGTGTACGCAATTACACACAGAAGCCCGACAATACGAGGCTTGTAGATTTTACATTTTTACCGCAATTTATCTAGAGTTACCTTACGCTCAGGCAATCTCGTTCTCTGCCGCAGTCGGTTTCGGGTTTTACCGCGTCACTCGTTTAGTCCCACCAGATTTCTGAAGTGAAATCTATGTTGGTTATATAAGTGAAAAGTTTATTCGAAATGAGTAACCAACATTCGACAAACACTATCACCTTGGGATCCGAACGAGAGCGTTTACATTCAAGATGGCCGCTCACTTAAACCAGATATCAGAAAACCTGGCCTATGAAATGACAGCCCATAAAATAATATAGTTTAGAGTTCGACTACTGAACAACAGCCGGTATAAACAAACGATACACAGATTAACACAAACTGTCTGGAATCCGTGTCAGCGCAATCAGCTCCCGAATGACCAGTGGTCACTTTTGTTGCTATGGCTGTCGAAATTGCAAGCTTGAAAAAGGGCTTACACCGTCTAGTTTCACCTCCTGACCACCCACTGTTCACGCAGTTCCTTTGTGGTTAGTCTATGACAAGAAAGTGATTAGTTTCTTCTAATTGCCCCTACAATGCCTATCCAAAAGGGTAACAATGGAATTTTGAAATTTAGGAACATTTGTCTCTCGTAAGTCAAATCGCAAACATGTCACGCCTACAAAGACTTTCAGTATTTTTTCATAATGACTGAATCATGAAATTCACCAACATTGAATTCCGTTTACGAGATCTGACGAAAGCCGGATTAATGCGTATGCTGAAAATCCATCGATTCCTTCAAATTTGTTTGCACTTGCGTATGGAGGCCGTCAACGATTTAGCACCATTTGAATTTTACTAGGTAGGCTACCATGCCAAATTGTGGATGGCCCGGGTCACTTGCAAACCTTTCCAATGGTAGTCATACTAGTAATTAGTTCTGCCACCTAATTTCTGCAGTCATAAGTTTTCTGTTTGTTTACGTTGTGTGCAATACAACCCTCATTTCGACCTGTCACCCATTCGCTCACGACACCTTACTTACCGTTAAATTCCATTCTGTTTTCGTGCTCCTTTCTACTGTCATGGAGTAGTTCAACAAATGGTAATGCATAGAAGTAGGAACTATTTATGACGGAAGGACAAAGGCCACGGTGTGACAGAAGCAAGCAAATAAGAGGTGTTGCGTTCAAATTGTGGTTTCTGTGGATGATGCACCATTGTATGATTTGCGTTTGTTGAATTACTCCAATTTATTTTGCTTCGTGGAAACACCGATAATTGGACTAAAGTAGATGAAAAGAAAGCACTTGCAAAACTACGCGATTATCTAGGGACCACTATTCGTTCGACTCACCACCTGGACATGTGAATCAGCTTCCTGATGTTTTTCAGGAAGGCCTTGGGTAGCATAAGTACGAGCTGGCCGTGCTTCAGCTCAATAAAACCTCTCCATCAAGGCAACTTGTGGCGTATGCCGCACTACCTCCAGCCGATCAAGAACTTCAATGCATAAATTTCCTAGCGCAATCGTTTCTAAGTCCTGTTTAAAGTGGTTATTAGAATGTCCAAAGGAAGGCAGTATTCCCACCTGGTGTATAACATTAATAATTATCATTGCACTTTTCTCGGAAAGACGGAGATCCATATGCACTTTATGTAGGTGGCATGCGAATACAATATAAAAGGTTCGTTATTTACGTCAAGAGTGTACATGTGTAAAAGAAGACCGAAAAGCTGATGCAGATGGCTACAAAGAGAAGTGAGTCAGGCATTAACGTATCACCTGAATAAAGGGAACGTATACAGTAAGTGAAAGTGGAAGAAGAGTCCCACACAAAGAAAAATATTATTCGAAGTAATCAGTATGATGGAAAAATATGTTAAACGAAAGAAAGTTAACAGAAATGGATGACCGATTCTCCAAAATCCATAAAACTTACAATGAGGGGGTTTAGCGAAAATTTATAGAATTGTGGAAGTAATATATCCTTTCAGGACGTAAGGGTTTGTATGACTGTAAAAGTTCAGAATAATTCATAAAAGTGCTAAGCAGATATTCAATTAAAGGAAAATAAAATGAAATTGCGATGACTTTCACTTAGCTCAAGATGGAGGGCGAGCCCACATCGTGCATGCTACGAAAGGCAACTGCCAGCAAGCGGCTGTCTGAGGCGAGATCTGAGCACAGAGAGATCCCGTTCTGCTTCCAATTGCGAAAGAGGAAGATAAGCTGGAGTCCTAACTACTAAAAGTCCAATTTGACCGTACTGATTTCGGTTTATTCTGCCTTCTGAATCGGCAATTGCATCTTGGACATACAACAACACGAAGGCACTGTTTTGGGACATCCATGTCTGGAAGTAGTAGGATATGCCGAAAACACGGCATACATCGACTTCGAAGATCACCAGCAGCTTTTCGATGTCAAAACAGCTGCGTCTTATCGGGTCGCCTGAGTGCTCGCGGCGGAAAACCAGTCTGAGAAGACTTCGCAGGTACTAGTGGTCAAGTAATTTTGTCTTCCTAAAGCTCTCAACGCGTAACGGGTATGTTCCGTAGTCGTAGGTCCGTGTTTGGCGGATAATGGTCCCAAAGAAGTGGACTGTGGTCTGGAAACTAAATTGACATATGGCCCAGTTGAAGAAAGGTCCTCCTGACTTTGTCTATGGGCAATATGTCTTTGTCCTTGGCTAAACCATCTGGAATGTTCGGGTTTGAATATCGTGACGCGCTCCACTCGTTCGCCTTTGACGCGCATCGGCTTTATGGACTATGTAGCGCACGCTGATAATAACCTGGTTCCAGACGTGCATATCTCTGGTACGGTAGCTTATAAAAAGAAATCTACGCAATTTATAGTTGGTTTTATGAATTTTCGGCTGTCGGCGGCGAACTCTTAATCCACGAGGAAAGCATCGGGACCCAAGGGGTGCGCCTGATACATTTTTCTGTCGGGATTATCTTTTTGGACAAAACTGAGCACCAAGAAGAACCGTTTTCTAACGCCGGAATTTCGGGAGAAATCAATGGATTCTTCTCTGTAGATGCGTATTCTTACTGATTTGAGCTGTGAGGCTCCAAGAAGCTGATGTGCTTTCTGGGCATTTCATCCTCTGTTATTACAGACCATAGCGGTATGTTGTCGGCTCAGTCACAGGAGAAATCCCGCTTTTAGCTGCAATCTCCATAATTTCTGCGATGGTGGACCAATAGTTGTTGCGGTCTTTCCAGGCCATTCGTGTGGTATTTTGCCGTATATCCAGATGGTCCATGTGACCATTTATGAGACGTCTCAAACTGATAAAAAAAGTGTCACCGATGTGATCCACGGAAATGTAAGCCAAAGGATAGCGCTTTTAGTTCTAGTTTATTCCACCAGATTGAGGACAGGTTCTTTACGAGATGTTCAAGTTGATTTGGCAACGCCGGTTTAGAGAATACGGCTCGCAGTCTCAGATGAGAGGAACAGCCAGCTATATAACTGACTGCAATGAATAAAGTCTTCATCGTCCAGGTCAACGAGAAGGGGTTCGTTGGTGCTTTTGACACATAACATCCTGGATCAGGATATTATTCCAAGTGAGAGAAAGGATTACTCTGACTGAAAAGAATGTGGGAAAATTCCGTGTGAAACAGATATTTAGACATGGAATTTCAGCATTAAACATTTTATGATGATCTGGAAATCACGTCGCAGTAGCGGTCAAATGAGTAAGTAGACGCGAATGAGCTTACTAACTTAGACCCAAAATAAAGGGTTATTATCAGTGATTAATTCTTTCCCGGAAGCATTTTTACCCTACTGAATGGAGGCAGCTGTTCCGTAAGTCCTGACCTAGCCGAGGCACATTTTTCAATGCTAATTTGACCAGTCTCGGGACCTGTTGATATCTCTGCGTTCTTACAGACGTCATCTGTCAGGCAAAATGCATGCTAGTAATATATAAATCTGATGCTATGCCCCTGCTGGAGCACTGTCCTCTTATCTTCCCGCTTACAGGAAAGGTTGATAGAGTGGCCAATTATAAAGGTCAGCTCACCTTTACAAGACAATTGTTTGGTTCCTCATCGAGCCCCAATTACAAAAGTGGACACCTATTTTTCTCTAGATCTATTCTAGCTTTGGCAAATAGAACTCAGTGTTTGCTTCTCATTCGAATTTAGGCACCGCAAGGCACATTCTTCATAAAACTTTCTTAGATGTGCCTCCAAAGTACCAAATACGTTCCACTAAGTACAGTGTGAATTCGGCTCCGTTGTTTCAATCTATATCTTTCTGCCCAGTCATAGCTAAGTTTTAGGGCTGCTTCACGTGCTTCCACTGTATTATATAAATCTACTTTTATTCTGACAAAAATGCTCTAAACCATTGATAGGTCTTACCCACCATACCACCTTTGAAAAAAGCACTAAGATCGCATTTTTTCTTTGTTGCATTTTATGAACTTTGAAATAAGCCACCAACATTTAGTTCTTGCCATTGAGGCAGAAGTTCAAAGTGGCTTTTGAGTGTTTCCATGACTTTTTTTCAGTAATAAGACAAAATAGTGCAGTCCAGGCGTATGAACTCAGGCCTGAGTTTCGAATATCTCTTTTTTAAACACTACTCTAATAAAGCATTCGCGCAAGAATTGAGCAAAACAGCTTTTTCACCTTCCTTGATATTCCACCTGGTCACATATGAAATGAACACTCACGTAAGGATTTATGGAAATTTGACATAGAAATGCAGCTCAGCGTATCAAGAAATTTCCTCAATCTGGTTTAGTCCATATCCCATGCTATCTACCATATAACTTTATCTTGTGTTTACCAACACAGATCGTTTGTTCCTCGTGTGCTTCGGGTTCTAGTTTCCACACAGACCTCCTCCTCTTGGCTTTCAAGTTCACGAAATAATTTGTTTCTGCAATCCTATTGCTTTACGCAGTTTTAGTCTTGTTTCTATGACAAGTGTCGACTGATTGTCACGAGACAAACTGACGATCTTCTGTTTATTTTATCGCCTACATAACGTTTCCCTCGGTTTTGGAATCCCCTTCTGGTACCCATGACCTGTTATGTTATTATGTCATAAATGCTTCGTTAATTTGACAAGACCCAAACATTTGGATGTAATCTTTCTCTCTCGGCCTTTCTTATTAGTGTAAAAGACTGAACTTGGCCGTCCCGTTGTGATCATGGACTTTCTCATAGTCATGCTATTCCGTTTGTATTTCACCACGTTTTGTGTGTTCCCTCAGACGATTACTTCTCATCTGACCGCTGATTAATCAAAGTGCTTTCCATGAAAGAGGACTTTCTTTGTAAAACTTTAAACTTGCTTCTGCCATGCCGTTCCAAGAGTTTCTTGTATACTGTTGCCTGAGCTTTCTGAAGTCTTTGTTGACTGTCTTCATTCTGTAGTCGATTAGCCCACATTTTCGCTGCATCTCATCAGGGGTATACTACTGTCAAAATACGATGAAAAAACAAATTACAATTACAGTTGCAGGGCAGCTTGTATATAGAATGTCCATGTGTAGGGTCGGGTTAACCTTACCAAGCTGTTTCCTTATCACACGCACTCGCCAGTCCTTCCTGCTACGTGGGGATCACTTGTCCGTTATGATGGTATTCCGAACTATGCTATCACGATTACCGGAGAAATGTTTCCCACAACCCATAAAAAGGAGAAAACTATCGGTGTGGAGAGAGTGGTTAGCGTATATTGCGAGAGTCTATGCGTGGCGTGCACGTGTAACAATCAAATGACAATCGCGATTGGCGGTAAGCGTCCAGTTAAATAATAACGTGTTAAAAGATTGGACGAAGATGACTCTCCCTATACATATTTCTATCACGGTAATGAGAGAGTGACCAATATATCTTTAGCTTGCACATTTCAGGTTTCCATTGTTTGACAGTGACTGTGGCCGATCCACAACTCACGATCCCATTGGATGCCACTTCGATCTCCCAACATAACTAAAACAATAACCATTAATTAGCACCAGCCGTTCTGGCATCGTAAGAAGGAAAGTCCATGGTATATGTGAAAAATATTCCGCTCAACCGGCTTCCAGTTTGTTTTCAAGTGTGTTTGTTTCGGTGAGGAATCTTGTGGGATAGGAAGCAGTTAGTGATTTGTAAATATATGTACGGCCAAACAAATACTTTTACCTGGACCCACGCGAGGATGTAGAATCACATTTACTAACA
This sequence comes from Fasciola hepatica, assembly GCA_948099385.1. NCBI lineage: Eukaryota > Metazoa > Platyhelminthes > Trematoda > Plagiorchiida > Fasciolidae > Fasciola > Fasciola hepatica. The sequence continues at coordinate 1,640,416 of CANUEZ040000001.1, read as the reverse complement.
TGTGAATCAAGAAGATGGCATTGGTCATCTAGTATCTTGGAGGTAAACATTTTGTGAGCGTGTTAATATTCAGATATTGTGTTGAGTGAACTGGCCATGATAGATCCCACTCAAAGTTCAAATCGAATAATAATAATGCCGCAGAATGGTTTCGGTTCATTTCCTCGATGATTAATAACCTCAGCTGATTACAATGTGTGCAAATCCTGTTCCTGCACAGCTTTGTTGAACTGTTTCCGGTCTTCCGATGAGTGGAGGTACGGTAATGCTTTGGACAATGATTTCTACGAGTCCGTTATCTTACTATCTACGAAACGGCTGTAGCAGAAGTAGTGTGAAGTAGTTCCAGCCACCTGGATTGAGAATCATTACCAACCAGATCATAGTGCTTTCCTAGAAATGGATCAAATTAATCAGCGTGAAAGGCTCTGAAGAAATAGACCACAGCGTGTACTCCGACTTTTGTGTACGAATGTTATGTAGGCAGTCACAACAGGTTTTTGTAACACGGCACTGATAGTCCCCCAGCTCTGGCCACCGACACGTGAGACGGGTAATCCCTAGGTGTTTGAGATGAAAATCTAACTAAGCCGCAGCTCGCAATGTAGGAAGTAAACTGATTCTTCCGTTAAACTAAAGGACTACATCAAAAGTCGCTGAAATTTCTTGGAGTCGTTTATAGAAATCGGAAAATCGACCCCGACCATCTACTCGCCATCCACGTCAAAAGCAAAATATGATGGCTTGAGACTACTTTTTCATTTCTCGAACAAGATCCGGTCGACCAACAGGTAGTGCCTAAGTGAGCAAGTAGCAAGTAGTGGTTTCTTCAGAAATGATGTAGTCCCCATGTGGAAATGATTGCGCTTTGCGATGTCGAATATCATAAGAATATGCTGACTAAGCGAGACTCCAGTGCTGACGACGTCGCGAAGGAACGATGTGGATTATAGGTGAACTTCAGTTCTTCGCGATCAACTATAGTGGTGAAGTGAGTTCCAAATATTCGACTGACGACCCGATAAAGAGCAAACGCCTCACTTGGAGTTTATGCTTATCCGCGTGCAGTGACACTGAGTTGGCGAGAAATGCTAAAAACTGGGTGAAACTATTGTTCTATCATAGCCCACAAATCGGTAGATGACGCGTCCCTGATAACGGTCAAAGATGCATGAGGGGAAAAGCGCGAAGTGCAGCATCAGTGGGAAAAAGTTCATAAACCGTGTAAGTATTATTTATGCACTGAAAACTATTGGAAAGTCTGTTGGGAGAGAAGATCGAATAGAGGTGCAGGTTTAGTGGCAAAATTGGGAACGGATCGAGAGTAACAGCAAAGAGAATTCAATAGAAAACGTAAATGAACAAACGATTTGGGAGCGGGTGCTTTAGATAACGGAGCAAAACTTTTACAGCCAGGCTGAAGACCGCGAGCATCGACGGGATAGCCCAAACAATCGAAATCAGATATGGAGTAAACAGAGATATCAGGGTTGATGGCTACTTTATGTTTCAGAATCTTGTACAGCAATAAATACAAACTCTCATGATGCACGTCTCTGGTGGCGGAATACACATTATTGTCATCTTGGTGCTTACGAACAACCAAGTGAGAAACAGAAGTGTCCATAATGTCTTGGAAAACGCTAAGACCGAAAGGCAGAAAATTGCACTGATACTAGTTAAACGGTGAGTGAATGGTGGTTAATTCAAGGGAAAGCTGATCAAGTGGAATCTGTGAAAATGCATCCTCCAGGTCGATTTTCGAAAATAATTTGACCCTTGTGATTGATTTAGAACGTTCTCAGGTTCGGCAGTGAAACAGGTGATTGTTTCAGCCTTTCCAATATAACACGGCAATAACCACAGAATCTGATAGTTTTGCTGCGGCGTTTTAACGTTGTCCCAATAGCCGTGATCCATGCTGAAGAACTCACCGGTGTTAGTGCTCCTTTACGGATCAAACTGTCTGAAGCCTTTCTCACAGACTCATGATATCCCAGAGGAATGGCCGGTTTTTCGCAAAACTGAGGGAACCGGTAACCTCGAGATGCCCAGAATCTATCTTAATACCACCAAAATCTTTAACATTCAATAATTAAACGCCAAATACAAGGTTCTCGAGGATTTGACGAAAACTCCAGTGAAATAGGTACGATTCATGCAGTTCAGTTTATTGATAGACACCTCCAGGTCAATAACCATTAAAAGCACTCAAACGTATTGGCTGGTTTATCGGTAAAAAAATTTACACGAAACAGGAGAAAGCAATGCGTGGCCGGTGGTGGTCAAATCCTCATCACGGGGGGCTGTCACCGGCCGCTTTCCCCAAATGGTGGCCTCAAATCGGCCGCGAGAGCATTCCTGAAATTATATGACCAAAGGAATTGAATAAAAAGATAAAAGACAAAGGAGTAATGCATTGAACTGAAATGGAAGCGGACTGGAGTTGTGCAAGAGGTTTGACTTTCTGAAAAACTTTCTGAGGAATAAATGACTCAACAAAGTTGGCTTGCGTAATGAATGTATGTCAAAAAATGAATGACAATAAACGAAAGTCATCAGAACTAACAACGAATAAAGTAAGAGATTGGGAGTTCGAAGTTAAATTGCAATCTTTGGAGGAAAGCCCAATGAAGTACGTATTTTTCTTCTACTTACGGACTAAATATGACCTACTTCATCACAGTTATGACAGTGCGCATTACGAAATCTACAGATCAACGGAGAATTCTTCGGACCACAAGAACTGCGTGCCTTCCAATGCTTACTTGAATAAACTGAATGACAGCGAGAATTTATTGCCTGGCGGAAAGTAATTTGCTGGCCTCAATGGTGAATCAATTGAGGATTTCGGGTTATTCGAGCTGAATGCAACTGGGGTCCCGTTAGTAACAGCGCCACGCACGTCTTGATATTGCTAACAAAAAGTCTGGCGGACTGAAAAGTGCTTTCGTAGAGCGTACGAAAACTTTGTTGAAATTCGGGACAGCTGATACCAGTCATTTTTCTGTCTCGCGAGTACACCTCGATCTGTTCACCAAAATTGCATTTCGTGACCTGCATCTGCAATCGCAATACAAAATTCCCGTATTGGTTGGTTGACATTTTGCATCAACGAGTGGAATTTTGCCTGTTTACCTGATTCGAAATTCATCAGTTGAAAAAGGCCTCAGAAGCAAAGTCTTCAAGGATTCGTAAGAAATAGATACGGAAGAACTCGGAAAATGCAGATTCAACACGAGAAAACATGCATTTTCTCCAAAAACTGTCTGAAAAGAAGCAGTATTCTAGTATTCGAAAGATTTACGAGTTAAACTCCATAATTTGAAACGCCCCGTGTGGTTCTCAGCTTCTTGTGTGCTGCGTGAACATTCATAGCCTCTAAATTACAGATGATTCGGACTGCGCTTAAAGCCAAATGTGATACTCGAAAATTTTACTCAAGAACTAATACTCTCAAAACAAACGTAGTAAAAATACATAGTGTAGGTGAACATATGTTATCGATTATTCATTTCCAAGTCATTACAATCTCATTTATTTGTCATAAGAAAAGGAAGGGAGATTAAGAGAATAGTCGGTAGGTCTGTCAGCCAATTTTTCATTCGATCGATCAGTCGGCCCATCGATTGGCTAATGAAGGAGATGTAGTGGATGTGATGAGTGTCATAGTGTACAGTTATTGACCCGGATTGACAGTGCATTCGCGGGTGACATCATCAGTCTCTGGCCAGGGAAGCTCAAGAGCATACTCTAACTTTTTTTGCGGGCACAGCTCAGGCTTAAGGGCCCGCATACTAATCGTTTCATCCGTTCCTAGCTTTCGGCACCCGATCACTTTAGATTCGTTAGTAGACTTCTGTACACAAAACAAAAGCCGTTTTCCGCTCCATTCTGACTAGAGTGCACTAAAAGAAAGAGAACTCCGTAATCCGAAATTGCACTCTGTGCAGCTGCTGTGTACAAGCCTTCAATGATATATAAAAACAACACAGACTAATGTCAATAACAACCATCAAAAGTATTTTCTTGTCTCCCACCTGTTTTCCGAATTCTGTTTTGCTATCGAGCGTCCATTGTGTACAACAAACGCTCCGGGGAGGGAGTTGTGTGGGTTCCCGTACATTTCGGAATTACTTCATGAGTTGCAATATCCCTTGAGGAACGATTCTGTAGTAACACTGCATTCATTTTTGGGAATCATAAACAATATTGTCACTCCATACATAAACATTGTTTTATCACTCCGAACAAATTTAGTCCTGGTTCGACCTCCAATGTAACACACACTCTTGTGAGCCCTCCCTTATCGTTCCTCGATTTGTACTGTTTGCTCTGCAGTTTCACATAAACATCTCTGAGGCTCGCGACTTTGGTTTACTGACTACTAGAGAACCATTGTTCGATTCGTGATTGTATTTATCAACCGTCTCCGTAGGCCGGTCGTCTCATTAGCCCTGCGCGCTAAAACTCCCCTGTTCTATCGACATATTGTATGCACGGCAACACGTGTTTCTTGAACACACACATGCACAGACACACGGTACGGAGCAACAAAAGTCTCCCGATAAATCACTGTTTCCCAGGCAACCTCGCTTTGTGATTTGGAGTGACTTGGAATAAGTCCAAACAGTTCTCTAACCGTGACCAACATGCATTTTAAAAGCTTTCACCGTGAAGTTTCAGCACATGTCCCTACACCACCTCAATCAATTAAAAAAAATTTGCCACGATGCCTTGAAAACTTGACTAAGCTACGCTGAAATGCTAATTGACGTTGGACTTCTTATATCATGATATCTACGGCAAGAACAGCGAACTACTGAGTTCATTTTTTTCTGTAATTTTATCTCATCAAGTTCCCCGCTTATTTTAGTTTGGTGCTGTTATCTCAGATTGTTTTGGCCCAGGATGCCCTGGAGACCGGTTAGTACACTGCGAAAGTGGTGAGCATAGTTTTATATCTTCCCTGTTGCTTGACTTGATTACTTTTGGTCTGATTTCACCCACCTAACTTCGTCCGACAACAAATCCACCGATATCGAATTTTTGCCCTAAACTACCTTCCATGCTCAGACCAATACTTAACTGTGATGCAAGCATGTCAAATATTCTCACGTTTTCCAGGCGCTACCTTTTGAAATTACCGTCGACGGAGAAGATCTCGGTCTTACTTCATTGGAGACTCTGTACGCCCGCAATAACGAGGCAGATATCCAGCACACCGAGAAATCAGCCGGCAAAAACCTCCTGGACTATTCACTTTGGGTGAATTCGCAGATCAAGGGCCGTCCCAACTTAAGTGCCACATGAGGATGATGGACGCCAAATGGACGAGGCCATTTTCCGGGGAAAATGGGTCGATATTACCATCTCTCCCGATGTAGCGAGTTTAGTCCATGCTGAAGCCCACTACTCTACTCATTCCTTGGACAAACTGGCCTATAGGATAAGGAAGTGTTTCACTACCGGTAGATCGTGTGTTCACATAACAAGACCCGTCTCAACATCCACTACAAGGTCTGCTGATGGCTGTGCCGACAAATCATTCCACCGGGACATCACCAAAACCTGTCCCAGATCACAGTTATGCCACTTCTCACAGTCATGGCGCCCAGTTCTATTAATCGCTTGTTGATAATGATATTACGAACCCGAAAGATACCGTCCGCATGTTGCACAGCCGGATCGGCTCGATGTGCAACGCATTGGCAACTAACGGACAGAAGTCGGAAGAGGTACCCCATCAACCTAGGTCAGGGTCGCACAGTCGCCGGCTACAAACGTAGTGTTAGCACCATCACACATTTGACTCTCAAATATGCCGGTGTGATCCCCCACTTTCCCCCATAGTTTAACCAAACAGTTAAACAACCGTGTCAACCAGTAATGGCGATGACTATGGCTGGCTCTTTACGTCCAAGCTGTCTATTTTACATTGCTGACCAGCCGAATGGCCGCCTCTTCTCCATCGATACCAATGCGGAGGTTAGTGTTATCTCGCCACCAAACAACACCTCCTCATACTATCGCAATTCACACTGTATGTGGCGAAAAGCTCTACGATTACGACATATTGCTAGTGTTCAGTCTCCCTTGGTTTGGGTTTTCGGTGGTGTTTTTAATGGGCTCTCATCCAAAAGGAATTTCAGGTTCCCATTATCGGCGCGGATTTTCTGGTACATTTTGGCCTCACCGTTGACTTCAAGAATCGAAACAAATTATTCCGTGATTCTCAGCCGGAAGCAAACAGTTGCTTCCAATAGAAATGGTTGGATGTTATCTCACATCAGGTAAAATCGCACGAACTTTGTTCAGAACGATCAAGTTATGAGATCAAAAAAACAAGCTTAGTCATTTCCGGGCAATATGACTAGGGCTACCCAAGTAGTGTAGTGGTCAGTTAACTAATCAAGATGAGGTTGTTTTTCTGCGTTTTTTGGCGCCGTGTGGTTATTTCATTGGTAAGGAATAACTAGCGATCGTGTTAAAAGAGTTTGTATTGTCTCAATGAGCCCGTTGATCTAAAACTTTTCTAATCTTGACTCATTTCGGTAAGTTTCATGAGTTCTTTATCAGTTATGCTGTATGAGGTGTGACAATCACGAAGCACACAAAGGGGTTTACTTGTCGACTTCCGACAACTGGTTATAAACTTACTTAATAATGCTTCGTTCCTGTCGGTCAGTAGCCAATTTCTGCAAATATAACTATTAAGGCACCGAAGAAAGTAAGCGGCGAACAAGTTAGTTTTCGCCAACCTCATCCCCAGGCTAATACTGTCGCATTAGAATGATGTATTTGCGCAAATAGAACGCAGCTATTCAGGAAGCTTTGCTCGGAAGAGAATGCTGGGTAAACCTACAGAACCTCCAATATTCATAGGAAACGAAATAAGTTATTAATGCGATTGCCAATTCCGGTGAAAGAAGAAGACGCATCTGAGTTGGTCCAAAGAGTCCTTCGAAATGCATCAAAAGCAATTAGCAACACCTAAAGCAGTTGCGACTTGGTGTTTCGATCCGTCGCTTTATTCTCAGATGCTCATTGTCAAGTTACTCTTAGAATCGACCGACTAAGAACCGACCTTCGTCCAGGAACTGGATGCGGCTTGTGACTAGGTTCAGTAAAGGGAAATGATGGAACCAAACTACAAGTGACTAAAGCTCACTTCAGCCCACCATTTAGCCAGCGCTGCTACGCTATCGATGAAGGGGTAAATAAGTCGTTATATAAATTATGTTATTGAACAGGGAATAGTTATATTCAAAGCAATTACATGATTTTCAAAGCAACGAAGCAAACAAAGTTTCTTATTCTATCTGTTCTGTTTTTCCATTAGAACAATGTCTGCGGATCGTGCACATCTGTTCCAACGATTGACATATTCTTTCGTATTTGTACAGCGTGACTGGGTTGGCTACTGAACAGGCTTTGATTCAAAATACACATGCTGCACACCGTTTGAAGCTGCATACAAAGGAAGATAATATGATAAGAAACAGGTCAATATAAGAAATCTATTTCCAACCTGTGCTTACAAAATAAAGGTTTTCACCATAATATGCTATAAACCCTCCGGTTCATACTAATAAAACATTTAACAGAAGGCAACAAATCAATCGGTAGCAAAATTTTGTGTGAACCCCTTGTGATTTAATATACTTTAAACGATGGGTATTACACAACCATCAAATTATTGTAACACCCACCTAAATTTACCTGATAGTTCTTATGCAAGTTTGAAGAGTTATAATACTATATATTCAAAAATGCGTAGTGACAGTACATTCATTTTGTGACAGTCACCAACTCCATTGCCACACTCGAGTGAAGTTTGTTGACTAGTTGTCCATGCGAGTCAGGCTGAATTGGGCTTCGGCGTGGACCAGCTGAAACTCTGAGTCTACAGGTATGAACTCAGAAATCCTCATGTGTATGGAGGATACACTAGACTGGCCCAAGCCGCCTATCACCCTAACGTTTGTCTCTTTACGCACTGAACAAAAGCCGGGGTCTGTTATATACATTTAGAAACAATAATCAAGTAAACGAGCAAAACTGCTGAGTATTTACAGTAAAGAACGGTTAGTATAATTTGGACGAACTCTAGGGAACATGCCATACTGGTGGAAGAACCAACAACAGCTTCGTTCAGAGAGCGAAAACTTCACACAGGGGAGCACAGAGTTAGTCGTTTTTTCGTCAATCAATGTAATTTTAGTACAAGCTGTAAGTGCATGCAATATGTTACAAAAGTAAAATAACTGGAAACTAATACTTCTTGTTCATCCGCGTGATGCGCGTTCATCGAGTAGCCTTAGCCAGTCGAATTCGGCAATCCAAACTGGCTCAAAGGGTCACGCGTAAGATTCAAAGTACTTCATGCTTGGATTCAGTTTCTGTCACGACTCCTCAAGTAGGCAATATCTGCCAAACATCAATACAATATTCATTATAATGATGACGATGAAGATGACCATAGTATTTTTGTTGTTGGTAATAATGATGACGATGATCACGATCTTCATGATGATGTTAGTGATGATGATCATGGTGTTGTTGTTGTTGTTGTTGGTAATGATGATGACAATGATCACGACCACGATGACGGTGATGACGATGAGGATTCCTAGGCAGTCGGATCAAAAACTATAAAATGCTTCTGCTTATTCTCAGTTGGTAATTTCCAATGCATTCCTCCTTGATTACCAATTGGACAACATTATGATAAAGTTGCAAATCAACCGCGCTTTTTTTATAACTCATAACTATCACTGGAAGAATGGCAACTAATATGGTAGCACCAATTCCCTTCTTCTTGATTGCTATTAATTTCTGATTAACATCGGATCCATTTTCACTTCATTCAATCTGCCCGCTATGATCCCGCAATAAGTTTCTCGATCGGCATCACAGAACGGGAACGCAAAAAAGGTAGTTTTCGGCAGATGACCGAAAGCTGCAATGTAGCAACACCCCGCTTTTTAATAATCTCAAGCTCGTTTAACCATTCACCTAGTCGGCGGTTAGACTGAATTTGCACCATCTCCTGGAAAGTCAGATCATTAGAAACACTGGATGTGAGTCCGAAAACCGTTTACTTTCTTTCGACTTTCGCTTGCTGAATTCACATTTCTGATTTTTTCTCTCTCTTTCATAGTTTCTTTCGTGAGTGCCGGCCCGATTGGTACCGAATCAGTTACACCCTCTAAAATGCATCTCTACTTGTGAAGGCGAACGCAAGCTCATCTTTCGTGCATTTTTGGTTCATTAAAAAAGAAAACGAAAAATAATTGCACCTATCATTATTATTCCCAAATTCGGTTACCCACAAACCAACATAAACACATTTTCATCACTGTGCAGCGTGGACCACACAGCGAATACACCATGCGGAGGTCGGATTTCTCAACTTATTACTCAAAATTATGTTAGTAGGCAAAATGAAGCAAATAACATGAAGTAAATAATAAAATCAGTTAGAAAAGTGTGCATGGAAATTGGATGATAGAGAAGAAAATGAGCAGACTTGACCGATATTTAGGGTCGAATGACGCCTCTAGGCTGTCCACCAACCTTAAGAAAAGGGTTCATATGTTAAATATTCCTTCTAAGTATATGAGGTACTAATGACAATGAAGTGTGATAAGCTCAGTGGTCCAGACGGGTTGTCGCCAAGGGTGCAAACTAAATTTACTCTCATATTAATATCAGCATCAACGTTTTTCGTTCCATGAAAATACCCCGGGTTATGCAACAGTGGCATCGATGATGCGAGTGCATGTTCACTGCGTCGAAGATATGTCGATCAATCTAATACTCAGACTTGTATGTTCATTACTTCGATTGCATCGAACGTTCTCTGAGTTAAGGAGGACTGGCCCGGTAAGCTTGACCACCGGTAATTGAGTGTCCCAATGAATGTCAATGTATCTCAGAAGCTATTTGGTTTCTCATTCTTTAAGATATGTAAAGCTGCTAAGATTTGTAGTTGCGACCGTACTGAAACATTTAACTGTGTACCGAGAGAGTTTCCAAATCTATTAGGTGTACATAGCAGCACGCCATCTATCGCAGGTCATCTACCTGACCTCTTCGCCAATCGTGAATAATTACCATTTGGTCGTGGTCACAACGTCATAACTACTTTCAACGACGGAAGTTCCTCACGGTATCATTCTATCACTCTGTTCCTATGCAGAGCACACCACTCCCTTTAGGGTCTATTTTAAAACCTCACTGACTAACTTATTGACCGATCTTTTTTTTCATCACTTGGTTGTCATTCGCTATTTAGAACTCACAGGATAACATCGTATGCATATTGTGTTAACCTTTCACGTGGTTCAGTGCAACGCGTTTCCCATTATGCCTAAAAGAAATGTGATGAAATATGCATGATCGCAAGGGCTGCAGCTCCATTCGGCATGCACTTTTAACCTCCAAAGTGTAAAGTGATGTTGCAAGACTGGATGTCAACGGTCTCGAGCTTCATGCTCGATGGGGAGGTGCTAGCAGTTGCCGACCGCTTCACTTACATCGGCAGCAGCGTGACGACGGATGAGAGTTGGATCGCAGGGATGAGAACACGTATATCGAAGGCTCGAGGGGCGTGCGGTGGACTGAAGCACTTGTGGCACCTACCTAATATTTCACTGAATTTGAAAGGTCGTGTGTACTGTGCTATGGTGCGTTCAGTTTTGTCATTTGCTTGCTAGATGTGGACTGTGCGTACATATGATGTCCATCAAATTGAAGTTTTCGATTGTCAATGTTTGCGCAGTATCTCTAAGATTGGATGGAGTGACCGAGTAAGCAATACTGAAGTCAGAAATGGAGTATAGGGCACTAATGCACAGAATTTTTTATCACAGCAAATACAGACAACTATACTTTGTTGGTTGGGGCATGTGCTACGTATGCAAACACATGTCTACCGTACTGTGTCCTGTTTTCCGTTCCTACCCGGGAAAGGATGAAGCCTCGTGAAGGTCAACAGATGGCGTGGCAGCAAGGATGATAAAATGTTCACCAAACTTAGGAAAAGTAGGTGCATCACGTCTTCGTGGTTGGACTCCAAAAGATCCCTCAACCAGCTGGCTGGAGACACTGAAGAATATGGCAGCGAACCGTGAACAGTGGTGATCGTGTTGTCACTTTCTGTCAAATCAGAATGATTGATCAATACGTGTTTGTACAGTTAGACTGTGTATTCCGTGTGTTGGCTACTAGGCCATTGTTTTCTTTTCCCACTATTGAAGGTCCAATCTCCATCCATCTGGTATATTCATTCTTTCTATCACCACGTGCAAGCTGGTAAGGCAGGCAGTCGTCAGTGGGGCTCCTGCTGCTGTTTAACGCAGTTGGATAATTATGATTATGATCATGATGACATGACCAACAACGTTCGGCAAATCTAACGATTAGTTTATGCCAGTATCACCATGGAATTTGTGGTGCACTCCTTCAGCTTTATTACAGAAACTGATGGGTGATTCTTATCAGCCGTTAAACACAAAAGTTTTTCTACAGTGCACCAGAGGTAACAGGTCGCCCTCAGGGTGCTGAAAAAGAGACTAACACTGCTAAATAGTGACTAATAAGTGAAAGGGGACCGTGAAACAACAGTCGTGAGAGACCAATGAGGAGGGACAAAATGTTGGCCGAGAAAACAGTGTTTTGGTGCTACAGACGTTTCATAGGTTGATGGTGAATGTATCCATAGCCTCGCTAGTGGGACAGAATAATTGCTGGTGGAAACAGAACGTGGTAAGTAGTGGAACAGGCGACCGGGCTGTATAGATCTTCAAGAATGCCGACTAATCGTTCCCAATTTCTGAAGAGAACCAGAATATCTTCCTCCTATCCAGATCTATATCATGTATTCTGTTACAGTATGTGGCCCCTGCTGAGCTCCCATCCTGCATCGAGCTCACACAGACAGTTGTAAAGTCAGAAAACATGTTGATAATTTTCCTCCTCATCATGTGACGATGTAAATAATGGAAGGTCAAGGTTATCGCCACCGTAGAGGATCAAGTAGTCCTCACTTTACATGGTGGCAAGCATAGACATGACAGAACGAGCGCACTCGACTAAGTGCCCCAAACACCCTGTCTACGTTAGCGAAGCAGTCGCGTCAGTCAACTTGAAGGGAATATTTAACAAATGAACCCTTTTCTTAAGGTTGGTGGACAGCCTAGAGGCGTCATTCGACCCTAAATATCGGTCAAGTCTGCTCATTTTCTTCTCTATCATCCAATTTCCATGCACACTTTTCTAACTGACTTTATTATTTACTTCATGTTATTTCTTCATTTTGCCTACTAACATAATTCTGAGTAACAAGTTGAGAAATCCGACCTCCCCAGGATGTATCCTTATTTTTGTCCACACTGTTTATTAAAGCATCAAATAGTACAGAAAAACTGTTTCAAAGTTCGAATGTTAGGACACGGCTGAGCTGGTCACGTCGCCTATTATCTTCAAACTTTTATACGTTTCAACACGCCGTACACGCACGGGCCAAATATACATCAAATCGCTTGCTCCGATTGAAATAAAAAAATGAATAGTGGAATAACTACTTGGCCACAATCATCATCATCATCGTACAGCGTTAAACAGTAGGGCAAGCCCCACTGACCACTGCCTTTCTCACCATGTTGCACGTTGAATTAGAAAGTATGAATATACAAGATGGAGAGGGAGTGGACCTACACGGGTAGCAAAAGGAAAGAATGCCCTAGTAGCCAACACATGGAATACACAGTCTAACTGTACAAACACACATCGATCAATCATTCTGATTCGATAGAAAGTGACAACACGATCGCCACTGCTCGCGGTTCGCTGCCATATCCTTCAGTGTCTCCAGCCAACTGGTTGAGGGATCTTTTGGAGTCCGACCACGAAGACGTGATGCACCTACTTTTCCTAGGTTTGCTGTACATTTTCTCATTCCTCGCTGCCACGTCATCTGTTGACCTCCAGGTGGTCTTTTCCACTCCCTAGGAGGAACGGAGAATAAGACACGGCAAGGTAGACGTGTGCTTGCCATACGTAACACGTGTCCCAACCAACGTAGTCTACTAAGCTGGATACGCTGTGACAAAACGTTCTCTGAATTAGTACCCAATACTCGCTTTCTCACCTCATCGTTGCTTACTCGGCTATTCCACCCAATCCTAGCGATACTACGTAAACATCGATGGTCGAAAACCTCAAGACGACGAATATCTTCAGCACGCAGACTCCAAGTTTCGCAACCATACAACAAAACTGAACGCACAGTGGCACAGTATACACGACCTTTCAACTTCAGTGAAATATCAGGTCGGCGCCACAAGTGCTTCAGTCCAGTGTACGCCGCTCGAGCCTTGGATATCCGCGTACTCACCTCTACTACAGTGCTCCCATCCGTCGTCACGCAGCTACCGAGGTAGGTGAAGTGGTCGACAACTGACAGCACCTCCCCATCGAGCATCAAGCTCGGAATCGCTGACGTCCAGTCTTGTAACATCACCTTGCACTTTGAAGGTGCAAAGCGCATGCCGAATGGAGCTACAGCTCTTGCGAGTCTAGCTAGTGCACGCTGAGCATGTTCCGTGCATTCGAACAAGCAGACAACGTCGTCTGCGTAATCTAGGTCACCTAGCTTCTCACTATTTCCTAGTTGGACGCCTACATCCCGAAGATTTTGTAGCGCACTGTCCATAATTTTGTCCATGACGAAGTTGAACAGGAATGGAGACAAAGGGCATCCCTGCCGAACACCACTGGTCGTTTCGAACCGACCGGATAGTTCACCGTAGACTCTAACGCGGCCAGAAGTATGAGAATACAATGATCCCAGTAGGTTCACGAACTTCTGGGGCATACCTTTTCGATGAAGAACACTGAAAAGCGATGTTCGATCAACTGAATCGAAGGCGCCTTTCAGGTCTAAGAAAAGCATTATTGTTGGTCGGCGGTGCGTGTGACGCGTTTCAAGTAGTCGGCGAAGAGTAAAAATCTGGTCGATGCATCCTCGACCTGGTGGGAATCCAGTCTGCTGTTCGCGGACATTCCTCTCGCGAGCCGGTGTAAGACGATGCAGCAAAATCGAAGCTAATACTTTGGTAACTATCGGAATTAAGCTAATCCCACGATGATTACTGCAGTCATTGCGTATTCCCTTTTTGAAGATGGGAACAATGAACGACTCACTCCATATTAACGGAATACGCTCCGCGTTCCAAAAGTCACGGAGCAAGGTGGTAAGTGGTTTTATCAACGCCTCACCACCCAGTTTGAAAAGAACTGGGGGAAGTTCGTCGGGACCTGCCGCTTTCCCCCGCCTTAGTAATCGAATACATGACTCTACTTCTACTTCTGATGGGGGCTCAAGTGATACCACCCAAGGAGTCGCAGTTGTGGACACGGGAGTAACTACATTAGCGTGCGGCCAGCTAAACTGTTCCTTGAAGTACTCGGCCCATCGGTCAAGCCTTTGCTGTTTGCTATGGATGGGTTCTCCATTTCTATCCCAAATCGTTTCACTGACCTGAGTTCGCGGTCCACTGGTGTCACGAATAAGTTTGAACAGTCTTTGACTGTTACCTGAAGCAGCTGCCACTTCCATTTCTTCGGCTACCTTGACCCACCAATTTTCGCGATCATTCTAAATGCTTTGCGTAACTTGTCTGTGCAGCTTTCTCCGCATCTTATTCATCTTCTTACGGTTCGAAAGCTGACGTTTTTGCTCCATTATACTCAGCGACTCTTGCGAGATCCAGTGTCTTTGATGGACAACGGATCGAGGACCACAGGCAAAACCTGCTGCAACGTGCATCGCCTGTTTGATATGAGACCAATGCTCATCTACATTACTGTTCTCCGTGGATCCTAGCTCATGTGCTAACTTCTGCTCATACCGGGTGCGGACTTCTGTATCACACAAACGTTGCACGGCTAATCCGGTTGCGGTTTGCGACGATGACCATGGAGCTGGAGAGATAATCGCATTAAAACTAATGCATGGTCCGACTCTACGTACGTGGACCAGTAAGATCTACAGTTCTGAACAGAACTGCGCCATCGGTAGCTTACGGCGATATGGTCAGTTTGACTAAAAGTACTTGTAGAGTTAGAGCGCCATGTCGTTGTGCGACGCGAGCTGTGTCGGAAATTAGTGCTAGACAAGAACAATCGATTGTCTGCACAAAACTGGAGAAGTCTATCCCCGTTATCTGTACGCTCAGCAGGTAAAGCACAGCGCCCACCTAAACAGGCTTCTGACACACTAAGTTTGCCAACTTGTGCATTGAAGTCACCAGTTAGCACTACAATGTCGGAACCTTTACTGCTGCGAACGAGAGTGGCGAGGGCATCATAGAACTCATCTTTCTGCAAGTCTGAGCTGCAGTCCGTTGGGGCGTACGCCGAGATCACAAACAAGTTGCTCTTAACACAACTATCCTTTCGAACGCAAACTGACCCCTGGAGTCTCACAGCACATAAACGACTGTTAACCAGAATCCAGTCTAAAAGGGCAGCCTCAGCCTTGTCAGTCAAGACAATTCCTACACCACGTTGACCCACAGCTCTAGCTGCTTCGTCTCCTGAAGTGCGCAAAAAATACCTCGATGAGATACCTGGAGCAGTTAGTTGAATTACACTGCTCGGATCCTGGATACGCGTTTCGCTTAAGCAGCAAACATCAATCTTCAGATAATTTATTGTGAGCGCTAGGCACGCCTGCTGACCGGCCTGCATGAGTGTACGCACGTTGAAGGAGCCGAGATTCAGAGGCTGACGGGGCTTGAGAAAATGTGAGTTACCAGACAGAGGATTATTCCCGATACTATTTGACATTGAACTGTTGCGAGTATTGACCGTGTTATCAGTGGGAGCACTATGGGTCGATAGATGGGGCAAAGAGGGATGGTTAGGGACAGAAGACAAAGGTTGAATAAAAGAGAGGGAACTCTGAGCAGTAGCACACTTATCACTACCCACCCCGCTCGATGCAATGGGCAGCGCGGTCCTGATTAGCCTGCGCGACGACCGATGCAGTATGGAATTCTTTGTATTCGTGCAGTTCATGGGAGATGTTGGACGAGTACTGTTAGGGTGTCCAGCCACAAAGCAGGAGAACGATTAGGGTCCTCATCCAAAGCCTCCAGTTCTAACAAGAACCTATCCGCAAGGCAGCGGGATGGCTTAGTGGAAGCCCATTTGCTTGGATCAATTATTCTTCCACTGGTTTTTCCGACTGAGTTGCCAGCTCAAATCAACCCCCAACCTGGAGGACCAGGAGACTGGACTTCGTCTGACCTCTACCCATTGACCTGTCAGGTATGATTGCATCTCCGGCTTAAGGAAGCCATCCTGTATAGCTCTTTGGGTCATAGAGGCGCGCAAGCCACACACCACGTCAAGGTGCAGTCTCGTCGTGATGGTTGGCCACAATGACTCAGACCTCTGTTAAATTCCGCGGTGCAAAGCCCACTTATCGGATAACAGGCTTCATTCTTCCGGTGTTATTATGCCAGTGGGCAAGCACAAGTGAGAGCAAATGGTGTCCGTTTCCCTCAAGCATGTTCAGCTGTTAGGGATTTGTCGGCGTCTCACTTGATTTGAGATGACAATATCTGTTCAGGAAATGATCTGGCATACTACATTCTTTAAATATCTTGTTGTAGAAGGATTAGATGGCAGACCTTATAAGTCTGGTAGAAATGTTTATTTATTGATACCCAGTTCGATTCAGGTATTGCTACGCGTTGTCAGCTTGAACAAACGCTCTAAGACAGATATTCTCGCATGTACACGCACGCTGCGCGAACGTGATCCGAATGAACTGCACTCATAGGCACACACCCACAGTCCCACACATGCATATATACGTACATAATGACGATAGCCATGCAGCACTGACCAATCAGATGGCACCACGTATAAAACGACCTTGCGTGGGCTTAATCCAACTGTAAGCTCGAGTTGCGTTTTTGCTTGGGTACTCTGTGACTCATGCACTCGCATCCGTGTTTAAGTTTCACTCTCTCGCTTGTACTTGCGCCTACCGTCCGCTGGCACAGCATGCACGTTCATCTTTGCACGCGTGATTTCCCTCTGACTATCGAATCCGGGACACAAATTTACCAATCCAGTCAAATTACCCTGGGAAATTATTGACTTCGAGCTCGTGATACAGAGGCGTTGACTTCAAAACTGAACAATAACGGTATTATCCGCAACAAACGATAAGAAATCAACGCACTGTGGTGTATATGACTTCAAATTTCTCAGCGATAATTACTCGACTCAAAGTTTTGATTACCACCACCGAGGAGACTGACAACTGCCCTTATGTGGCGTCGACGAGCCATGCGTTTATCTACCAAATGCTGAACGTACGTTGCTTATGTTTTGCATGTTTTCTATTCCCTTTGTAAATGTGGCTATCCCAAGTGAAGTCCTGACGGATATTGTGTTTTCGCACACAGATGTTTTATAGCACCGGTCAAATCTTGTCAGAACATCACATCCATAGCGCTGAGGTCAGGTGCAAAGTATTGGCCACCCGATACACTAAAGATCACACGTGTTGCGCATTTTCCGCAAAAAAACATTTTTATTGTGCTGTGTTCTCCGAGGTACGTGGTAGTTAGAAAATAATCAAGACTGGCCAATTCAGTACATGAAAAAAGGCGAGAAAAAACCCTGATTTTAGACTCGGCCACGTAGGGCGTGTTGTGCTTCCTGGGAGAGATCGAATCCGCGGTTAAATACATTGGTTAACATAGACATTGTGAGCAGTCGCCCCGTATACTCTAACACAGCCCTCACTGACTTGACACTACTAATTAAAGGCCTTTTGTTACATTTTTTGAACTATTACGATTTCTGATTACCGACTGAGATTTCCACTCCTAGACAGCAACCAGAACCGTCAAACTCAGTGCATGATCAATGGTGATTTGAATTGAGTTTCACACATGATGTGTGTTGTCGAGTTATTGATTCTATCACAAGAGGTGAAATATCTGAAACACAATGAAACATGATAGGAAACGGCACTGAAGCCCAGTTGAGGTGAAAATTATTATAGAGAAAACACAAATGGCAAAAAAGTTCATTGTTGGTAACATCGTCCGGATAGCCAATACAGTTCCAGTGATAGATTAAAAACGCATAATTTACAAATACTATCTCTGTGTCGAAACTTTATTGGGTAGACATGAAAACTGGTGCGCTAATTAACAACTTTACCTAAGTCATATAGGAGAGAAAATCCGTTTTTCCTTAGTATCTCCTGATAGTTGTCGTACGCGGATATGACATTTTCTAGCGTACATGAGTTCGTCATGCAGTGAGAGAATTCAGCCCAGCAATTCAGACTATTAAAGTTCGGTATACCTGAATCGTCCGTGTTGATAGTTTTCATCGGTAGACAACAACCTAGTCCCCATTTGGACTTAATCAAAAGCTGCATGGTTATGACTCACAGACTATTGCCAGACTAGCCCAGTTGTCTACCAACGGTTCGCTCACCGGAGTATCTACTTCATAAATAACTCAGAGTTCACAAGTGTCAGCAAAATCGGCAAAAATGCCAGTACATCTTGTCTCACAACTATGATAACTGGTAGCTCAATTCGCTTCTCTTTTTATCAATTATTTCAGTCCATCTATTTTGCCATAAAGTTAGAATTTATTGGGTTTTTTCAGTGCAGGTGTAATGAACATATGCAAAGATCTTCCAGTCGTTTTCACGATACTCAGGTTATGGTATGACTGAAGCAAACTGATGGCTTTTTCGATAAGGCAGCGAGGTGATATGTCCAACGTCAGCATATAGTGACTGAAGTTATGAAATACAATTTTAAAACCGGAGCAGGTGATAGTTATTTTCCAAACAATTATTTGTAAAACTCTTGAAGACCGGTTCCTTGTTATTCTCGAGATAATGTATCCCTCTCCGAAGTTTCGTGAATTTCAATGTTTTTCACGATTCACTCCATCTAGTGCGATGTATTTCAATGCTTATTTTGTTGAATACCAACTGAAGCATTGAATCAATCTGTTTATGAAATTCCCACGCGGAACCTTCGTGTCTCACATTTTCCAAAATTTATTCAGCGTGTTACTTCCTTTTTCCGATCACATCTCGATCTTCTGCTCGTCCGTTTCTCTTTCTATAGTGTTTAGCCTTCCTTTGTCTACCGCTTGTTCATGTGTGTGCTTTTACGCTGTGTTGGTTTTCCACTCGGGTCAATCTAGAGACTCACGACCCTGACATTCCAATTCGAATAATCAGTCTACCCTATTCTGTGTTGACTTCTTCCTCTAGGTGTTATTCATACAGTGCCCTATGTATGATCCCATCACTCGACGCATTTGCCTGGGTGAGCGCTTTGCTTTCACACGAAATCCTTTGTGTAATTTCTCATTCGTATTATACGAGTGACCTTTGGCTTTCCATCTCACGCGTATCACTCGGCGTACGTTCTCCTGCGCACATTCTAACGATTTGATGTCCATTCACAATCTCTTAAGTGGACTGCCCCAAAAAGTTGAAATAAGTTATTTATGTTTGTGATGATCACCCTTGGAGTACATGTAGATATCCGACTGGCCCTATATGATTTTGGGTTTCAGATTCATGTTCTACGACTCATTCAACCACTGGAAATCAGTTAAACACCAAGTAAAGCAGTACACATGAGCACTCAACTATATTATCCAGAATATTCACATACCGATACGAAATTGAATGCCATTTCACTTTTAGATTTATCGTGGACAGAGTAATTAGCATTCTATCAAGGAGGCTATATTACACCGATGAACTGTAATGGCAAGTACGAGACAAGTCCGCGTGATGCGACTGGTCGGAGTAGTGTAATACTAACAGACACGTAACGTCATCTATAAGTCTTCCCACACTTCGGAGGTACAATGCCTGCGCATTTAAATACAGTCGATTTTAAGGTTCAAACTTATTCTTTCCTCCCCTCCACATCAGTGGATCACTTAACTCGTTTAAAACCGACTACCTTCAAAGATGATGGGTCTGGTGAAACTCGGGCTCTGAAGTGACAACGTTTGCTATTGCAAAAGGTTGGATGCATTTATTCTTGGCTCGTTAGACTATCTTGTCAGAGATAAACGTATCAGAATCGAAGCATGCCAAACATCCTCTAATGAATGCATAGTGTGACCCAAATGATTACTAGCAGTTCTCACAAAACTCAATAAACGCGTTCACCCTGATGAAGTGTTTCAAGCACGCACACAACTACGAGGGAAGACTAGAAAGTTTTCAAAGAAATCTAGATTTCAGGAACGTTAATCTAGGCCTTGGATTACACAGTATGCCAAACTTTCAACCCAGGAGCCCCACGTGCTGACTTTCTAAAACTATGATAAACAGTTGTTCTCTGAAAAACTGGATCCCTTGATTGGGTAATAGATTTGTCTCCTAAACAACCCAAACAAAATTATAAAACAACAAGTTAGGAGGAAAAAACAACTTACAGGGTTGCAAACCTGCAGTCGAACCGGACACATTACCCAGTTCTCTGTTCTGACTTTTGGGTCGACCACGAATTACCGGACGCGATAGTTCCCCTTCAACTTCCGCTGAACTGCGGCCCTTGGTCTCGGGTAGGAAGAAGTACAGGAAGGGAATCACACCGAGAAGAATGACCAAGAACGGTAGGAATGCATATATGCCGATGCTTTTCTGCGGGGTATAAAAAAAGCATAATTCAAGAGGTCAGACACGAGATTTCAAACGAAATTGTCAGTTAATACAAATGAAAACATATGACTCAATCGTGGAATATAATGAAAAGTCAGCTATTTGTCTTGCCGAACTACGTAACACATTGTGCTCCATTTGGTACATCAAATTCAGAAGGGGGAGAGCAAGTGCTTATAACGGAAAGCTTATCACTTAAGACCTGTCCTACTCAGATCATCTTTCCTCATTGGAGATGCGAATTCAGCTGATAAGGATGACTTTAAAACAGGTCTTATCAGATAATGAGACGTTCATTGCCCAAAACACTATTACCAGTTGACAGTGACAGGGATGCGACCAATACCATTTCTTCCAGCGACTCCAGATTTATTTATCTCATTAAACTAGTGCTACATGGAAAACTCACATATCATCCGTCTGCACTAAGACGAATGGAAGCCGATTCGGATAAGCGAGTGTTAGACTTAATCGGTCACTCAGTGATTTACTGAGCTCTTCTACCGACAATTTTCACAAGATGAGAGATTTCTCCAGCAAATGAAGAAAGATGCATTATGATTTGACAATCAGTGGTATGTACAAAATGGGCCAAGTAGCCAGCTAGAAAGAAATGGAAAGATCAGAGGATGGAACTTAGGTGGGCTAATTTAAGCGAATGCACCTCGGAAGCCGGAAATTGAATTAAAGTATCCCTTTACTAAAACGGTGGGAATTTGTACAACTGAGTACACACTGAACCTCCGAGTTCCTAATTCACTTTATGATCTCCTATTTTACTCCGGTTGGTATGCATCGGGAAAATAACGAAGTTTCAAATCACAGAAATATTCGCCGTGGGGATAAAGGATTCCCTATAGTAAAACTAGTCTACCGTCATTTAGCATGCATAAGAATTTGGTTTCCCTCGTCAGAGTAAACTGGATTGTTTTTCCTCCCGAAAATACTAACATGCACAACTGCCTACTTAAATGCTACTAAGTAGTCAGCTAATCAACACAGATGATGAGATAAAAAGCAGCACAGGGGTGGATCTCGTATTGGTTGAATAAACCGTTAACATGCAAAACCCAACAAAAAGCAATGACCCAAAAAAGCCATGGTCTTCATTAAAGAAACATTTGCTAAGAATTGAAGACCAACCAGGGTTTACGGAATGGATAACAATGTCGCACATTACTCATCCATTTCACGTTATGGAGCAAACGCTTATGATTCTGGTGCTCACATGCAACTGGAAAAAGTGTATTTTAAGTTAATAAAACGTCACCTGTCTCCTGAACTGATCAAGAAGTTGAACAAAATAGTGGGAGTGAAGTGCAAAATAGACACACGACATATAAAAATGTTGTTTTCGCGACGATGTAGATCGATGAATGCTTACCACGTGACATATTCTACGTATCTATGCGCCGATGAAATCCACCCTGTCTCAAGAACCTAAGACAGTTGGCCAACCGTCACTCGTAAAATGGTAACACTAACCCTAAGCAACTTCGCGCCGTGAAAGCTGAGCATTCACCTATCAGAGTGCATGAAACATTTACTTGACTTGACTTGTGTTATCGAAAGCTAATTAATGGTCTACTCGCTTGGTTTTTTCGGATTCAGTGTCTGAAACGCTGTACCGATAACATGCTTCAAAAGCGTGCTTGCAAATGAAGCAACAAAAAGTCATTTATCTCCGTCATCACAGTATTGTCATTCCATGGAAATCCAAAAACAGGTTAACAATCTGTCGTAATACTAACCGAATCAACTTCAAGTAGAGGCCTCATCTTGTGATATCAGCTACTGAGTTCCTCCGAAGCGAACTGCTCGAATGAACTAGAAGGCCGGACTTGAATCTCTCTTTCAACCAACTCTTCGTTCTCCAACTAAGGGAAAAGGATGACGTGGATGGTTCTAATCGGAGTTGATAGGTTTGGATCATTTAGGACGACAAACTGAATCTCCCTATGGGCAATTCCAGTGCAGTGGGAAATAAAATCAACAACCAACAACGAGCAAGAATACAATTCGAACAGGATCTCAGACTTTGAAAACGTAACGCCTGACAAAAGTGCACAGCGAAATCATACCAATACGATGAGCATCGTGTATTACCCTCTCCCTACACCGCAAACTGGCGACGTGGCTCCAATAACTTCGAAAACCGGTAAGCAGATTTATCGGAAAACAAATCGTGAAAAACCATTGTCAGCCATGTGAAGTGACGAAGGAATTTGAACATTCCGGGTAAGTAGTTACACAAAATGGATGTTGAAACACCCTTCAAAAAGTATCCGCTCTATGAAATCACTGAGACAATCTACCGAATACTCATTTGGAGAAATCTGAATATCATATTACCGAATAGTGCGCTGTCACAACTATTACTAATATGCACCTCGGATATAAAATTGACAGACTGACGGGGTCACCTTCGGCAATCCCATGAGACCTATTCTGACGGATGAGTTAAGGCAAAAATAGAAATAAGCATATCACAAGCCACAACTTACGGACACGGTGTGGAGGACGCTGTGGTCATTCTGAACTACCACAACGAGAGTAAAAAAGTGCTTTATCAATACAACACACTGTACTCCAAAATTCAGTCAGTCAAACTTGGGTTAGAAAACAATAACGTTGCCATTCTGGAAATTCAAATTACTGAACTAAATGATGGATCAATGAGAAAGCATCCACACATCAACAACTTAACCTTTGTCAAGTAAGAACTAGAACTTTTGCAGACCACGCTCTACAAAACACTAAAAACGTACACTTGACACGCATGAAGAAGAGTGCACTTTAGTGTTCAGTATGCTTCAGGCCAATGGATATCAAAATCTATCATATCGAAACATCCACACTTACTTGAAAATATATACAAAATCAAAGCCCTCTCGAAACTGGCTACTATCTTACAGTTGCCTTAGAAAGGTGAGGGTATTACAAGACTATCCAATCGGCGTCCTCATTGTGGGATTATTCGTATTCATTACGTGAGCGAAGACATAATTATGCATTTGATCTCCGAGATGCAAATACCGCCAGGAAAAGAAAACGGACTACTTCTCTGTGCGTGCCTGGTTCAAGTGATACTGGAGTACTAAAACACACTATAAAGTACGCAAGCATGGGGATGATTGGGCAGGAAAGCAGTAGGTACGCATACCCGACGAGCAGGCAGCAACCGAAAAATTGGTTGTGAGCTCCCGGGAAAATTTCTTTTCTTGTAACCTAGATACAACGACATACTACTTACATCAAGGCAGCATTGCCTTTCCATGTGATAGCTGAATTTATCGGTTCAGGTAAGGGTGCTCATCCAAGTATATTGGCAGACCGGAGAGCCGTCTGCTTAGCAGAATGGCTGACTTTGTTCCGGTCTGGTAACTGAGATTAATGAATGAACAAACAAAACTGGCGGCTTTATCCAGCGGATATAGAACACTCAAACCACCAACGACGCAACACTTGTAGAAGACAAAGCATTCCGTTAATCTGAATACGTCGTTTGCCGTCATCTGCATCACAAGCGACCAAAGGATGTTAACATACATAAAGGCACTAGTAAATAACCCCATCTAACACCAAATTGTATAAGCAGCGAGAATGGCTAATCACATAAGCCTTCCCTTGATGAAATGTTCCCGGTTGCCAACTTCCAGCTCATTTGATATCATTCATTGCATGAATTATTTTTTGTGTGATCCTCTTTAGTTCCAGACGAAGGACAGAGCCACATACCCCCGTGTGTATTTCCAAGTCGCGGACAGAGGAACGGCAGTCAACTCCGAGGATAATCGCGAGTATTCTGAGCCCGGATTTGCCGAATAAAAGGTCGTGCATAGGAAGCAAAAAAGTGCCAAGATGCAGCGGGCTACCAGCTCAGCAAGTGCTAGCTTACGAAACCACACACATATAGGAGGACAGCACTGCGACGGAGCGAATATGGCTCACCACTAAATATGCTGGGGCTCCTAGTCGTACTGAACATCACAATATATTTTAGGGAAGGCGCATGAACCAGTGCAGGCCACTGACTCACCTGGAACGTCTCTTCTGCCTTGCAGGTCGCACGTGGTGGTGTAAAGCCTAGATGTGCATCCTCGAACAAAAAGGCCTACTTTGGATTGCGTGACCGAGTAGTGCAACTGCACACAAAGTCTCAAGCGATCTACACGGACACTACTTGCTGCCTTATAATACCTGATTCACAAACACACCAGACGCAACCTGTTCTGGGCTATCCCTCTGGCTCTAGTGAGAAGATTATTCTTCCTTTGAAACATCTCGATTTATTAGTACAAAAATGACAGTCTACATACAGTGAATGATGGTCATAACCAAATCTTGGCCAGCACACCTACTGGTTCACCTGTTATTCTGAGCGAGCCCTTCTGAATGACTAGTCCGGGAACAAACCCAATCAGTTTTTTTGTTCAGATGACAGTTGGCATGTGATTGGTTCTTCGGTCCACTTCATTCGCTTCAATCTTGTCCTCGATTCAAGGCGGGCGAAGTCGTTTTGGCTGTTTGTTAAACCATCGTACTGCCTGCTAAACGAACCAAACCGTCTGCTGATGATGTGTAAGACCATTCTCTCACATAATACATGCCGCTTCTAGCCCTCACTGTATCCTTTCTCTTTCCTAAATTCGTCCAACAGGATGTATGGCCACTTGTGCTGTCTGCGGTGCCTCAGGAAGAGGTCCAGATGTAATTTTCGTTCCCTCTACCACGACTGATATCCAGTTACCCACGACCAGAAAATGCCGACCGACAATCTTCTTCGTCCTGACCATCGCCTTTTTCTCGCCAGTACAAACTTCAGACGCTCCAGTCACCGGTACGTCACGTGGCGTCCACCACCTTCATCTCCTCCATGGACTCAAGTAGACCATATTGCATTAGGCTATATATGGCAGAGTTTCATACAATATTGCCAATCTCACTTGCCCACTTGCTTGGATTCCGATCACGGTTTGTTCTGCACCGAGCTGTCCATGTGCTTTGGGAGAGTCCGAAACGCATGATGCAGTGCCGCTTAGACTACGACTAACTAAAACAAACAGCAAGTTCATTCAACTTCCGAAGCATGATAGATAAAAAGCTAACAGCAGCCTCAACCCAAAAGGTCGATGGGCACTGCTCCCTTGTTAGGAATGCTCTGTAAATTTCTTCCGCGGCATGTTGTGGTCTACCACACCACGTAGTGAGACCCTGGGTCTTTCTGACTATGCGTCTTCACGATGCATACCAATCAACCCCGGTCGGTAGTGAACATAAAGGTGCACGCGTCATCTTGAAACGTGATCTCAAAGCCAGCCTAAGTAAGGATCGAGAAGCCTGGTGGCGGCAACGTGCATCTGAGTTTGAACATGAAGCAGTCCCAAAAAACTCCCGCAAGATGTTTCGATTCATCCGTATCACCGGTAGGAAACAACTAGCTGTAAATGAAACAATATGTGAAGCTGACGATTCGCCAATTCACAATCGGCAGCAGCGTCCCAAATGTTGGGAGGAGCAATTTAAAGCGTGGTTTAGCTAGCCCCCACACTTGCTTTTGTCATTATCTGCTTCTATGTATACATCCCACGGTCCGCTTAGAGACCGAAATCCGAAAAGTGATTCATGCCTTGAGATGTCAAAAGGCGCCTGACTCCGATGACCTTCTCTCAGCCTTGTTTAGGACGGTGGTGTGGAACTTCTTAGGGAACTACGCATTTTTTTCTCAATGGTTTAAAATTCAAAGCAAGTACCTTCCCCGTTTTTGAGTCAGTTTTTTTCTCCACATGCCGTAGGTGTGGCTCATAAAAAGCCAGCTGAGTTTCGCGCCGATCGTGAGTGTATCGATCAAATCTTCACTCCGCGATAACCACTTGAGCCTGTTATAACTTCCAGAGACCAGCGGTCATTATTTTACTGGAAATTCGCGCCGCCTTTTAATCCGTCAACAAGATTGTGCCATGGTACTGCCTCTTGAGTAATGGATTACCTGGGAAGTAAGTACCGGCCCTCAAAGAGCTATACCGAGTAACTCAGGTCGGATTAGAGCCTACGGCCAGCTTTCGCCAATCTCTGTCATCTTCAGTGAAGTGTGCCAAGACTGCCCTATATACCCATTTCTCTTCACCTCTGCCATTATGTTTACTAAAGGCTTTGTCTGGTCTTTCAAGCGGTCGGGTTGAATTCCTCCCAGGGGACAAAGTTTCCGACTTGGAATATGCAGAAGAAATCGTCTTGCTGAGTAGCAATGCATAAGCAATGCAACGAGTTATAGACAGCTTGGCGATTTAGGTGTCCGATTTGGTATGTGCTTTGTCACACCCAATTGCAAACCGCTTCTACAAGACTGGCAGGAGCCGATGACTTCACTCATTCTTCGTAGCAGGCAGTTGGAATTAGGTGGTAGATTTAAGTATATCGGAGGTTCATTGCGGATGGGAGTGGTGTTGTAGAGACCACGTCACGAATAATGAAGGCCAGACTGGCCTTCGTGAATTTGCACCACTTCTGGTGTCGCCACGACATCCGTCTCTTACTGAACGGTCATGCCTCTAGTGTCAAAAAGCTCATCGTTTCGTTCCATGGCTGCGAATCCTGGCCGCTTGGCGCTGAGAATGCTAGATGATTCTCCGTAATTTACCACCTATTTCTCTGAATCGTTTCTCGCGTTAAATGGGCAACGACGAGGTCCTCCGTCGTGTGTAGCGTGCGGATAGCGGCTTCTTGACAGAAGTAATCACTCTACAACATGTTTTCCGTGTGCTTTTTCATCATTAGCCATATTGTGAGTTTTGTTCGCCCCCTTGGTATGACTGGTCTCAGCTGGTGCCTCCCGAATCCCTGGTTGGGGCCCAAAGGATTATAATCGTCTTTCTTCTAAGACGCTGAGAGATATGATTCAGAACCGAAGCTAATGGCGCAAATACTGTGTGGCCTACACAAAACTTCTGGGATCTTCAAACACCGGGTCAAACTTTTAAGTCGCAAAACCCGTGAGAAGAAACGGTCGAAAATCTGCTTTCATTTACCCTCCCCTCTTTGTTACCCGTTTCTCTATTTGTAGAGTTGGAATCAAGGATGACTCTACACTCGGTATACATAATTAACAAGGTTCGATAGTAATATTAATTATAACATTAATCTACAGTCGCATGGGAACATTCAACTCGCTATATAAAACGATCACACTGATTGTAGTATGAGTCGGTGAAAATGCAGTAGAACGCTCCGCAGTGCATCAGACAACGTATTACTGATGTCTTTCGTGCTCAAAATCATTGATATTGCCGAATGCTCAACCACACGGAGGAAGTCCCTTTTGACAACGCATTATACTGTTTAAATCAAGAGTATCCTTCCAATTGGTTCCGTTACTTTTAGCTATAATATTTTATGATACAATGGCGTGATTGTGAATCACTGAAAATGAGCTTGTTCACCAAAATGCGGGGTCAGTGGGAATAATCGGACGATACAATAACCCTCGAATTACAGCATTGTAGGATTAAGAATAGACTATCAAAAAATCAACCAAAACTGGATGGAGAGGAAATTTCGAAGATTTTCGTGAAAGTGAACTTGCTACTAAGAGTTGAATACTGAAGCTGCGAGCAAATAGTGGTGAGATACGTGACTGGAAACATCATGTCGTTACAGCGATAACACTCTGAATTAGATGCGATGAAATACAATAGTATACCGGTCTCGAAAGTAAACTGGTGGTGGCGAAGGACAATTACTAACTTAAATAAAGCTTTTTGTAAACTACACGGTTCAAGTTAACCGGTGTACCAATGAATTCCTGTTGATCTGAATTTACAACATAAATATCAAGACCAGCTGTGAGGAAAGGATTAAAACCAACACCCTCATAACAGAACCTCTTAAACAACCAACGCAAAACAGCACACAGTGAACACAAGTTGGCAGAAATTCTCTCCTGGTAACAAGGAAAAGTCCGCAACAGGAAAGCAGTACGATGTGAGCAGAACATAAATAAACGAAGACAATATGAAAAAATAAACCAATCTCGGGTTTCAAAATCCGCGTTTAGTATTTTTAATTGAACACTACAACATTGAAAACGTAAAAAACGATTTAACACTTGATTAACAACCAATCTAACTGGTTATTTTTCGTGCTTACCAGAGGAATGTTATCATACCCGATTGGATCGAAGTCTGGAAATGTAGGTCACCGTGGACTAGTGATATTAGTCATAATTCTTCACTAGAAATCTTTACAGTTCTATGCCAAGGCAGAAAAAGGACAAAATCTATAACGGCTTACGGCAACAAATATTGTCCAATTTCTATGGAATGCATGGATCCAGGATTGGCTTGAAACGTTTCAGTAACTAATACCACGAATCAAGTATTACCCTCGATAGGGACAACCACACCTGGAGTCATTTTAAGGAATCTATTTACACTTGAAAAGAACCTCAGCGCAAAATCAGTGTGACTGTTAGCAGCCCTCCTTCTCGTTTGTTCATTTGTTCTTTCAACAATCAACCTCGAATTTCTGTGCTTTTAGGCTGCGACATTGCAGTATCTTCAAGTCGAGGTTAAAATAAATAGAAGATTAACTTCAAAATTATTCGAAAACAAAGTACTAAGCTTAAACTACGAAAAAAAGAAAAAGCCCTAATGGAACTAAGCCACTAGCCACAACTCCTCAGGCCCCTAACCAGCAATTAGGCGGGTCTCTTGCAGCCCAAAAAGGAAGTCTAACACGTCCTACTTGGTAAAGTGCACTGGTCAAGATTTTCATCCTACTTTGCATGCCATGGATAACCCACCTCAACTTACCTTCCAGCAACTATTTGCTTCGGAGAACAGTGTAATCCGATGAAGTCCATTTCACAAAAACCTACGCCAAATCTTATCACTACCGATATGATGTTCCTAAAATAATCGAGTGATACTACAAAGTGGTCCTTAGCTCATCTTCTACTCGTAACGGTCACATTTCTGAGCCGTATGAAACGATGAATCTAACTGTTGTAGTGTACAATCGAGCCTTGACAGACAATAGGCTGTCAAGCCGGCGCCACAGAAGGCTCAGGTTGGCAAAAGTTAAGAATGATGTGGGGTTCTGGGAGGTCGCATATATCGCAGAAGGGGTTTTTCTTTTGGGAAACTTAACAGGAGCCTCTGATTCAAAAGTCTCACCCAAAAGGCAGTGGGGCATTAGTCCAGCACTAGGACAAGACTGAAGCTCCCGAGGAGGAACTTCTTCTGGTCTGTCACGAGACCTAATTATTCATCTTGCCATATGTTGTCTTATCTGGTGCGTTATTATTGATCCGCTTCCCAGATTTAATCCTCAACATCATGCACTCAGTGGAGCAAGCGGAACGTGGGCGAAGTAGCGTGCTTTGGACTGGAACAGGGTAACTTAGTCAGGAGATAGCTGCCCAGTAAAGTACGAATACGTCTCCGGTGGTCGACAGAAATCTCAAGTACTCCACTCCCTTGTCCGTCTCCTGGAGGTTTTATCGGTAAATTGCTTCTCTCTTTATTCGCAGGAGTTCTTTTTGTGGCGACGTAGAGGCTAGAAAAGGGTGCAGTCCATCAACTGGCTCGGAGAGAGCGAACTAAGTCTGGTCTCAAACCGTTGACCTGTCAGACATGATTACATCTTCAGTTCAAAAATGCCACTCGGTCTAATTCTTTGTGTCGCACAATTGAGTTTATTTTCCCAGTACGTAATCGAAAGACTTCAACGTAGTGAAGTAAAATCTGCTAACCGCAACGAGTGAAACGACTAACTTACCACTGAAAGCACCTGTTGTCAGCTTGTAAAACGGTGCTAAAAACTTAAACAAAGGTTGCTTCATATCAAAAATATACCAAAATTCTGTTTCTGTTAGTGGAAATGCTAAGAAAACAAGGGTTTCAGACAAGTACTTCAATAGAGAGTGGATAGCAGACACTGTAGGCTCATCGATGTCTACGGATGATTTCTTCGCTCGTTCTTTTTCTAATTTGTGCACCCTACTGATTTAAATTGGATAACATGACGCTCGATTTTGAGCCGCTGTTTGTTTGTTGTCATCTGCCAGTGACCAGTGAGTTTGACTAGGAGGGAAAGGACACAAAATGTCCTGTGTGCTAAAAACCGGGATATAAAAGTGCTCGTTTTATCATCCGAAGAAGATCAGTAAAATCTGGAAAGATGCTGGAAACAGTAGAAAATAACTCATCCCAAAAGGGTGAATTTGAGAACAGCAAGTTTCACAGTGAATTCGTAGTGGAATTCATGTAAACGTTTGATGAAAATATTGTTTCGTTTGGTTGGCACACGATAAAATCGAGACTAACATGCGGGATTCAAGCCTGCAGGTTATGACAGAAAAAATCATACTGTGTGGCGATATGACTATTTGCTGAAATCAAGAACACGGTTTCTAATTTAGCTACCAAAAAATCAGTTTGGTACACGTGACTTCAAACAATATTAGTAGATGGAGGATCTGGAATCCAAATTACATCTTGTTTTTCTCACAACTAAATAACAATTTGTTCCACGAAAGACTCAGTTCTGAGTACAAGAAAGGATATCTTTGGCACTCGAAGAGCACTATACATCTCAGGAACGCATAGTTTCTACCTCAGATCCGAGAAAACTGTCAGTATGGTGCTCAGTAATGGTCAGCACATAGAACATAGCATATTTCAGCTAATTGTTGTGGTATTTGTACGGTCCCCTAAATTTGGGTTGCAGATATATCCAGAACTGCTAATCAGGCATGTGATTTTATGCACTCTTGGACATTCCAATTAAACTTTCAGTTAGTTGCCTGGGTCCATCCAAAAGCTATTACGTTATTTTGCAAGCACATATAAACGCCAGTCACAGGTCGCAAAACAAGCGGCCGAGCGCAGCGCAAACAGTTCCTTTTTTCGGTAGAAATTCAAGGGTTTTCTTATCAGAGATTTTTTCGGGCAACCAGCTATTTCTCTATTTTGCGATCTCCGGGGTGATCAGTGTTACAGCTGAATAATGTTCCATCCTCATACGGATGTTGGTTTTACATTAGGGTCATAAAATAAACTTTCGCGGCTGTTTCACAATGACCTCCAAATGTATTATTTGGTTAGGAGGTGACCCCGTGTAAACAAGAACCACTGGAAACAGTTAGCTGTTTTATACCACCTGGGTTTTATTTGAGGTGGTGGGCAGTTTGAGTTACTCACCACTACCGCGCTCAAACCGTTTTACCGCACATCAATTACTAACCTTTGAACAGGTTTGACGTAATTAAAATAAATAAAATTATTTTACCGAACACTGAGTTCCGAGAACAGTTTGCATGTGCACAGCAGACACATCTGAGTGGAAACATTTTTGCACACAATCACATGATAAATAAGTAATAACCCTAGTCAGCAAACTACGAAATGATGCCATTCTGTTTTGATCAATAGAATAAATTTCGATCATAAAATCAAAGCAAAAATGCACTCCACCGCATCAGACCAGTCAGGAACACACACACACACACACACTCACACACACACACAAGTAAACCTTGTTCCCGCCAATAAACCAATCAAATTCTGCCCAATACAAGCCGTAATTAACTGAGAATCATCTCTATTTAGGTGGTTTAGGAAATCTGTTAGATTGTTTATGAAATTAGTTTGGTTTATACACTGTCCTAGACTATCTACAAAAACTCATTTTTCCCGTTTTAACAAAAACATATTCTTTAATGACTATTAGTGCATTTAGAGTACCCTGCAGGCTAGATGCGATCATTACCATTATACCGTGATTTGAAACCATGTGATGCACTCACTCCCATAAACTCGCAATTATCCGAGTTAGAAATAAAGTCCGTATCCTACTAAACTACTTGATTATCGATGCATTAAAGTAGCCCGATTCCTATTCTTTCCGCGTTGGCCAAAACCCGAGCCAGATAGGATATGGCGGAGGTTTTGTGCAGGTTTATACAGGAACCGAGGTGCCATGGCTTACCAAGACACGATACACTGATCGGTCGGCTCAACCAAGAGAGTGTAAGTGGGGATAGATGAAGCACGACTAATGACTACCAATCCCCGAACCACTGTACAAAGGTTCAAACTCAAAAGTCCGGAGAGAATGTCACGTAAACGGTATAACAAGATAGGCAGAACATACGAGAAGACGAAATCAGGATTTACTGACTCCGGTGCCCAGAAATGTTTGAATTTCTGTACTTAAAATAAACTCCGAGGAAAAAGCTAGCTTCACAATGCTGAGTGTGAGATGCTTATCGAGGATTATTGGATAGTTGACTCTCATCTATTGGACACAGTTCAATCTAATTTAAAATCTACGGGAATTGAATCCGCTGGAAAATAAAATGGTAAAAATACGTTCAAGACACTGGAATGGGGCCAATTTTAAACCGGGCTGGGTTTAATAGCGTTCCTTTTGAAACAAGTTTTCACTAAATGTCCTGAAGTCTGAGGAAGCGAAAATGGCCTAACAAAGAACAACATGGACAGGATTCTTAAGGAACACTGACGAAGAGGATAATGGCGCTTTGCTAATAAACCTGGAAAATATAAAAAAGAACAACACAGCACCCTGGAGCATTACGCGAGTGTTGAGAAGCGGTTTGTATTTATTTGCCATATTCTCTGTCGTGGGAGGGGTCATAAGTCGAAGTAAGAGTTTGCTTCAAGCCTTTGAAGAAAACGAGAAAGAAGTTCGTACAGATCCTTCCAACGATGTAGCAGTGAAATGAGTTGGCGAACCTACAGAATTAGAAGTGGGTCTTTTGGGCTTGCAGATAAGCTGACGAGGATCCGAGGGACATTTAAATGGGTTTGATGACGACTATGACTAAGCTCCTCAGTACATTTTGGAACACTCGATTTAAGGTCCATTACAGAAAAACGCTTTTCTTTGCCACACGGGTTGAGGCCATCGGGAATCGAAACAGGCATGAGTGGTCCCCAAAATTCATGAATTGAATAAATAATCAGGGATTCGTTTACCAAAGTTCCCATGGGTGTCGTAAACGGGGCACCTCCGTGCTTCGAAATTGCAGAGAAGCCAAAGAGACCTGAAGATCATGCTTTGGGCTCACGAAGAAATTAAACTTTGTTGATTATAGATGGAGAAAGTTTCGGGATGAGGAGAAAACGAAAGAGGAGTCACTGGTAAAACCTATATAGGTAGGGTTGAATTGGGTGACATTAATACCATCATTGGAGGATTGGGTTTTCTGAACATACATAAGTCACATCAGAGAAATTCATAATTATAGGTACCAAAGAGCTCTACTGCAAGGGACAATTCCAAGCCTTTGTTCCTTGTCTTGATCGATTGTGAAGATCGCTTCTAAGGCTCGGCGAAAAGTATCAGCGTCTTCTTTTTGCATTCGAAGAAACTTTAGTGTCGGAAAGGCCACTCTACGACCGGACACAATGTTTCATCTTGGCGACAAATACTGAAGACATAGCTTAGAGGATATGTAAATATTTCAGTACCTCAGAAGAATAAACAAGAGGAAAACCAAAATAAGGCAGCACAAATGGCTGCTTTCACAGCGGGGTGGTGTTACTGGGCAAAATATTGTGAATGTGAATCTGTGAGTGGTGTTTGAATAAATGTTTGATTTTAGAACTAGCAGGGTGTGGTTTTTCACAAATTTGCTATCAGTTCAGTGACTTTTGATTATAGATAATGAAAATCCACTTGTGTTTACTGCATCCAAACGTCCAATCTCGCCAACCGGAATCAGACCGGCAAGTTTCCGTTAACTGGGCAAATGCTCTACTGACTGAATTATCGTAATAAAGTAATTCCGGGATGAATAACACAAGTGAATATCCAATGATGAGTAAACCCCTATTCCGGTGATACACAGCAACTGTTCTGGTTTCAATTACTGAGGTAGGCTTATCGGTCAGTTCCAAGTTGACCGAACAGCCTGCGGCGGAAAGCAATCTAATATGCGTTGAAATATATTCGCAGAATCCACTACTGGCACGAGGAAAGTGCACCTTATAGGTAGTAGTAAATGGGAATGGAACAGACGTAGTGGGATCACTTGATATCTAGTTGTGTTATTCTCATCCGATTGGCCGTAACGCGACAGATCAACTGGTAGAGCATCTGCCTGGTAAGCGGAAGGTTGCTGGTTTGATTCTGTCTTACGGCACTGGATGTTTGGATGCTAAAATTACAAGTGGGCTTTCCATTTTGTATAAGATACAGACACATTGTGATATTAATAAACTCGGCAGGTTTATGGTTAATTTGTCCAAAACGGAATTCTCTCTTATGGCGGAATTTCAGAAATTCGTAAATCCAAAGGAAACCCGTCGTTCTGTTAGCATGAATGAGATCATCCATCATTAAAGGTAGATTTTATTCTAGAAGGAGATCCAGAAATGGTATAAATAGCTTATAGAAAGGATTGATTTCGACTTCAGGGAAAAAAGATCAATATTGACGATTGTATATGGTTCACTTCTAAACCAATGAAACCCCGGGAAACAAATATATACTTTGTACAGGGTACATGAAAACAACAGTAATCTTGACGCCCCGAATGAGTTGACTTAGTTTTCCATTCGGTCTCCAAATCTCATTTTCAATACCCCATCTTGAAGGTAGCACTGAAGTTCACTTATGCTTAATATAAAGTGGTCATTATTCTCGTTCAGTCAGAGTTATTTAGCAAATAATGTTAACACGAATTTGCTCGCTCATTGGGCTTGTTCGATCCGAAGTGTGTGCGAATGTTGAGCAAACTTTCGCACTGAGTGCACAGTGTGGTATTCATGATTGACCGCACTAAGTGTACGCGTTCTTTCTAACTGACTTCAATTCCATGTCATTTTACTGACCGATGTGCTGTTCATAAATATGGCCACACGTAGCGTGCCATATCCGTTTTCTTGTTCCCCAGTACTATATGCGAGATATTACTGCATAACTTTATGCGAAAACACATACAGGCGTCTTGGTCTGAGCGGCACAGATGTGCGTGACTTATCAACCAACAAATTTACATTTTGAGCACGAACGTGATCTGTGTCAAACAGACGCACACGAAACTTAGATGAAAAACACAAAACATAGTTTATTTGCTGTAAAATTCCCGGCTGGAAATGTGAACGATAGGTGCGTATTCTCTTTAATGGGTGAAAACAGAAAATTCACCTGTAACAGTAGGAAAAGATAATCTTATTATGGGCAATTTGCATTGGACCTTTTTACCTACTTTCAGCATAGACTTTTACAGCGCTTCTCATAAAACAGCTACAAAATCCTTCCAGATAAAACGATACCGAATTCTTTTCCCAGCAAGATAATCCCTAATTTTTTTCATTTTTATCATCCAGTAAACCCTAATGGGAATTTGACTGCTTCAAGCTGCAACAGTAAACGACCACCAGATTCGCTTAAGCCTTTAGGAAAATCATGAATTAAATAGTCAAAAAGGATAACGCCCTCTCCCACAATGTTGAAACCAACTGAAAGTACGAGCTTTCTGGTCGTTTACATACAGATGACTCATACCTTTCATTTGTAATCTACATCTCACTTCCGCTGATTGATATGTTGTTCAGTCGACTTACTTTTGAGTCCCGTGTATATTTTTTTGCACCCAAGCGTAGATATTCACCTAAAACTGTATTTTAATCAAATCTGACATAATGAATGATGACACGCTTCATTTGGGCGCATCAAACCTCGGTACTTTCCCCGAGGTTCGCAGGTAGCTCAGCCCTCTCCTGACAAGTTACACTTTCCTACACCACCTTGAGAAGGATTACCCACGGTAACCGAATCATTGGCGAATTACATCAACGTTGCCTTATCAACATCATAAAAATCACAATTCCTACATCTTTTTTAACTTTGGATATTGCGCTTCTCTCCAATAAACAAAGCCACATGCGCACCGTGACCTTTCATGGCTTGGGAATAACCAGCAAAGTTCTTCTAGAACACAGGTGGGAATACCGCTGTATTCTGGAAACTGAAAACCTAGGACTCTTCAGCTAATTCAAGACCAAATTGGAGCTCATTTTTCTAAAGCATGTATACGTTACATTTATATTTTACAAAAAGCTGGCCATCGTATACTTTCTCCACGATTTACAAAACCTAAATGCTCTTAAAACTTCATTTATGTCCGAACTGGACTTAAGTTATTTACTCCCATCCTCTCACGTTAAGTAAACATCAATCTAAGTAGCTTTGATTATCAAGCTCTCTTGGCACCTCACGCTTGTGGTTTTGCGAGCTAGCTTCCCGCTGTGTTTGAATGGACTGAAACGTTTACTGCCTCTTCTGGCATCGCCGATCATTTTAGTGGTAGACGGTAGTCCACTGTCGGTCAGATCCATGCCACGCCCGACCTATTGAGGGATCTTACGTCGTTTCTCCAATCAGAATTGTTTACCAGTTATTCCTAATAGTGCGATAACCTTTGGACGATTTTGGATATTCCCAGCCCACTGAGCTCATGAGAAATCACGTAATGAAGAGACGAACTGGGATCCGTAAAATTAGTCATCACGGTTTCGTGTTCGTTTTTCAACCCGTAGTCTAGAACTGAACCATCAAGCTCTTTTCATCATTGTGCTTAATTGGCCATTGTTTTCTAACGTAAATGGAATTTTCACCTCTAATACTTGGGTTTCAAAAAACACCAATTTTCTATGCATGAAAACAAACAGTGCACTCTAGACTTCTAAATTCAAACATGCTTTTTTCTAGAGAGAAAATGACTGCCTTTTCCCATTTAGACTGCATATTCCCAATGATACTTTTATTTTATTTCCTGATTTCATCACACAATCTTAGTATAATGCTTATGTGAAGAGAACGTTACTTCAGCTATGTCAAATCTTTGCTCCACCTTCCAGACAGAGACCGCTTGCAAAAGGTCCTTGGATTGATTCGTAACTCAGACGGCTTTTGAAACGTCTAAATCGTGCATGGGTGGCACACCAGTCAAACAAAGAAGGATACGACTATTATCGCAGCGTCTGTAATCAGTGCACCTAACTGGAACGAGACGCATATTCGGGGAGACTCTAGCAGTGAACTCAGTTCGTGCACCCAAACGTTTGTTCGCTAATCTGCGATGGGGGACAAAAACTATAGCTTACTTTGCAACCCTGCGGGATGTTAACTCCCTCGGGTATGTTGGCGCTACTTGTCAGTCTATGTTCTTGAAATTTCGCATCATGGTTTCCCACATATTGTAGTAGACACTCCTCGTATGTCGTATGCGGAGACTGCTGAGGAAGAGATGGCTGCCGCCACGCGTACCGACAAAATTAACCAATCCCCCGAACCAGATTGTGTGCATCCTTTATTGGTAAGAAAACTGTTTGGCAGATTAACTCAGCCAGTCATAAGACTGCTCAGCGCGTCGCTATCAACTGGATAACTCCCTCAGGAGTGGGAAAAGCTATTGTTGTTCCACTATAAACAAAGGTGGAGTGAAGATCGAGGCAGTCAGCACCGACCAGTCAGTGTAACACGTGCGATCGGAAAGGTTATAGAACGGCTTCTGGCCACTCGACTCTGGGAACATATCAGCAAAAACAACCAGTTACTCCGGGAACAACACGGTTTCTGGAAAAACAGGTTGTGCTTAGAAAACTTGCTACTAGCACGGTAACACTGTACGAATATCAAGACCAAGGGGTACTTTTCAGAGACAATCGTTGTGAACTTTAGCGAGCTTCTGACAAAGTTTTGCACGAACACCTGATAGGTAATCCGTTGTTTCTATACATCACGCATTTCCTAGAATGGAGAATATTTGCAGTACGAATAGCACAACCAATGTCGACACTGCAGGTGGTTACTAATGATGTGATGCAAGGATCAGACCCTTGCTCTTTCTGGGTTATATAAATGATCCACCAACAATTTGCCAATCAGTGTGTCTCATTTATGCGAACGACTATAGGATTTGGCGTACGATCACATCAATTGCAGACGGATTCTTGTTTCAGGAAAACTTCAAGGCCCTTGAACGATAGTCTGATCTATGGTCCCTTTCGACCAATACCAACAAGTGTGTACACATGACCGTGCGGAAATAAATCAGTCATTTTACAAACTTTGAATGTGATATTCTTTAGCCGGTCCGTTTGTGAAAAAGACCTGCGTATGATTGTGACTTCCTCACTAAAAACGAAAATCAGCACGGAAAAACTGTGTTTCTGTGTGGAGTATCCTTAGATCTATTCGTCGGTCATTTGGTCAACTCGCACTTGATGCTTTCAAAGTGTTTTATGCCTCCCACGTACGACCTAGACTGGAATAAAGGGGGCCCACTGCGTTCCCACGTACGGCTACAAAAGTGTCAAAGCTGAAAAGAGAGCAGAGGGGCGCAAACCGTCTTGCTGGGAGACTACGTGGGGTCATCTACGAAGGACATCTGCAGCCTGTGGATTGTTTTTAGTGGCATATCGAAAATCGCAAAGTGACCCGATGGTCAGCAGACATATTATTCGAGATGACTTTGGACTGGAACTACGCGCACAGCTCCCTCTCTCCGCGATCACGACTGCACGCAGGATCATCCGCCTTCATTAAAGAAGCAGTCGTCAATGGGTCTACCCTAGGTGTACTGTCCACCTCGGAGGATGACCAACCCACGGAATGCACCACCAGCAAGTGCTGGACCAGCCTAACAACCAAGTGTTCAATCAACTGCTAGACGTTTTTCTTAAGTGGTGGTCGCTAGTGACGCGCCTGAATCGGTGTTACTCAGCCTGCATGGCAGAGATGCCCTCTGCCTCTATATTGAAGAATGAACAGTGGAAGGTTGACTAACAAGAAGCTGCCAAAAATGAAATTGACCAAAGTCGATGAAGCATCTTGAGGACCGTAAAATTCGAATAAATCTACCATTGCATAACGCGGCAAACCGACGACAGTGAATGTGATGGTTTATGGAATCACAGTATTGATTGAAGCTGTCAGATGTTTTGCATTTTGATGAATTCACCTCAGGTGTTGAGTAAACTTCTGTGATCTGAAGGACAATCAGTAATGAACGCTGTGAAAGTTATAATGTTAATAACACAGTGTTGTTGATTGCTGCAATTTGCCAACGTGTCGGTTACCGTGGGTAACCTTTCTCAATGCAATTTTACATCCACATAACTCTGTCAGCTGAAAAACTATAATGTGCCCCCTATACCATGTGAAAATAAACAATAACTTGAACAGCAATACTGAAACAACCAACACACCCATTTTCTTAATAACTCTCAATCTGACAATGAATTAAGATGAGAGTTTTCACGTATACTGGTCGCATCGTGAATGGTAGCCTCAAAGGAGTACAGTCAAACTCTGCTGACTTCTTGCGAATTGCACGCACCAAGTCTCTTTATTATCAGAATTTGTGGCATTGTCCTCACCCTCGCAGTTATCATATCTAGTTCAGTGAAAGAGCACAATTCCGACCACTCACGGTTCAAACAGTAGACAGGAATTCATCAAAGGACGAGGTAACAAAACAGTTTTCCGGTCAAGTAGAAATAACGACATAATAACAATACATGTCTGACGCGAACTCTCTAAGTGTTTATTCGGCCCACACGGAATTTCTACCTCTTCCGAGATCACTTATAGCAATATACTCAAACTATCAAACCATTAGACGTAACTATTAGTCAATTAGAAGTTTTTTTAATGCAATACCCATGTTTTGATTAACAATTCTCTCATAATCCTGTGGTGTTGTGCACCTATCTTTGCAAAAGTATTGTCATTACGCGATAATCTCCTATGACCGAGCAATAAACTAGCCCCACAAACTTGCGGCTAACAGTTGATTGACCAGAATAGAATTCAAAAGATAGATAAAATGTCTGTTTACGCTGGATTTCTGCTTAATCAGTTCTCGCTCATTTCCGGACTAAAGGGATCAAAGCCTTTTGGTCTGGCATCTCCAGAGGCAGAACTTCAACTGAAAGTAGATTTTTTCTATTAGGTCAACAGACCTATTAAAATGAACTGGGTAAACCACGCTGTCCAGTAGAGTGACTATACAGTGGAAGTAGGACAGACGTTCAAATAAAAGACACTTTGCCGATTATTCACACAAAGTAAAAGCGTTTGATGCTATCAGCTCATTCAAAAGTCCCCGATGCTCGAAAAGAATGGAGATTGGAATGATGCCGCTTCATAGTTAGCTAGTGAGCTCGCAAAAAGGTATCACGTTGTGAATACATGCGTACAGAAAGAAAAGAAACCATCCAGAAGCGCAGCAGCTTTCGCGCTAGTGATTTAAACTGAAAAAGGAGCAAATGCTTAACGGCGAAAGAGGGGCTACAAGAAAGAATATAATGACAGATGATTAATGAGGTGATGTATATTCAATTAAACACAGTTCATAATATGACGAGAGGAAACGTGCGTCCTCAACAGAAATTTTTATTCAGTTGAGTCATTATATACGGAAAAAGCCCTTGATTAACATCAGAAAGCAAGGCGTATGCGAACGTATGTTGTCGGTGATTTCATTCTCAATCCAATTACAATCACATTTATATGAAACAATATAAGGGGAAAAAAAACGGAGCACATGTAGTCAGTCAGTCAATCGATCGTCTAGCCGGTCGATCAACAGAAAAGCAGGGGACATGGTAAAATTACGTGTTACAGTCAGAGGCCTGGATCAGCGTCACATTCGGGAATGATATGTTCGACCTTTGGCCACGGAAGTTCAAATGCTTAAACTAGCTTGTTTTGTGAACAAAGCTTTGGCCGTCGCTAATGTCCTATATCTTACTGATTTTGACTCATCCGGTTGGACCCTGTAAAAGACTCTGAATGACGGAACCGGAACAAACTTGTGACCTGAGTCTAACAGATAAGCGAGGATAGAACTTAATGAAACACTTCTTCCACGCTGAAGCCAACGTTCGCCGCTGACTGTGGCACGTGTTTTACCATGTCCCCTATTTTCCTATTGATCGACTGATTAACCAATCAACCGACTGACTGACCTATTGGCTAACTGAACACGTGCTCTATTTTTCTTCCCTTATATTGTTTCATATAAATGTGACTTTGACTGGTTTGAGAATGAAATCGAAAACATATGTTGGCTTACACCTTACTTTCTGGGTCATTATATCACGCCTTGATTCCAGATAGCGTGGTTTTGTGACTTCTTCATCACAATGAACACGCTCAAAGCAACTGACTGTAGTCCTGTTGTCCTGTGTTCATACTCGTTTTAATAAGTGGACCCAATGAAGAGTGTTTTCCAGCAGGCACACAAAAAGTGCGCTTGCTTTTACGCTATTTTTCTTTGTGCTAATTTGTGAGGGCTCAATGATATGGATAGTTCTCGAAGGAAAAATACATGATTCAGAAGAATGCAGTCCAACAATGAGAGTAACTGCAACCCTAAGTTCATTCTATTCTTCAGTCGATGTGATATTACCGAGTCCAACAACTACAGATATACTGAGGAATTGTGGATGATAAAATGTGCCCACCTATTCAAAAAGGATTTTATGTCGCAGAGAAATCATACACAGGCTCTCATCCCAACGCTTACGCGAGAGCACTATCTAACTTCGTTGGACGCCGAACCAATTAAACTATGAGCGCTGTGTGTTGACCCCTTCTCCAGTTCAATTAGTCAGCGAACGTGACTGAATCGTTCAGACCTGCTTTAAATTTCGAAGTAGATAATCAAGATATTCGTCTATGAGAACATCCCAAAGTTTATCACCTTAAGCAAATCTGAATCATAAGGGGCGTGAGAGTCCCCTCTCTTTTATTTATCTTTTGTCTTTCGTCCCCAGCCACCTCTCATTGCCTCCTCTACCCACTCATAATGCTCCCACTGATAACACGCCTGTGACTAGCAACGGTTCATTGTCAAATAGTGTCGTGAATAATCCTTCTCTCTGGTAACTCACATCTTCTCAAGCCTCGTCACCCTCTAGATCTCGGCTCCTTGAACGTGCGTGCACTCATGCAGGCAGGTCAGAAGGCGTGCCTAGTCCTCACAATAGACTCTCTAAAGACTGATTTCTGCTGCGTAAGTAAAATACTTATTCAGGATTTATTTAACTGGTATCTCATCGAGGTAATTCCCGCACACTTCAGGAGACGAAGCAGCTAGAGCTGCGAGTCAACGTGGTGTAAGAACAGTCTTGACTGATAAGACTGAGGCTGTCCTTCTAGACTAGATCCTGGTTACCAGTCGTTCATGTGCGGTAAGACTCTAAAGGTCAGTTGCCGTTCGAAAAGAAAGCTGTGACAAGCGCAATTTGCCTGTGATCTCAGCATACGCTTCAAGAGACTGCAGCTCCGATACGCAGAGGGATGAGTTCTATGATGAACTCACCACCCTCGCTCGCAGGAGCAAAGGCTACGACATTGTAGTCCCAACTGATGATTTTATTGCTAAAGTTGGCAAGCTTAGTGCGTCAGAATTTTGCTTGGGTGGGCGTTGTGTTTTATCCGCTCAGCGCACAGATAACGGACATAGGCTTCTCTAGTTCTATGCAGACTATAGGTAATTCCTGCCTAGTACAAATTTCCGTCGCATGGCGACCTGGCGCTCTAACTCAACAGGTACTCTGGTCATATCGTGGTAAGCTACCGGTGGTGCAGTTCTGTTCAGAGTTGTAGATCTCACTGGTCTATGTATGTAGAGTCGGAACATGCATTAGTTTTATTGTGATTACCTCTCCAGCTCCGTAGTCATTGTCGCAAACCGCAAACCCGGTTAGCTGTGCAACGTTTGTGTGATCCAGAAGTTCGCACCAGTTATGAACGGAAATTAGCACATGAGCTAGGATCCACGACGAACAGTAATGAAGATGAGCATTGGGTCCATATCCAGCAGACGATGCAAGTAGCAGCAGGTTTCACCTGTCGTCCTAGATCAGATGTCCATCAAAGATACTGGATTTCTGAAGAGTCGTTGAGTATACCGGAGCAAAAACGTCAGCACTCGAACAGTGAGGGGATGAATAATGTACGGAGAAGTCTATAGAAGCAAGTTACGAAAAACCTTAGGAATGATAGCGAAAATTGGTGGATTAATGTAGCCGAAGAAATGGAAATAACAGCTGCTTCAGGTAATGATCAAAGACTGTTCAAACTTATTCGCAACACCGGTGGACGGCGAACGCCGGTCAGTGGAACGATATGCGATAGGAATGGAGAGCCCATTCATGGCAAACAGCAAAGGCTCGATCGTTGGGCTAAGTACTTCAAGGAGGGGTTTAGCTGACCGCGCGCTAATGTAGTTACTCGACATCAACAACTGTGAATCCTTGGGAAGTATCGCTTAAACTCCCATCGGAAGTAGAAGTAGAGTCATGCATTCGCTCGCTGAAGCGGGGAAAAGCGGCCGATCCCGATGGACTCCCTCCGGTTTTTTTCAAAATGGCTGTTGATAAGCTGATAAAATCACTTACCACCTTGCTCCGTGACGTTTGGAACGAGGAGAGTATTCAGTTATTATGAAGCAAGCCATTGATTGTACCCATCTTCAAGAAGGGACTACGCAATGACTTTAGTAACCATCGTGGGATCAGCTTAATTCCGACAGTCACCAAGGTATTGGCTTAAATTTTTCTGCAGCGTCTGACACCGGCTCGCGAGAGGAATGCCTGAGAACAGCAGGCTGGATTCCGCCCAGGTTGAAGATGCATCGACCAAATTTCTACACTTTGTCAACTACTTGAAATGCGTCACACGCACCGTCGGCCGACAACAATGGTTCTCCTTGACTTAAAAGGTGTCTTCGATTCAGCTGATCGAACAGCGCCTTTCAGTGCTCTTCATCGAAAAGGTATGCCCCCGAAGTTCGGAGATCTACTGAGATCATTGTATTCTCATACTTCTGGCCGCAAAAGGGTTTACGGTATGCTATCCAGTTAGTTCAAAACGAATAGCGGTATTCGACAAGGCTATCATAATCCTCCGTTCTTATTCAACTTCGTCATGGACGAGACAGTGAAGAAAGCGGTGTGAAACCTTCAGGATGAGGGTGTCTAACTAGGAAATAATGAAAAGCTGTGTGACCCAGATCACGCTGACGATTCTGTCTGCCTGTTCAAATGCACGGAACAGGTGCAACTTGCACTAGAAAGACCCGGAAGAGCTGTA
The DNA here is from genome assembly GCA_948099385.1 of Fasciola hepatica. Classification (NCBI taxonomy): domain Eukaryota; kingdom Metazoa; phylum Platyhelminthes; class Trematoda; order Plagiorchiida; family Fasciolidae; genus Fasciola; species Fasciola hepatica. Next base: position 1,595,526 of record CANUEZ040000001.1, on the reverse strand, counting down.
GCTCCATTCGGCATGCACTTTGCAGCTTCAAAGTGTAAAGCGATTTTGTAAGACTGGACTTCAACGATTCCGAGATTGATGCTTGATATAGTGGTGCCGACAATTGTTGAATGTTTCAGTTACTTCGGCAGCAGCGTGACGACGGATGGGAGTAGGATCGCAGGGGTGAGCACGCGTATATCGAATGCTCGGGGGGCGTACGCTGAACTGAAGCACTTGTGGCGCCTACCTGATATTTCACTGAAGTTGTAGGGTCGTGTGTACTGTTCTACGGTGAGTTCTGTTCTGCCGTACGGTTGGTAGGCATGGAGTCTGCGTGTGGAAGACATTCGTCGTCTTGAGGTTTTCGATAATCGATTATCTCGTAGTATCGCTAAGAGTGGATGGAACGACTGAACAAGCAATGTTGAGGTCAGAAAGCGAGTATTGGGTATCAGTTGAGGGAGTTTTCCATCACAGCGCATACAGATTAGTAGACTTCATTGGTTGGAGCACGTGCTACGTATGGTGAACATATATCTACCGTACCGTGCCCTATTCTTCGTTCCTCTTAGGGAATGGAAAAAGCCACGTGGATGTCAAAAGATGAAGTGGCAGCAAGGATGCGAAAATCTACAGCAAACCTGGAAAAAGTAGGTGCATCACGTCTTCGTGGTTGGCGTCCATAAGATCCCTCAATCAGTTGGTTGGAGACACTGTAGCATAAGGCAGCAAACCGCGAATAGTGGCGATCGTGTTCTCACTTTCTGTTAAATCAGAATGATTTATCAATGTGTGTTTGTACTGTTAGACTGTGTATTCCGTGCGTTGCGTATTAGGGGATTCTTTGTTTGCCCCTCCAGTCTAGGTCCACTCCCTTTTCATCTTGTATATCCATACTTTTTAATTCGACGTGCAACATGGTGAGAAAGGCAGTGCTCAGTGGGGCTTGCCCTTCTGTTTGACGCTGTACGATTAGCATAATAATGATGAGTGTGAGTAGACAAAGGTTCCATTTTTAGAATCACACGTGGATTCTTCCAAAGTTACTTAGTTAACAAGGCTGGCCTTCAGAACGAGGAAACATGGTCCCGAGTTCGGATTTTTATGTAAGTAGATTTATTGAATTCTATCTGGATGACTGTAAAACATTTCCTTATTATTCAAATGAGATTAAGGTGACGAACCTACAGTGGAGTGCTCAAGTGTAAGGAAGAATGGGCGGGAGAGTATCGGGTACTTATAGCTGATGACCGCAACAACCGTGAAACCGGTCGTGTGCTTCCGAGAAAGTTTTCAGTCATCAAGATGAAATAACACACTACTTATATCGAAAATTCACTAAATTAGATCATCGATGTGTTCAAAGTCAAGAATAAGGGTTATTGGTTAGGGGCAATGAAACTTAAATCAAACGTATTTATTGTTTTCTCGAGTTAGCTAAACTTCTTACTCTTCAAAATACAGTACATCTAGTCCAAACCCACGGCACGCAAGCCACATTTCTGTAAACGTCAGACGTTTGTCTTTTGATATATCGAGTCTCAAATTCCACTCTGTACCAACACACCTCATCAAACGCTCTATTGTTTCATGTGTTCTACCCCACTGGGTCTATTTCTTTCCTATCATTTTTCCAGGTCTGCTGTCGAAAGATTTCTAGTTACTCTCTAGATCCCTCAAGTTCATATGTTTTTGTAGTGGCATACCCACAACAATTCACTCAGTTCATCATTTCTCAACACAATAAAACTTATCGTAAGCTTTCCAAGTATATTAATTGGTTCTCCTCAACCTATTCACGAACACCCAGTTAAATGCGTTTCTGATTCGGCCACAGGTTCCAAATACATACAGCTTCATGCACGCACCCAAGCACACGGTAGTTCTACCGTTTCGTACCTGACAAGGTTTTTAAACGACCCGAAACTGTAATATCGCGTCTTAAAGATTGATTGAACTAGTACCTCACCAGAACCCAATACTTTTGCAACGACTATTTTTCCCCCAATATGATTGTGTTATCCGATTATGTTAAAGTTGAAAATTCACCCCCGGGGGTGTATAAAGCATCTTCCTGTCTTGTCTTCTCTTGTGACATGGCATGTGACTATTGACTCAACTTAGTGAAGAATGTCGAGTTTCTAATAGTGACCCTGAGTGTCTGACGATGGCCTGAAACGGGGTACGCTGTCAAAATGCCTCACGTGAGGATAGCGTGAAATTATGCTGAAATTCCTGCTATCTTTTCATGTCGAGACAGCGAATGAAACAGACTCTAATAATCCTTGGATCTATCAAAATTCTGATGGTTATATGATTAATATTTTCAGTTTTTTAACAAACGATTAGGCGGTTGATTTTGTTGCGCAGGATAAGACTTGCCTGGGAGAAGAACTATTGGGTTATTTCAGACCACTGGCTGTCACTCGTATAAAAATGGGGAAAAGACGTCTCTGATACAAAAACGGTGGAAGAAATTCAAAGCAATCTCTTGTAAACTCTTCTTTTCTTGATTTTCGTTTTTCACTAAGCGAATGCCAAATTGCACTGCTTCAAGGTTTCTCAAAAAATGCTTTATATGTAGTTTGACGAGCATGGTTCATTAGCGGATTACAGTAGTCGAATCACACTAAAAAAACGTGATCTTTGATGGAAGCGAGTATGAACAAATGAAAACAATAATCTGTTTGCTGAAGTGTGGCATTCCTAGTTGCGCTCAATTTGACAGCCTGTCTGCTCAAACATTGCGCGGAAATCTAACGAGGACAACCGCACTCACCAGACAATGTGCCAGATTTCGGTGCCTTATCGAGGCGTGTCACGTGAGTGCAAATGTATGAGTGAATTGGTCACTATTTGTAATCCTTTTGATCAACACTGAGCGGTCTTCCCTTATTCTAGTTTGACTAAGTGTAACAAATCAACTAGTTAAATTTGATGAAGTGAATCGACTTTCATGTACATCCGGGCTATGCGATTTGATCAGTCGAGCTCCACAAGTTAGCTGACAATTTAGATTCACGTATAATTATATTGATGTAAATTTCACTTACGATATGGCACCAGAGTGGAATGAAAATATCTGTCATGTCATCTTAAGATTCCATAATGATCTGTAACCTTTTTCAAAACCTTGCTTAGTTAAAAGCAAAATAAATTAAGGACATCACTGTGACTGCCATGTAAAAACGTTGGTGGGGTTTGAAAAAGTGGAATCATGTCGTACGCAAATGGTGCACTGCAGCTCATGCAAACACAACATTTCATATTGTGCTTTCCGCATCGGAGATCATCTTTCGTGCGACAAAATAACAACAGTACTTACTACTAATTCCAAGAATATCAAACCCACAACTATATTGCACAACCAGTTGACCAGCACTGCCAACGAGATAGCAACATCCCGCGTTTCTTGAGTGAACATTTCTGCGACAATAAACCACGGGATTGATCCTGTATAACGGAAATAATTAGGGTGTGAAACTATTAGAGACAATGAGCATGCAGGTTCGTTCGATCCAAAAATGGCACTCGATTTGGAGTAGCATAAATGTAATCTATGGTAAACACAGTTCAAGGAAATGTGGATTCCGCTCTAACACAACTTGTCCAGAGTATTTGCAAAAGACAGGTCAAATTTATCCACTTATTTTGTCCTGTTGGTCACAAAAATGCAGCAGGGGTCAATAAATCTCGATGTGTTCCAGCTTCAAGAAAAGAAATGTCAATGATGGAAGGTTTTGGATTGATAAATGAGAATGGAGTGCGTCTGAGCCCTGAAAACTTTTGCAAATGTGAAAAGTGAATTCAGCTTAAAGGACTGTCTTTCCGGTAATAAGGTGAATGAAGATATCGGGGATTGGTATAAAAAGACGATTTTAGGGAAGCTAAAATGTGTGGCAATCGCTTGTGAATTCGTTGCATCATCTGAGCTGAACTTGAGCCTGAGCTGCAAGCTGACTTCCCGCTTCCTGATCCATTTTGGTATGCACAGGTATTGGTGAGCATGCACTTCACCGGTGTGTAATTAGCCTATCGTTTATCCCGGAGGGTTACAAGCCTATGAAATGTTCTACCTACTCATGCCGAGGAAGAGGGGAACAATTACACACTCAAGAGGAAAATTGACCAAACATTGATGGGTTTATGGCGTTCTATTCAATCTTGAGCTTATACCAATGAGTGGTTCGCGACGAGGCTTATGTAGGAGGATTCCCTTTGCCTCTGTTATGAAGAATAAAAGAAACCTCTCAATTACAACTGTACACACATCCTGGTAACCAAAATGTCTCAAAGCCCAGTGGAGAAACATCGAAGAAATAATCCACTTTTGCCCTGAGTTATTTACTCCCAATCCTGAGAACACCAGGGGTAAATGCGATTCTGACTTTCACTGCCTGACATGGTGATCATTTCACGAAACACTCAAATTTTGCCAAAAACAGACTTAACTTTAGCGAGTCGACGCGTTATTCGATGTGTGGCAACAGTTCTTGATGTAATCTGTATAACTACTCTATTTCATTGTTAATAACGAAATCATTTGTCAGCACGGTGGTCAGCAGATCACCAAACACCGGTCAGAATTTAGAAAACGTAACGTGGCGAACGCAGATCTGCCTTTTCGGCACTTCTCCTGGGGCCAGTACAGTACACATGCAAAGTTTTAGCGTTATTTGGAAATTTAATCCAGAGTATTAACGTTAAAGCACAAAACTGAACGTCAAATCCGTTTCCGTTGCATTTGTGTGGGCGCATAAACCACCGGGTTCACCGGACCTGTGTGGCTGTCCCACCATCAGGTTGACCTTCGGCCACGGGAGCTGTATTGTCTTGACAAACTGCTTTTGCGAGCATAGGATCGGCCTATGTAACCTGATTGCAATCGCCTCGGCCGTAGAAAGGATTCGTTGTCTGACCCCTTCAGAGCGGTTTGCCGACACACGGTAGATAACGGTAAATGGCCCAAGCTCAGCAATCAGAACATCATGGCAAATGATCCATCTCGCGTTGGTGTGTGACCCGTATCGATTACATGGGTCAGTATTCCGCTGATTACCGCCTTATTGATCCCGTTGGTTAGCCATGCAGGGCAGTGTTCTGGGACTCGATCGGACAAGCGCCTGGTTGTTCTACCGACGTATCTCGCTCCACAGGAGCAAGAATAGGAATATTAACAGCATGTGGTGGAATAATCAGGTAGCCTGTCTTTGAGTTTCAATTGTGAGCATGGTTTAATGTTGAACGAGGTTTGCAGCTTGACTGAGTAGAACGTATTTGTCACCGCATTAGATAACCCTCGGGTTAGTGTTTCTGTACCCCTATCTCTTTTGAACTCTATCCGAGTGAATACGATCTTTTTTGGGACGTTAGGGTATCATAGCCGAGTATCTGCGTTCATATGTTGTTCGAGAAAGCTATCTGGATATCCATTTTCTCTCAGTGAGTTGCTAATAGATTCCAAAGCTTTCGTAAGTTGGCTCTTGGAGCATATTTGACGCGCTCTGTGGGTCAAACAACCTACTAAGTTTCGTTTATGCTGCATGGGAAAAAAGCTTTCGGAGTGGGTGTATTGTCCCACCTACGTTGGCTTACGATAAATATTGTGTTCCAATGCCCCGTTTGCTGTTCGTCGTAGGAGGACTTCAAGGAAAGGTAACACATCGTCCTGTTCCATTTCTAGCGTAAATCGTAAACTCGGACGTGCTACATTGAATTTTTGTGGTAGTTCTTGTGCTTTGTAGTTGGGGGAATCAGACAGACGTCGTCTACGTACCTCTTGTAGATAGGTAACCTGGTGATGACTTGACTCATTGTGTGATTTTCGATCTTTGATATAAAAATATCCGCAAGCAGAGGACCAAGTGCGGATCCCATTGCTATGCCATCTTTCTGTCCATAGATGTTTCCTTCAAACTGAAATTGCACATTTGCGGTGCACAGTTTCAGGAGCTCTCTGCATATATCGACTGTTATATCTATGTTGATGTCTTCTGTTGATAAGTATTCACAAACATAGTCCATGGTTTCAGCTAAAGGTACATCTGTGAATAACGACGATACGTCGAGGGAGAGCATTTTCCGTGGTTTGGCATTCAAGTCCCTGATCACCTCGCAAACTGGAATATGTCGCCAAGGCTATGTGGTGACAGTTTCGTTCTTATCAGTTCTAAGAGTTCTGTAAGCCATCGTGCTACGTTGTGGTATGTTCAGCTGGCCAAAATCCACGTGCATCGCCGGCTCGATTAGCGGCTGGGCGTGGGACAGTTGTAGGGCTTGCCTCGTTTGGTTGTGACAGGTTACCGGAACCGGTCAAAACTGTATTCATCTGGGCCAGAATTTGGTCTGTTGGTGGTCAGTTATTGATAAATTTCCGGTTAGCTATCTATCTGTTTTTCTGATTAGTTCCACGTTCTCACTTGCTGACTCAACCTGAAGCTGCAATAATTAAGACCGAGTATACTATGGATGGAAATTTTCTTATGTTCCATCCTTGGACCAGAATGTTGTAATTCTCTTTAAATGACATCAGATTATGAACCAGACCAAAAGCATCATTTTTGCGCAGCCGAGGCGGTGGTGATACGAATTCCCCAACCCGTCCTATTCAAAAAACTGCCCGCTTCACAACCTAGAACTACCATGGCCACAAAATATGGCATAATCAAATCGCTAAAAAGCAATGCGCTTGCACCGACAATGGAACGGATATTTACCCTACATTGATGAACACTTACCTTATGTGAAAAATTATAAACGACGCAGGTGAACGCTTTTCTGCAACTTCTGCAGTTAACCAGCTGGGATCTTTGTGGAATACTGGAGAAAGGTGAAGTTACCAAACAGTTTAAACGTACAAATGCCTACAGTTCATAAATCAGCGATTTGATTCTCAAGAACCGCGTGGTTGACTGGTCGTTATCTACTGGTTATTCAGTAGCAAATGTTTTTCCGATTCAACCGACTCGTAGCAATTGGCACTTTTAACAGAAGACGACAATAAATGAAGTCCTGTTTCAAGGAATCAGTGGAAGGTTTTACTTTTCAATGAACAAAATTCACACAAGATCGCCGATATCTATGAAACAGGATCTTGCGTTTTACTTCATCAACTGACACTACTGCTAAACACTACCGCTAGACAGATTAAAACTGGATTGAAAACTAGCGGAGAGAAACGCTTTTAATCAACCGTGGTTAGTGTCGCGTAACAAGCTTATATATGATACGCAGAATTTATTCTTCATCCCGGTGAATATCGGGACTTCTTTTTCTTAACAACAGACGGACCATTTATTTTCAAAAACGGTTTTAGACCACGCGGTTAACCCGCAAATTATTTTACATTCTCAATGGTAAAAGTGAAATCATCTTTATCGTTTTGGATCCCGGACAGATTCTTCGATTATGATTGCGAAGTAAAACTCTGACTAGAAGCTAAATTTGGTTTGCTGATTGTCTATCTGGTTTAAAGGAAAAAAATGATAGAAATGAAACGGTAATTTCAACAGACAGTAAGAATAAAGTGAGCAATACCAGAAAAACGATACAAATTTAAACGCGAAACACACTTCGGCATAATTATCCTTGTGCTCTTGTTTTAGATTGGTAATTTAAGGCTGATGCAAGACTGCAATCCTTGGCGTTTTTTCCATGTTGTTTTGTCGTATTTCTTGTCACTGCTACTGGTCACGTCATATCACATGAAGCAAACAATTTATGCACCACCAGAGGTGAACATTCAACGGTGACATAATCACATAGCATAAACCCTCAAGGAAACTTGACTTTCAACTCAGCAATAACATGATCAGTTTTATTCAGAAATCTTACAAGACAGTGTACAACAGAACATATGCAGTCCCTTGTGCGAGCAAACAAATGCGATTAGAAAACTGAGAAACGCATTTGATGAGACCACACTGAAGTGCATGTGCGGTGTTCGCCAATAAATTTCGAGACAATTTATGACACGTTGGAATTTCGTGATACCATATACTGAGAAATATGCTCGCACGGTATGTCGATACAGCTGGAAATCTGCGCAATAGATCCGGAGATAAATATAAAGTATTTTACAAGTAAACCGGGAAAGATAACGAAATTAGTGAAGTCATTATGGCACGATTCAACTGTGTACAAAAAGCTTAACCGAACATAAGAGAACAGAGAACTATTAAGACGTAAAACATATAAATTGAACCGCGTAATCTTTGCTGAATAGCGGCCATATAGTCCTACCATATCAGGTTCCGAATTAGGATGTAGTTTAGCTCAATTTTAGATGTCTGAAAGATTCAGTGTATGCATAAATCTCCTCCGTGTAGAGTTTCCTTCTGCGTCTGCGGCAGAATCGGAAGCGATGATTTTACTGAAAATCTGATGAAGCACATTTTCATCCACGTTTGACCTGCAACCGGCAGGTGAAATACCACACAGTTGTTTTAAAACATTCCATACTTTTCTATTGTTTTCGTTGTAGGAACTGAGTACATATTGTTTCCAGTTTTGTAATTCTTTCCTATTTAGTTTCAGAAGGGCCTTCAAAGATACATAATAGATGAGTTTGCATGCATGTCACTTATTTTGGCACAACTTTTGAGGCCTGGGGAGGACAACTGATCACACGGACAATTTACACCACGAAACGATTCAAATAACCTATAAAGTCATCAAAGAAGGTTGATCGATTTGAATGCGATAAAATTATTAGTTCTGACTGCGCAGTCATTTCATGAAGCGTGGCGAGATTTTCTGTGACAATTTTTCTCCTATGTTTACGATCCCAGTTCTGTGAAAAAAACTTTTGGTTGGTTGTGAAACAGATCGTAAAGGGAACTTCCATAACTGAATGATTCAAAGCCACTGCATGCCAGAGACGCTTTTCTAGGATCAGATCACTTCTGTCAAGGAAAAATAGTCCTAATTGTTCGTCTATGTTCATCGTATTTGGTAAACTCTACGTGGTTCAAAAGTTGATATCTAACCTGTTAAGTGACCACCGACGAAACACAGCTAGACGTCAAGTTTACGGAGAATTTGTCAGAAAAAAGGTGGAACTCAACGGCAGGCCATGCAGGAGAGGCATAAACATTTGCAAGAAAGATGGGCCGGTAATTACGAGAAACATTATTAAACACAACAGAGAGCTCTCAAATTATTTAGTCCGGAAAAAATCATGATTCAAAAGTAACACCATGTTGGATAACAAGAAAGTCGTTCTCTGATACGGAAACAAGTGGCAGCAAGTTTGTCTTTCATACAGGAGAGGATTTTTCACTTAACCATTGATCAGATTCACTTCACTGCTTGTGATCAAGAATTCGCTAAGTAGGATAAAAATTATGGTCTCCAGTCGTTTTCCGTAATAAAGTCAACCAACCACCAGGAAAACGGGGGTCTAACTGATTCACGTTATCAAATGCATTTTACACAACAGACAGACTTGCCTGGCCCAATTCCAAAGCCCACAATGAAGATATACGTAGATGCTATAGCCACATAAGCAGGCCAGTTAACTCCAGCGTAAGTTCGAATAACCAAGCAGATAGTGTAGACAACCAAGCAGACGAAAATTGTCAACAGCCCACCAATAAGCAGCACCCGCCTTCCGACACGGTCAATGATGAACACAGAGATCAAAGTCACGACAAAAAAGACGCATCCAATACCAATTGTCGCATAGTTAGCATCTTGTGAACTCAACCCCGTGGACTTGAACAATTCAGCTGAGTAGTAGAGTAGCTGTCGGTGAAGAATTAAAACAATCGCTTTCGGATATATTCTGACGACTTTGAGAGAATGGGAAACTTGAAAGTGCATGACGGATGGCTCTGGTCCAGTTAAATGTTTTTCGTGTCTTTAGGTGATAAAACAAAATAAACATATCAAGCAGTGTCAAAGGTGTTCTACTCCAACATAGCCTCCAAAACAGATGATAAGTTTAGTTTTAAGGTAACTTCTTCGATTATGAGTACAACTTACAGAGACAAATTTGCTTGCTTCTCCTGATATCTCCCGGAAACCCAGAGTCTATGGTGAAATGTCAGTGCCATACTACGTTCAAGATATCACGGTTGTAAATAACTGAACTGGGCATCGATTATCACAGAAGCCTGGAAAATCGTTTTGATCCGGCGGTTAATTCCTGTATCAAGCTTCCCACTAATTTCAGAAGACTAAACTGGTCGAGGTAATTTACAGAATGTTTTCTGCGCACAGAAATGGATAACCCACAAATTAGTGACATTGTTTATCCGGTAATTGGGATTTGTTATGAAGCGCATTTCTTGATCTCTCGCTGTTCCCATTCAATCATTCGATATATCTAACTGTGAGCTTCAATAATCTCTCGCCGCCAAAATCTTGTTTCTCAGTTCAGACTTTTTCAATTGTCCATACTTACTTTCACGGTTTCTTTCTTACAGAATAAAACTGAAACAGTTACCATCTCCATATAACTTTGTGGGCTCCAACAAAATGCAAGCTCTATCAAGTAACCCACTGCGCCGCCGTATTTGGTAGTTAATACTAAACAGAAGGGAGATTGTGACAAAAACCAACCAGGTAAAGTACTGAAACCTGCCGCACATTTCGGTAACTAAATGTTTAGCCTTATAAAAAGTCAAACCATGAAGTTAAATCGGGTTCTCTGACAAATCAGTGCATTCATTTCAGATATAAATGTGGCACTTATTTCATCGCTCGTGCAGAGGATTCTTATTCTTACGCTTTTAACCTCAGTGATCTTGCAAATCGGTGATGATCGTAGAGCAGGTTTGTGGTTTTCGAGAGTTTTCAATAACAGATTGACGTTTAGGTCGTAAACCTTTCATAAACCAGCTCAGCTATTAGAACCTGATGAAGACGATTTCAGTCTGCTATAAACTTTAGCATAAGTTACTTAGGACTACAAAATATTTCGGAAAGCACCAAGCGAAACTTTTGGCTTATCGGGTATTCTCTGTGATGCGTACAAGGGACTCGTACACCGAATAAGGTTTATTTTCGAAATCTCGTTTCACGCATTTACATGTGAAGACTGACAACCATAGAGAAACAGGAAGAGCTTGGCCGATCGAATAAAATCTTAAAAAAGATATCTACTGACGTGAAAACAATCTAATCAGAAACATTTCAGCACAATTAGAAACGGGAAAAATGCGATGGAAGGGGCCAGTACAAAACTACACTTAGAAAGCTTATTTAACAAGCAATTTCTTCGCGATATCTGCCATTTCAGTTTGGTACCTCTGGCTCATTTTCCTAATCAAAATTGTGTTCTATAAAACACTAACACTGACCACCGAATCGCCAGAGCATTGACAGGATTCAGTAATTAAACTGAAATAAATTACTGGACGAGAATTTACCCCGTTTATCCCACACAATTGTTGACCCATTTGACAGACCAGAGCGATCAACAATCCCCAGCGCAGGTGGCGAACGCGGAAAAAGCTCAACAGTGCGATCTAAAAGGTATGTGGGACAAATGAAACTTTTACAAAAAAAAACCCACCTTTTGAGTGACGTTTTGCGTTTCTTCGTGCATTTCGTTCAATTCAGCTTTGATTTCATCCGGTTTTCGTCCCAACCTGAGAAGTGCTGTTTATTCGTATTATGTGGATATGGAGAAAAGTATCAAAAAGGTCAAACCTTTCCTGGCAGCTTCTTCATTGTTTCTTGTGAGGTAAAGATAGCGTGGACTCTCCGGACAAAACAGCAGACATGCAATGCTGATGACGCAAGGGATAGCATTCAAGCCTATTCAAATCAAAGTACAATGAGAAATGTATGCTCGTCAATTACCGAAAAGATAAGGCCACAATTCTTCCGTGCACAAGGCTTCTTTTAAACCAAGTACTTGAACCAGTACAATGGCAAAAACAACCATTAACTGATTTAGAACACCAGCTGCACCACGAATTTCGGGTGGGGCAACCTCCGACAAGTATGCAGGACCGATAGCCGTGTAGGCACCGCAGGCAAAACCAACTAGCACACGTCCAACAATAATCATTTCAAAAGCACGGGCCACTTTACTGGTCGTCATCAGAACACAACCCAAAAGACAAGGCGCAGCCAGAACAAATATGGAATTCCGTCTGGAACTGATAGTTTTGGGAAATGCTTGAACTTACCTGCCTAATCTGTTGGCCAAGTAGCCACCAACTAAGCCCCCAACAAGACCACCAATCGTGAAACCCACTACACAAAGGGATCCAAGAAGTGTTATGTGAACTCCATCTGTTGATCCATGACGTTCGACGGTCACGTTGCCGATGAAATTGATCAGAAGCTTTAGAATTTACTTAGGAAAATGCTTCCATCAGCTAACCTCCAGTGGTTGGTTTGTTAATCCAGTATGATATCCAAATTGAAATGAGGTACCGATTGTGATTGCAAAAAATACGGCAACCAGTATTGGTCTCATCATTGACAATTGTATCGTTCTACTCTTCCTGAAAAGCACAAATGTTGTTGTCTACGTTCATTTCATTGATTGAAAGCTGAAGATAATGTTCATTTACGTGACGGGGAAGTTCAATTATGATATATGTTTATTTTTCCATCCCACATGCAGTATGCTTACTATGGACGAGGTTTTTGAAACAGATATAAAAACATCCTTTTCTGAAGTAATCATGAAATTATCTCTCACATTCCTTAGATTTTCGTCATGGTTGGTCTTTCTATGCAAAATGGGAACAAATATTATTAACGTGCGCAATATATGAGCAATGCTCATCCTACAAATGTTTATTTTACAAGCAATTAAGTACATTTAAGTCATGATTACCATTACCTTTAATTCACATATTAGCTATACTTGTTCGCAGATATACACATGTCTACTTGTCACAATTAAATACATTCAAATGGATTTTGCGCCTTTCTATAAAACTGTTGTGTTCTGATATTCCGCCCTCAAGGAATTTCACAACCTACTGACTTTCAGCTTGATATGGGTTTAGTTTCATATGCAGAGCTGAATGTTCACCAGACAAGACCAATTACGCATCCTAATAAAGCGCAGAGCGTTAATTTTAGGTATCGCACAAACCATGTTCTTTCAATAAGTAAAAGGCCCTAGATCAAATTATCCCTCTGAAGTCAAATTTCGGTGTCCCTTAAGTTGCTTTGCTCACTGTTTTTCAATAGAACAATTTCTTGGTACAAAAATCATTTTGCGAAATCCAACATTTTCATGAATCCATCATGGATTTCTTCCCTTTACAATCTACTCTAGCACTAAGATTTGACCAACCTACTTTCGTTTGTTTGTAGTCGTTTTGCTAAATTCTCAGAGCAGGTAGTCAGTGTGAACTTGAGCATTCACGCATGTTTGATTTTTTCGCTAACCATAAGTGCTCGATCCGTTTCCGTTTCTCATCCGGCGTATTTTGCCTCCCTAACAGCGTTGTTTTGGTAACACAGTACATACAGTACATGTTCACACCACTCCTTTTGCGAATAATACCACAGAGTACATGAAGAACAATACAGGGTGGCGAACAACAACACCCCCTCACGGGTTATAGATGGAATTGGGTCACACATGCAAAACTCGGTCTCCTCCTTGTCTTTATTTTCGACTAGTCGCTCCATCTTCATTTCTGTTTTGTTCACTTAACATTGCTCATGTAAAATGTGAGGTAATGGTATAATTATGAATCACTGAAAACGAATTAGTTCTCCACCTTATGTAGTTTTACACCTCTTCCCACCAGCTCAGTACTTGTCTATTCCATCCACTGGGGGGATTTCGTCGGTTAATTCCTTCGAGGTCAAATAATCGTTCGTCGACCGTTCAGTGAATAGACGGAGAGTCTGGGATTTTGACAGTGTTAAACCACACGACGTTGATGTTTAGTCTGCAACCTTGAAGTTGTAGTGCAAGGAACGCCGGATCCTCAGGCGAAGTCGGAGCTTTGCTTATGCATTACAGAGCATTCCTGGTGATGTCGTCGCATCGATTAGTTACTCATTCTTAGACTCTACACAAGAAGTCGTACGATCGGTTCAAGAAAGCACTTTTACTGCACTTCCTACCCTCCCTGGAAGAACTCACGGACCGTTTACTTTAAAGCACCTCATTAGTGACACGAGACCTATTCGCCCTCTCTCTCACCTCCGGTACTTGAGAAGTTCCACCCATAAAGGTTCGGAATAAGTCAAATAATTATAGCATTTTCATATTCAGACGCTTGTCTCTGTCCTTATCGAGAAATCTCCATTATAATGAATAGGATCACTGGCACTTGTATCGGTACTGCAGCTGAGTCAATCGTTGCCATAACATCACACAGTTGGAAGGGCGTAAGTTTTCACGGATTATCGGAGAGGTTCCGGCACTGCTGATTCGGAGACTGAGTTGCTCATACCATTTTTATCTGTTTATTCGTAATCCTGCCATATGAAACAACACAGATCGAAATTCACTTCAGTTGTTCTACAGTTTTGGTTTGATTTTTAGACAGAAAATCGTATTGCGTGGTGCTTCTCGTTCAGCACTGCCGTTTCAGGTCTACCAAATTATCTACTGTTCAAAAGATGCTTAAAATTTGCCGCTTGAACACACAATACAGAGCTATATGACTGTAGTGAAACACTTAAAATCTAAGGATTAATCCTAATAATATGTGATTGAACTGGTGGCAGGAACACTTCGGAAACGTACATCTCGGGATATCCCTAAGCTGAACTCTACAATTCGGTTCTGGGCCTATGCATTTTTGTATACGCTCCTCGAAAATATGGTTTCAGATGTAATCCAGACGTAATAATTTATGAAACCTTGTTGCAGAAAGCTGAGCTAGTTCTTCAGTAACCTTAGTGTTTCAGTTTAACCGAGTTCACATTCCCATATCTGTAAGAATCTGAGCTAAAGGACATTTAGAAGTGTTGCAGGATATTGCGTCATTTTCTTCACCCTTTCATCCCGTCATAATTATTGTTTTATCTTAAATACGACCTACAATTTATGTTGCTTTAACCTGGTTTTTGTTCCGTTTAAATACGAAAGGAAATGAAATACCGGTTTCTCTCGAGATTTTCGAGAACCACCAATCATGAGTATGTGGTCCAGAAATTTTCTTGCTAACTTAGATAATATGAATGAAAAGTTCAAATAAAAGTCCATTTTACGACTAAAAGCGTTATTTATAATCACGTTATCCCAAGAATGATACTCATAACACTCTATCCTTCCTTCAGCAACGAAAAATATCACTTTCAAAAGTGTGTTCTACAAAAATCAGTTTAGGTCGTAACTCATGTGACCCTACATAAACCAGAAAAGTCATCGTGGTCTTTTTAGTAAATGTAGAAATACCTCTGTTCATTACCGTTTAGCACCTCAGCTCAGAGAGAATAGCACAGTGGTTTACTTAAAAAACACTTGTTAAGTCAATGGTATTCAGGTCAACAACATCCGCACAATCATTAAGGTCAACTACCTATAAAAATAAAGCATCAATTTACCATCGTCCTAAGTAGCTCGCATCATATAGTTAAATACTGAGACAGGTGGTAAGCCCCAATACTAGACTCAGCTTAATCAGCCCATTCAAGATACTCCAGTTACACATTGAACTAGAAAGAATATAGTAGTCTGGCGGTGATATACTGGGACCTTTGAAACATTTTTGGAATGGTCTTAACGTGCTATAAGTTGAGGCGTACTACCTGCTGTTGTGACCTGAGGGCATTCGGCGAACAACCACTGGTAATTTCATAATTCTGCTTCTTGTTCAGCGTACTAGACCAAGGAGACGAGCAACACACGGACGTGATTGATGAGCATAATCATGAATAGCCGTAAACTGGGATAACCTAGAACACCTCTGCCAATGACCGCGGAAAATTCACCCAAAACACGCAAAACTCAGTTATATCGAGGTGGTTTGGGAAATGTTTTATAGTTCTTCAGACATTATATATATATATATATATATATATATATATATATATATATATATATATATGTGTGTGTGTGTGTTTTGCGGTTCTAGCCCGAAGCTCCAGCTCTATGATCCTAATGGACCGTGTACTTCTGTCGAATGTATGATGGCATCCAGTCTATTTCACAACTAATGCATCTTGCAAATCTAAGCCGACAATACCGTGAAAATGTACTTCACATCAACCGCACATAAGACCTGTGAATAAACTTTAGGTATAAATTTTATTGTGTAAACTTTTACCATGGCTCTCTTCTTATTTTATGCTCACTTCCTGGGAGAAAGCGATATGAATGTTCTTCTTCTTTTATAAAAAAAGGTGTGTGCATGTATGCATTTTGAATTTGGTGACAGTGTTCGAAGATATTCTGGTAATCAGCTAACGTTCTGGTTACTGTTGGTGGTCTTTCACAATGCAGGTTAGCCCTAGTAACTAAATGATCAGCTGGCTGCCAAAGTTCCCGACAATGCTGTGTTAACGCATATCACTCTTATACATACAAGGTGTTACTTGGCCCACCGATTCTTGATGGATTCTGAACCGAACTCGATACTACCACTTCAAGATATATGAAAAATATTCAACAATGTTTTCAAGCTGTACGCCAAGATGGGAATCATCTTGGCCCCGGATGAGCAAGCGGTGGCTATGTGATGGAGAGTTCCACTGTAAACGGTGGGCATCGCTAACGGGGACCCTATGGACCCCAGTTGGATGCACTTTGTCTGCTTCCCTCTCTTTTCCCTGATTCCTCTTTTGTAAGTTCCTACTTTATTCCAGATTATTGCAAATATATTATAAATCTGAAAAATCCATGGTATTCCGTTGTGGGTTTTTCCAATAAATACAAGTGTTTTGCTCAGCGTTTGCCCAGCACTAGCCCATTTCGCCCTGCGTTCGCCCATTAAAGCCAATCGGTCATCAAGCTTTTGCCCACTTTATCCAGGGTAGCGCTGGGAATTGCGCAACTTGGGTTTTTATGCAATTCGTTTAAGGTTTGTGAGCGTTTTCCCGGTTCATCTCTGACCGTCCCTCGGATGCACGGTTTCTTTTTCATGAGGTTGCACTCATTCATACAATCGTGGGACACTTTGGTGACAATGGTTCGTTTTTTCGGTTTCTAGTCCGCAAATTGGTCGGAAGATGGGAGTGAACTACTGTAGCAACTCAACCGTCCCTTGAGTCCCCCGTGAGATCAACTGGGATGTTTTAGTCTCATTTATTAAACTCCCTGTGCAAAAACGCGATATTTCCTCAACGAAGAATCACAGCAGGAGAAAATACGAACGTCTCACTCCATTCCTTCTGGTGAGTAACCTAGTAAGGGCACCTAGTAGAAGATAAAGACCGTTATTTTCTCATCCGTTAAACAGGCTGGTGACCAAAAATGTTGTTTGGTTTATATCAACCACGCTTGATCCAAGTATCTTAATAAATATGGAAAGGGAATACTATTTGGGTTTTTGTCTTTCGAATACTTTGTTTGTCCTCAAAATGCAAATAAATTGGCAGTGTTTCCACATCGTTAGATACGCAATCTACCTATTTTTCAGTCTTTAGGACAGACGGTAAAAAACCTTGTCGAAAACAATTCATTTGTATAAACTCAAGCATGTTTGCAGTGCCTTGTGCTCTATCATTACTCTAACTAGTTTATTCCAAAATGTGCCGTAGTTCACTTCGCTTAATGCATCAGCATGCAGCAAATCTCAAAGTTTCTTGGCTCTCGGAAACGAGTGATACCTCAGACGCAAAACAACGAAATGAATCTCCAGCGCAGTGAGCAGTTGTCCTTGCCTGCAATAAAGTCTCAAAGCAGAAAATCATCCTGTAACCTCGGTAACAGATTGTCACGAATAAAGCGGCGAACGTAAATGAGATCACCTCCAAGTAGGATTCCTGGGTAGCATGATGATTACGACTACAACTGAGCTGATAAGTGTAAGCTGGCCGCTCGTCTGGCGGTAAAAGAGATCGTTTGACCACGACTATCAACGACTTGTAATAAATCTGAGGCATTCATGCCTTTGTATTAGGCCATATTTAGTACACTGCATGTAGGCTTGGGCGCCTTTTGTTGAAAAGCTATAGCCTGCTTAAAAGAAGTTCAGCGACTAGTCACTTAGATGGTTGAAAAACTAAGTGGAGAGCTACTTAAGAAATGAATACAATACAGTGGGCTTTTCTCGCTAGAATAGAGAAGTCTCCGAGGAGATCTTTTTAAATAACTAAAGGTGCTAACGGTTATAACGAAAATAAGGACATATGATGTCGTTGGGCAGGATACCGATGAGCAGACGAGAGGAATCAGTATGAAACTGCGACAGACTAAATTCACAACAAACTTCTTCAGTGACAGAGTGGCGCTGTAGTGTGTAATAGGATAACTAAGTAAATATTAATTGTACACGACGTATGGTATTTCACCAAGATACCAGATGTTAAGTGGAACACCCTGATGTATGGTGATGCAACTTTTTGAGGATCGACACATACTTATTGGGTATACCATTCCTTAATAAACAGTGCCATAGCGGAGACCAATTGACTGAGGAACATGGGGAACTACCCACCTTGCATCAGTTATCACTTGTGTTACTATCTACAAAATAGGTCACAACGTGTAGTGGGACGCAAACATCACGGTTTTTTCTGGTCTTGAAGATAGAAAGAAAGTTATATTTCTTTTTCATAGCAAAACTATGGAACCGGTCCACTTCCTGTGCAACACAACATGAACAAATAAAGGACATCTCAGTATTGAGTGCCCATCCCTATACATTACACAGAAAAACATTCTGAAAGCTCAGTTAACTCCAGCTGCTCCAGTTCTGTGCAGCATAAATCTGAAAACTGGTATTAGTTACGAGTCCCATGTAGTCCCATTCTGAGACGAGTAACAGATCGCTGCGTTGTTCCAAGCTTGGTAGTAGGATAGATTTATGAAAACACAAAGGTTTGCCGTCTCTCTAAAAACCAAGCCTCAGTTGCGCATCCGAAAAATACATCAAGTGGAAGGTCCTGGCACCTTGTTGGTAGAAAAGGGCCCTCTATAAATGTTCCTCAAGGCCTGACTGGTTGCAAGTAAACCTAAAATAGTCACGTTTTAAGCCACACGGTGTACTCTTTGGGACTTTTCTGGCCACCTTGAAAGCGCAGTGGCATAAGCAGCATGAGCACCTCCCTGAGTACCTCA
This sequence comes from Fasciola hepatica, assembly GCA_948099385.1. Classification (NCBI taxonomy): domain Eukaryota; kingdom Metazoa; phylum Platyhelminthes; class Trematoda; order Plagiorchiida; family Fasciolidae; genus Fasciola; species Fasciola hepatica. The sequence goes on along the minus strand of CANUEZ040000001.1, from coordinate 1,576,385 downwards.
GAATCCCTGAAATCCGCTTGATCGTATTATCGAGTGACTTCCAGTGAAGAATAAAAAAGACATAATTGAGAGACTGTTTGTCAATAATCCTAATAAAGCCGCCTTACCATTCCGATTTTGCGCAATGCCATCAAATTCAATTAGCTTACGGTTTTTGGTTGCTGTGATGTTCCATTCGCTCGGTAAAGCCTATTCGATGATTTTGGACGCACCTGTCTGAGTGGTACTTCCCAATCTTCGGTATTTCAAGCAATACAACGAACTCCCACACACATTTCCGATTTTATAGTTTTATATCACAATGTAGACCGGCTTACCTACGATTCATATTGTTATATATCGAATACATCTGAGCAATGTTTACTGTTGTATATACACCACTATTTCACCTTAAATGCTTATTTTAACTTCAGTTAGTTTCCGCGTTGAAAGGGAAAACTGATAAATGTAGTCCAAAAACAAGTGTCACTGACCCCCCCCCCCCCCCCTTAGTCAGCATACGGGTTCATTTTGTGATCCAAATAGGTCCCGCGTGAGACCGCTTTCATTTTGCAGTTTCTAACAGATTTTTTCCTGTCATTAGATTCCTAAAAGCCTAAATGATGGAACTTTGATTTTGCAGTTCACATTTTGGCTATTGTCTCAATCTTGCGCCGTCCGCCAGTAGTAAACAAGTGCACTGAGAATATGTGCAAACTTCGGTGGTCTCATTTTTCATCTTATAAACCACCAAGGAATTCATGAACCATTTTTGTCTATCACAGATTGAAACCTATTTAACGTATATTCTAGTGACCCCGATAATCACATTTTGCTGGAATTGTTCACCACTGTGTGCCTCAGAGCTTTTATTCGGGTCTACTCATCAAGCACCAAAGGTGATGACAAGAAGCCCCTAACTCATTTACGATAGCTTTACGAAAAAGCGCCGGAACTTCTCCCGAAATCTGAAGAACGTGCAAACAAAGGAGGACACAATCTATAATAAGATGACCACCCAAGTAGCATGTCCTCATGGGGCCCATCTGGGCCTCGGCTGGGTAAACGGTGGGCATTATAACGGACATTTTTACTGAAAACCCTGGGCACCGCTGTCGTAGCCCGGAAGGGCTCAGCCCATCAGTCTCGGCAAATGGGGGTCCTCCTTCTACTCTTTATTTCTCCGATTCCCGTTTTAGTATTTACGTTGTTCTATACATCCACCCCTAAATAAACCTGCTTTATATATTGGCGGACTATGCTCCACTAACAAAAATCTGAACAGAATTTATCAATAATAATAAATATAATTCATTTATTAGGAACACTGGAGATTCCGAAATTTCAACTTAAGTTATATTGCTAGGAAATTCATATACTTTTATTGACCAGAAAATGTTTTGAAAGTGTATGCGGGTTCTACCAGCAAATGCAAAACGTGCTATGCTGTGTTAGTCCGTTACAATAAGGCGTTTGACCAGCGTAGCACTGAGAGATGTGCTACTTGGTTATCAGTGACAAAGCTTTCCCAGTGAAATCCATTTGGTGGTTTGTTTTGATCTGTACACACTGTTGATACCTGGAAAAGATTTCTAGGTGAGCTGATAAGCACACGTAGGTGTACTTAGTACTTCTCTTTACAGATATTTACAGCTCGTACACGACGAAAACAATCAAAGCCGACTAAACATACCTTATTTGTCAGTTAGCGCAAATCGTAAATTTTCATAATATATGTGCATTCTTACAGATTATGTTGTCATTTCCAAGACTGTCGGCAAAGTAGTGGTTTATAACAAGAAGATAATGAGATATGCATACCTTTATTTAAGCAAAGCAATATAAAGTTTCAATTTCAAGCCGTAAAGAGGGTACTAACTTCCCCCGAATTTTTTTCCCGAAGTGTGGGTGTATCCGTATGGGTCTCACATGGGCTGCGGTAGCACTGCCTAAACGTCATGATAATGGTGCTCGTAGCTTTCTCACAGTTTACTCATACGGGCTCCATATTGGCTCCGTGTAAGCGTGCTGTTTGGGTCTCAACGTTTCTCGACACTTACTCATAGAACTTCGAGCAATGTGCTGCTTGGGGCACCAATTGTGATTCAGATAAATTCATGGTCATGCCTCGTCAGCATGGTGGTGCAATTTTTAAGGTGTTTTTATCATGCAGTTTAAGGCTAGTTTTTGTCATGTCATTGGAATCAAAAGGTCTGAAACATGAAGAAATAAATTTACTTTATTGGTAAACACTAGGGTCTGTCAGCCCGGATAGAACGGAGACAGTGCTTATTCCGAAATTGGCTCATCAGGGGACCTTCTACGGACTAGCTAATTTGAATTACCCGCATTATTGTATAATGATGCAATATGAGTTTGAGAAATTCTGCCGGTAAATTAAGCATGGTTCATAACACTGAAGTATAACTTGACTTCTTCGTAAAATGCTACATAATATCGGTATATTGATCACCGGAAATTGCCCGCTATGTGCCAACTTACTCTCCGGCATATGCCACTGTAGCAAAAACCGCGCAAAAACCGCTCAGACAGCGACCGGATGTGGCCGATTTTTGGATGATTTGCGCTATTGCACTTATCGGTTTTCAAGTGGACTGTGAGTGCTTTCTGTGCGATTTACGCCAGTCCTGTGAAATATATGATATGCCACGATAATTTCTGTCACTTTCTTCAAATTGTGCCTTGCCGTGCTCACTCTTATCTCTCGGATTACCAATCTTTAATAATTATCCTCTATTTTACCCTCTTCGCGGCAATTGAAATAGAATAAACTCTAACTTGTCATTGAAGGGCATCTCTATGTATTCCAATCAATATTCCCAGTGAGCACATTATGAGAAGACAGATTGGCGAACAAGCTCGTTTTCAGTTATTCATACTCATGCCATTACATCACAATATATTACGACAAGTTAAGGAAATTGACCAGTTAGACAAATAGGTAGTAACAAACAATAATGATGACATAAAAGAGGAAAGAAAACAGTTGTCATCCAGGCTTTAATCAAAACCGGATGTGGATCATTTCTCACGTGTTATGTCAGTTTTTATCTAGTCTATAGCCTGTTTTAGGATGGAGGTAGGGCCAAGGTAACTTAAGAGCACACACAAACCATTTTTGGGTGCAGAGGGGGGTTGTGTAGGCGGGTGCCCACAACCTCAGCCATGGCTGGAATGCGACTTTCTGCTTGTCTTTATTTTGGACCACGGATCTAATACAGGGCACGAAAAGTCTCGGATACGTTTGTTGTGTGATTCGAGTGAGCTATATGGGAAACGATCGTGCAAGTGAAGGCTTTATTTGCTCCAGTGTTCAACCATGCAGGGTGGCATTCGCGGATAGGTTTAGACAAACGTCTGGTCGTGCGACCGGTGTACATTGTTCCACAAAAACAAGTGAATGAGTAAACACATAATGGGGCCGCAGAATCGAGTATTTTGTCTTTCAACCGTGAAATCACTACCGGTCTGGAATGGGACAGTATTTGGAGATTAGCTGCGTAAAATGTCTTGTTGATGATGCCTGACAATCTTCTCTGGCCAGTCTTAGCCAGGGCGTCGCCTTTGAATGGCAAAGTTATGTACGCTGACTTCCTTTCCACCACAGACTCTCTTGGAATTTAATGCCCCATATGCAGACCCCTTTCTGTGCCCAAAAACGGTTTGTGTGGGCTCTTAAGTTACCTTGGCCCTACCTCCATCCTAAAACAGGCTATAGACTAGATAAAAACTGACAAAACACGTGAGAAATGATCCACATCCGGTTTTGATTAAAGCCTGGATGACAACTGTTTTCTTTCCTCTTTTATGTCATCATTATTGTTTGTTACTACCTATTTGTCTAACTGGTCAATTTCCTTAACTTGTCGTAATATATTGTGATGTAATGGCATGAGTATGAATAACTGAAAACGAGCTTGTTTGCCAGTCTGTCCTCTCAAATAAATTTACCAAAATAAAATGCTTTCTATAAATGCTCACAACTTTGGTTGTCGGTTTTCTTTCGTATCAATTCATTTTTAACCTGTAAAAAATGGCTACTTAGCAAAGCGGTTGGAAACAGCTTTGAAACCGATGTGTGAGTGGGCCGTTTTCTACAAAAAAGTGTATTCCAATAAATCTGTTTGAACAAAGTGCTCTTCAAACGGCTTACGATATTCCGGTCGTCGACTTCTTCCGTCTAAATTCATCTTTGACCTGTGGAAAACGACTACTGAACAAACCGATCGGAAATCTTTGGGAAAGCACTGTTACGAACCCCTTGTAGCACACAGCCCGTTCGTAACATCGGCTTCCGAACTGTTTCCAACCGGTTTTTTTAGTGACCGTTCTTCCACAGGTTGAAAATAAATTGATACAAAAGAAATCGACGACCGAAGTACTGCGCATTTTAACGAAAATTTTATTTCAGGTACGAGCCACTCTCACACTTGTCGAATTTTCCAATCCGCGACACAGAAACGGGTCCTTCAGCACGACTGATAGCATGAGGCGTAGCACAGGTGAGGTCATCCGGCTTGCACTTGATGATATAAATCTAAATAAATGCAGATAGGTCCCTAAGATATCAAGTATCAAGGTATTACACGGCGCCAATGAAGTCACCCGAAATAAGAACCCAAAGGAATCATCAGCCGGTGTCTGCAATCAAGGCTACAAAGGCGGCCACTGCAGGCCAAACTGATGTAGTATACACGAGGAATATGATGACGCAGACAGTGACGCACTTTCCTCTGGAGGCAAGCACGCCACAAACTGCTAGGTCAGCAGGTGAAGGGAAATCTAATAGGAGCGGTGAGGTAAACAATATCGTTCCGCAAAAAATGGTCAATACCCTCGGCCATAATGTCGGAGGAGCAAGAGTACCTTCCCCCTGACGGGCCAAAAGCAAGTCAAGGAAGGGTGAGGCTACTCGTAGTCTGCACAAACGCAGCAAGTTTGGGGAACAAGTGGCCGTAACTGTGAACTAGGACAGAGGGTACGGATTTCATGGCGCCCACCGAAAAATGGTTGCCACTGACTGAAGGCATTACTGGGCTCCATTCTAGACAAAGCATAGCCCATTGCGTTGATAGGGCGGACGGTTGTATGGTAGGCTGGGTTCTCGTACTCGTGGTAAACCACTATAACACCTACGAAGACGGATGGCTTGCCTTGCCAAACGTGCAAGTCATAGAGTTACTTGTCGTAACGACGAGACCTGAAATATTAATAGCCTATGCGTCTTGAAGTCCACGGTCTCTCGAAAAGGAAGATGAATAACTGTTGTCTTACCTTAATTGGACTGAAAACTCTGTTTCAGCAACCGCAGCAGGCAACTTGGTGGGAGCATGGTCAGACACCGCCACTCCTTGACCTTGTAATCACAAGGGCTCGCATTAATCCAGAAACGCTAGACGTAGTGAACCTGGTTGGCAGGAGCAACCACGGTATCCTGAGAATGACAGTGACCCTCCAAGTAGTGAGGGCGCTGGACAAACACATGAGAAACTTCTCTTAAATAAACAAAGGAAGGTTGCGGAAACTCGCACTCCAGGTCAAGTGTCCAGTACCAAGAGGGAAGTCTATGTGGAGACAAATTGGTGGCATGTCAGGAAAAACTGTCAGAAATTACCTGAGGTAGCTCCTTTGAAGAAAATGAAGAAGAAGGGCACCCTACTATGGTGGAGCAGTCGTGAAAAAAGAGTGTTAGGCAAAAGCATGTGGAATGGCAAAAATGCGCTCATAAAAATGGGCATCGGGTCTTTTTGCAGTACACTGAGGCCAGAACAATGGCCTCGGGAATACAACTGGAATGCAGGCTGAGCTATAAAAACAGGACTGCTGCAAACGTCAAGGTGAATCCCAAAGTGTATTGTAATTGCGTTTAATTAAAGGCCACATTGCAAAGAGTAGTAGGGGGAGTTAAGGATGAAAACAGAGAAAAGAGGTGAAGGGAGCAAGAATAAGCTGAAAATCTACTGCGATTCTTTCAAGAGGTATACAGATCGGATAAAAGGGCGGCCATTGGACGAAGCGCATGCATCCCAGAGACGATAGACGCCGAAGTCTGTGAGAGCGAAGTCTACGACAATTTAGGGCTCCTGCCATCGTGTAAGGCTGCGAGACCTGATGGAATTCATCCAGCAGTACTGAAACCGTTAGATGATTTATTATCCAAACCGCTAACGCTTCTATTCAACGCATCGTTGGAAGAAAGTGAGGTACCACAGAATTGGCTTACATCCACCGTTACTCCAATCCATAAAGGGGGCGACAGAAAGGCATGTGCGATTTATTGACCGATAAACCTGAAGTCAATATTACTGAAGGTCATGGAAAGGTCAGTCCGGGACCTAATAATTTAGCACTTGGAAAGCCACAGATTAATATCATCCCATCAACACGGTTTCATTAGACGGAACTTATCCTTGCCTAATCTTACACACTAATTAGATGAAGTAATTTGGAAACTCAACAAAAGGGAGAGAGATGAGGTCTGCTATTTGGATTTCCAGAAGACATTGGATTCGTTTCACCCAACGCTGTTGGTGAGTAAGCTGGAAGAATTTAGGCTAAGTCCGTTGGTAGAGAGACGGACTATCAAAGGACTCACTGAAAAACAGTTTCAGATGAGGGTCGAGAAAGTCTTTTCCAGCACAGGAAGATTGCATAGCGGTGTGCAGTAGAGATCTGTCCTGGAGCCCCTGTTTTTCGACTTGCTTATTATTGACTAAGCAAATGAACTGAGGGGGGGGGGGTAATTGCTACAGAATTGCCGACAATGTCAAACTGCTCAGAACGGTTGCAGATGGCACCGTACAGGATGATCTGGATAGCGTGTGTGCGTGGTCGGTGGCACAGGATCTCCCTCTAAACGTTACCAAATGCAAACACCTCATTGATGAGAGAGAACCACGTCCCAATCTCTATTTGGGCTCAACAAGTAGCCAAACGGCGCTTGCTGAAACAGTGGAGGTCAAGGATCTGGTAGTGGTAATAAGAGCAGACTTTAAACCAGGTAGGCAATAGAGAGTGCCGCGCACTTTACCAACTGATGCGCACGGTAAGCTCCAGGAAACCATAATTTATGCCACCAAATACACAGGGCCACTGTAAGACTCCCAAATGGAACACTGCGTTCAGGCCTGGAGTCCCATCCTCGTGCGGAAAAACCCCTGGGGCTAGTAACGCGGAAATTCACTAGGTGGTCTGAAAACTTCCTGGGACCAGGCAACAAACAAAGGCTGAACAAGCTAAACCTATTTTTGTAGGAAAGAAGGACAATAAAGAGGGACTTAACAGAAGTGTTCAAACCGAGTAAAGGAATGAACACAACAGCTGGACCTGGACAGTCTCTCTTCAGACTTCGGGGGGATGACAAACTGCAAGAGCACATGCTCCAGCTTATAAAAGACCGTGTAAGAACAGGAATTACGAGTCATTCGTCCGCTGTGAGATCTGTCAACGAGTGGAATAAGCTAACGGGGGAGATATTTGAAGCCACCTTGGGGGGTGCCTTTGAAAAACGACCGGATACGGCCTGAGAGGAAATTTTGGTGAGAGTAGCTATTAGAACCCTCTCTGGTACCCTTCTTTTCCTCTCCTTCTGTCTGCCTCCAATTTTTCTTCACATGAAGCAATTGGTCAAGCAGAGCTGATAACGAACAACTTGGTTCTAGCGCCAAGCCATAATGGAGCACTGCGGCAAGTCTAATCTGAAGTTATTTGTTAATCCGTTCCCAGAAGCGCCTACAAAGAAAAGATTCTTTATAACTTTGAAGAACCTGGAGATCTTGGCATTCAAATGCATGAAATTGTTAAGCCCACCAAGCAGTGCCTTGAGGCAGCAGCAAAGGGTAATAGGTCCATGTTTCAACTGTGTCGAACTTTCGGGTCTCGGGATGCCAAAATAATATTTCCACTTTACGAAACTCATTTACGCCCCCAGCTGGAATACTGCACCCAGCTGTTGGGAACCGTTCAAAGACGGATACTAAGATGATCAAAGGGCTGAGGAGCATGACATACAGAGAACGCCTCAGAGTGCTCCATTTGTTGTCGATAAACAGGCGGCATCTAATGGAGATCTGATCGAAGCGTTCAAGTAGCTCTACGGGTTGTCCGAAACCGATAGGCTGTTATTAGCTCCAAGTAGCAACCCGACGTTCAGGGGACAAGAACACAAACTGCTGAAACCCAGAGCCATCAGATGCGACCCAGCATATTTTTCCGCACCACGTAACAAACTCTTGAAACAAACACAGTGAGGTGAGCTCTCGGGCGAAGGGTTGCGGGGATCTGCTTCCCTGCCATCACAAAACACGAAGCCACATATAAACCACAATCAGCCGAAGCATAACTGGTCCTCAGCCTGTTTTGGAATCAAACTGAATATTTAGCAGAGATTGGTTTGTGTCGCGTACGCGGGGTCGTTTGTGTAGTGCTATAAAAATAGGTACGGGAAATTGAGTTCATATTGTAATGCAGAAGGTACACAAATATCGGAGGGTTTTTTGCGTGGTCGGCCGAAAAACGCCCCCAAACCGACCCTTTTTTGTTTCAGTGGGGTCATTTTGGGGTCGTTTTGGGAATCAAACGGGGTCGACCTAGGGACTATTTCGTGACTATTTGAGGACCATTGTGCTGACTGGGGTTGCAGGTACAGTCCGAGTTTGGGGAAGTGTCTTTTTATCTAACATCTTAAGTTAGCACAGTTTCACTATCACTGAAGCTATCATCGTTGCCACTTCTAACCAAACTACAAACCGATGAAGTTCTCTTCCTCGTATTGCTCTTTCTCCACGCGTTATTATTTTATCCTTCATCATTATTATTATTAATTTTCTTTTTTTTCTTTCGTTTTTTCGTCTCCTAAATTCAGTATCACACCCCCATTTATGTCTTAAACTCGACAAAAAGATAGAAGACTCTCAGTATCATCCACGGCAGTTTGTAGCGGTTGCCATCTTCGTTCATACTTTTACCACGTTTATTGTTTAACTGAACGCTGACTGCCAAGCGCGGTGGCCATTTGACCGTTGCTCTTGCGCACGCTCTCACGCACGCTCTCAAATACACGCTAACCACTATCTCTCCCAACCGCCTTCTCGTTCTCACGGGTCGTGGAGAATACTGTTCTGGTTAACATATTTGTGCAGTGCCGCACATTAGAGTAACGTGTAGGTGGTCCACGCAGTACAAAGGACCGAAGCACGCGTTTACTAAGGAAACCGCGAAGTAAGGTCTAATCAACCTTACAATTGGTGAGCCCGACGTGATCCTCAGGTCACGTGAGTTTCCTTGTTTTCTACCGTTCAAGGTCCCGTCTGCGTACGTTTTTGTGTGTTTTATTGTTTCCCTATCTTGATTTTTTTTTCGGTTGGTTTACCAAATAATTTTTTTTTTCGTCCAAACATATTTTGTGTGTCTAATTTGTCGTGATTTTTTTTTCGCGAAGACTATAGTCCCCCATTGGTCGTTCATTTCTTTTCCCGTCTGTATTCCATAAAGTAATCGCCATGTCTGCCGAACGGAAATCCTGCTCAGACCCCACCGTTGGGGCGATCACGCTGCACATACCGGCATTCACACCTGCTGATCCAGAACTCTGGTTCACGCTGGTCGAGTTAGAATTCGAAAACTGCCGTATAACCAGCGACGCCAGCCGTTTCAGGTGGGTAGCAGGCCGCCTCCCGTCAGAAGTCACAATGCAAGTAAGGGACGTAATAATCTCTTCCCGAAGCTATGAGGCTTTAAAGGAGGCTGTCATTGCCCGCACGACCCCAACGCAAGACCAACGTATGCAACAACTTCAAAACGTTGAGCTTGGAAGTAGGAAGCCCTCCGAACTGCTGCGTGAGATGCAGCGCTTGAGAGGACCGACAATAGGTGAGGACCCGCTCTTGAGGGAACTTTGGCTGCAGCGTTTGCCACATAACATTCCAGTTTTACTAAGTGCCACACGCAAATGCTCGCTAGAGGAAACTGCAGCGATAGCTGATGACATTATGTCACGATACAACCCCGCTGTAGCTGGAGTAACCAAGCCGTCCGTCGCAACGGTGCCTGCCTTGCCCACATCTAACGATCTCGCGTCAATTTTGTCTAGAATTGACGCGAGCCTGCAACGCCTAGCAGTTAGAAGTGGGTCACAGGAGCGGCACCGCGCACGCTCACCTAGGCTCCATAGTCCGTCATTGCGACGCCGTTTCGTCGGTTCTTCAAAAGAAGGATATTGTAAATACCACAGTCGCTTCGGTGAGGGAGCCAAACGATGCGAACGAGGGTGTACGTTTCCCGGTGCTCATCAGGGAAACTAAACCCCCGGCCCGTGGTGGCGACCCACGAAGCCGGGTATCACACCAATAGTCGTCTTTTGAACGTAAGGGACATTATTTCAAACAACCTATTCCTTGTAGATACCGGTGCCGAAGTGAGCGTCCTCCCCCGAGCGAAAGACGACAATAGCACACCGCAGGCCCAAACACTACGCGCTGCCAATGGCACGGCCATCCCAACGTTTGGCCAGCGGTCGCTCACCTTAAACTTGGGGTTAAAGCGTAATTTTCGTTGGGTATTCATCATCGCCGACGTCCCGTACCCAATTCTAGGCATTGACTTCCTGCAGCACTTTGACTTGTTAGTTGATGCACGGCGCCGCAGAGTGGTGGATCGTCAGACCACTTTCGCTGTTGCGGGTCATAATTCGCGAGTGAATCACGTCACGCCCTTTTACGTTCAACCACCGGCACACCAACCTTATAGCGAACTCATTGCCGCCTACCCGGCCATGTTTCGGCAGGCCGGGCCTCTCCCAGCAGTGACGACCAGTGTCACTCACCATATCGACACTAAGGGACCCCCAGTGTTCAGTAGGCCGCGTCGGTTAGCACCAGACAAGCTTCGTGTTGCACAGGCCGAATTCGAACATATGCTAGAACTGGGTATAATACGCCCTTCTAGTAGCCCTTGGGCTTCCCCCCTTCATATGGTTCCTAAGGCTAGTGGCGACTGGCGACCTTGTGGTGATTACAGAGCACTTAACAAAGTCACCGTCCCGGACCGATACCCGATTCCCCATATACAGGATCTTACTTCGTCTTTATCAGGTTGCTCCATCTTTAGCCGTATCGATTTAGTTCGTGCGTACAACCAGCTCCCGGTAGCAGAGGCCGATATCCCTAAAACTGCCGTCACTACACCTTTCGGGCTGTTCGAGTTTCTGCGAATGCCGTTTGGACTCAGCAATGCAGCCCAGACCTTTCAACGGTTCATGCACGAGGCAACCCGTGGTTTGGAAAATGTCCACGTATACCTGGATGATATTTTGGTGGCGAGTTCTTCAGAGCAAGAGCACGCTACGCACTTACGAGCACTTTTCGAACGCCTTAGCCAGCACGGCGTTACGATCAATATCGCGAAATGCGAATTAGGCCGGTCTGATATCACGTTCATAGGACATTCTATTTCATCCTCGGGTATCCGCCCTCTGTCAGATAAAGTTTCCGCTATTCGCGACTACCCTGAACCCCAATCTTTTCGCCAGTTGCGTCAGTTTGCCGGCCTGGTGAATTTCTACCGCCGATTTATTCCTCACTGTGCGGAAATGATGCAACCCCTCACCGACCTGTTGCGCGGAGGTAAGCGGAAGTTCGTGTTTCCCGACACGGCACAGGCCGCATTCGCCTTGGTCAAAGATGCTGTCGCCAACACAGCACTCCTGACACACCCCGACCCTTTGGCTCCTATTTCGGTAGTGACGGATGCCTCGGACACAGCGGTTGGAGCAGTACTGCAACAGTTCGTAGATGACTCTTGGCAACCTTTAGCATTCTTCTCCAAGCGCCTACAACCCGCGGAATCAAGGTACAGCACGTTCGGTAGAGAGTTATTAGCCATCTACTTGGGAATCCGTCATTTTCGACATGCACTCGAAGGCCGTTCGTTCACGGTGTTTACAGACCACAAGCCTTTGGTTTACGCACTGAAGTCAGCTTCGGATCGATACTCACCACGCGAGATTCGCCACTTAGACTTTGTCTCACAGTTTACTGTGGACATACGACACGTCTCTGGGGTACTTAATCCCGTCGCAGACGCCTTATCGCGCGTATATCAACTAAGTCTGTCACAAACGCCTAACATCAATTTGGACGCAATAGCACAGGCTCAAACTATGGACCCTGACATCGAACGACTTCGGCAAAACGGTTCTTTGAGTTTAACCACAGTGCCTATCCCAGCTTCCCAGAATACCATCGTGTGCGATGTATCGCAAGGTCGCCCTAGGCCAGTAGTTCCTGCTGCCCACCGTTATCCTACGTTCCTGACACTCCATAATCTGGCTCATCCGGGTGTGACTGCCTCGGTGAAACTGATAACTGAGCGTTTTGTTTGGCACAATGTCAAACGAGATGTCCGTCAATGGGCTCGTGCTTGTCTGCAGTGTCAACGTGTTAAGACCCATAGGCACACTAAGGCGGCGTTAGCCAGGTTCCCAGAACCTGAAACACGTTTTCATCATGTGCACGTCGACCTCGTAGGACCACTCCCACCTTCGCTTGGGTACGTTTACATACTCACATGCGTGGATCGTTTTACTCGCTGGCCGCAGGCCATCCCTATCCCTCGTCCCACCTCGGAAGAGGCCGCGAAAGCTTTTCTGACCGGTTGGGTTAGTCATTTCGGTTGCCCGGCAATAGTGACCACCGATCGCGGTCCACACTTTGACGGCGCTTTCGGCAGCCTACTCGCTACGCTCGGTTGCCAACACGTTAAGACGACAGCTTACCACCCTCAGGCCAATGGTATGGTTGAGCGTTTCCACCGGCAATTAAAAGCCGCCCTTCGAGCAAACGGTAACCCCCTTTGGAGTGAAACACTACCATTAGCACTCTTAAGCCTGCGTAGTACCGTTAAGGAGGAGTTACACGCAACACCGGCCGTACTAGTATATGGCTGTACACTTCGTCTGCCTGGGGAGTTGGTAGCCCCCTCACCAACCGTGACTTTCGACTACGGTGACTATGCTCAGCGCCTTACGCAGCACATGCGAGTGCTCAAGGCCAGTCCGCCGCGTGAACAACAGTCTACAAGTTATGTCCCAACTGCGTTAGGAACCGCTACCCATGTATTCCTTCGCGTCGATGGCGTTCGATCACCACTACAAGCGCCATACACTGGCCCGTTTCGGGTGATAAAACGTAGGGCAAAAACATTTGTCATAGATATCAACGGACGACACGACACCGTATCTATCGATCGTCTCAAACCTGCCGTCATTGAGGGCAAGCCGCTCGGCCAATTTACGCCCACTCAAGTCGCTCAGTCACCTGCATCGAGCGAGTTACCACTCGAATCACCCCCAATTACGCCTAGTGAGGACTCGGCAGCTAGTCCATCAGATTCTCCAACCGTACCCGCAACGCGAAGTAGCCGTCGCGGTCGCCAACTACGAAATCCCGTCCGCTTCGCCGATTTCGTGACGATTTTTACAACCGACTGTTAGCAATAAGTTGGGAAGTTCGCCATGGATTTACCAAACAACAGACCCGTGAAATTACAATCGGTAGTTATGATTTCATTTTCTTCTGGTCTCCTAGCGACTACAACAACACCGAACATCGTTTGTGTGTTGTTATTACGGTCCAACATCCGCCGGCGCCCTCAGGCGCTATTTTGTTCCAGTTTACCTTGCCCTCTCTCAGACGGATCTAACAAGTCACATTGGCTTCATCCGTAGCCTGGCTGACTCCCGTGCACGTTCAAGGAGCCAACCGCTCACTGGACAACGGGACGATTGTTCAGCCTGACACTGGAGACGGCAACTGGACGCCTTTTTGGATGGACCTGACAAGGCATTTTCCGGCTTGCATTCGTATGAGACCCGCGGGCGCCAAAACACAGTTGGACCCACGCACATCGGATCTCGAGAGTGCAGGCACCGGTAAACTCATCAGCAGTCGTTCGACGTCAACAACAATATAACGGAGAAGCTATGAGGAGTTCCTGGACAACCAATAATTCCGGCTTACCATCACGATCGAAGCCCAACTCCGTCGGACTTCTAGGAGGAGGCCCCTGTAGCGGTTGCCATCTTCGTTCATACTTTTACCACGTTTATTGTTTAACTGAACGCTGACTGCCAAGCGCGGTGGCCATTTGACCGTTGCTCTTGCGCACGCTCTCACGCACGCTCTCAAATACACGCTAACCACTATCTCTCCCAACCGCCTTCTCGTTCTCACGGGTCGTGGAGAATACTGTTCTGGTTAACATATTTGTGCAGTGCCGCACATTAGAGTAACGTGCAGGTGGTCCACGCAGTACAAAGGACCGAAGCACGCGTTTACTAAGGAAACCGCGAAGTAAGGTCTAACCAACCTTACAAGTTTAGAGAGAGGACCAAAGAATGTGGGCATCAAGGTCTCATCTTCGACGAAGACTGTTTACTGTGCTACCATGTCTCATAGTTCAGTGCGGTCCGAGGTTGCTTGTATCTTTACCCGGGTTCTCTTGTTTTGGGTGAGAGGAAGTAGATATTCAGACAACTAGAAACCAGTATAGATTACCTTATTTTATTCCCCCGAAGTTGAAAAACTAAGAAGAATTATTCTGAAAGTCATCAATTGGGAGACAGAAATGAGCATTGTGAAACGTTGTTTGGGAAAAAGAACAGCAATTACCGAAGCATATCACGTATTTCAAACGACTGGCACGAACCGCCCGGAAACCGTTCAGAAACCGTCCAGGAAACTGGTCTGAAACCACTCAGAAACCGCTGGTAAACCGATCGAAACACTAGCAAAAACCGCTCGAAAACCAGCCAAAAACCGACTGGTTTCCGACTGGTTCAGCACGGTTTGTGCCAGTCGTTTGAAATACGTGATATGCTTCGCTAATTTCCCTCACCAACCCAAATGACGTATCACTATGCTCACTTCTATCTCCTAATTTATGATTTTCTGATGATTGTTCCTATATACTCTTTTAAAGGAAATAAAATAGAGCAACCTATACCGAGGCTTTCAGGACATTTAGAAGAATCAAACCGGTATATTTAAACAAAACGCCTATAGGCGTTTTTCTATAGAAAACATTGCAAAATACTCAAGTAATTTGATCGGCAAGTTTCTTTGAAAAATTCAGTTTCGATTCGTGTAAAATGGCTACTAAAGAAACCGAACGAAAACCGATATTACGAATGGGCTATTCGATACAGGGGTGAACCTCCATGCATGAGTGACGAAAATATAAACTCCAGTTCATGTTTAGAGACACTGCAAATACGGTGGGGTGTATCTGAATAAACTTCAAAATCGTGTCAATGTTATCACTGGTTGTTTTCTTGGGTACACCCGGAGCGAAAAACACGCGACATTGCCGAATGCAAATGCTTTCGCAACCACGTAACTGAACACCGTTTAGGTCAGTTCAGTTCATTTTGCACAGGACTTGGTGTGGCTATAGCCAATCGTGTGTCCAGATAGTTGTGTTGTCGGCTCGTTTCCGTAGCTCCCAACACTGCGTGATTTTCTTTTACTGGAAGGCAGAAATTTTGTGCAGTATCAGCCCGGGTAGAGTAAGGTGAAAACAATGAGTAAATTCCATCTGACCTTAAAAGCTGCTTAACATAACTCGGGGGTATACTGCCACCCAACATAGGTCTACTGCTTTCTCAAAAGCTTTCACGGTTGTGGTATTAATGACCTCTTCCGGGAGCTTATTCCAATAGGGTACCACTCTATTTGAGAAGTACTTCGCCCTAATTTGGAGCCTCGAATGCTTCCTTTGTAATCTAAATCTATGCCCCCTTGTACCTCTCTCGGGAATCAGAGAGAAAAGGTCTTATCATCTTATTCCTGACAGTCCTTCATTACCTTGAAGGTTTCTATCAAATCCCCGCGAATACGCCGTCTTTCCATCGAGAACAGGTCTAGGGCACGGAGACGCTCTGTGTAGTTAAACCCCCTTTGCCCAGCCACCATTCTAGTGGCTAGCCCTTGCACTTTCTCCAGACAGTTGATATCTTTCTGGTAGTAAGGTACCCAGGCCTGTACTCAGTACTCCATATGCGGCCTAACTATGGCCTGATATATCGGAACGAAAATCTCCGGATCTCTACACGACATAATGGATCTAACTCGAAAGAGTTCTCTCCTGGCCATATTGGCTGCTGAGGTGCACTGCTTTGACGGCTTAAAGCTGTTTTCCATTATAACGCCCAAGTCTTTGACCTGCGAGGCCACTTGCAACGAACCCGCACCATTCTCACTAGCCCCTGTATTTGTGGTCAAGCATTGACACTTGGTGAGGTTCAGTGGAAGGTCCCATTTGCGTGAACAGTTTTGTACTGCTAACATGTCAACTTCTATATCTACTCCAGCTATCTTGACGTCATCGGCAAACATAAAGGTGGGGTTTGTAAGCCCACGTGCTAGGTCGTTGATGGAGATGGGGAAGAGCAGAGGGCCGAGCACCGAGCCCTGTGGCACCCCACTCGTTACACCTTCCGGTTTTGAAACATGACTCCCCAACTTAACACTAAAGGTTCACCCTGCTAAGAAACTACTTATCCATTGTCTTGCCTTCCCAACAATTCTCATAGACTGCAATTTGATGTCCATAAATCTGTGGTTCACAGAATCAAACGCCTTGCTGAAGTCCAAGTAGCAGACCGCAATCGATTGCCCTTCGTCCAGATGGAATCTGTTCAGTTGAAGTCTTCGTGTCTTGAAGCACTACACTGCTTCAAGGCTCTCAGCCCATTTGTCCCGGTTCTTCAGGAAGTCTTTGATCTTCTGTCGGATTAACCGAGGTGAGACGAGAGTAAAGGGAAGCGGAGGCGGGGTGGGAGCGGCAACAAAAACAAGATACACATGCCATGCAATGTCTCATTACGGATAGTGCCTTGAGCGGAATGAGGGTGTGACACTCATAAACATATAGTGGAACGTAAATGCTATAAAAGACATTTATTTTGCTGTTTTTAGATAAGGAACTATTGGGAGACACCCAAGTAGACGTCTAACGTTTTCTTCGGATCAGATAAGGTCACAAGACTCGCGGCTTTGGCCAGTGTACGTCCAGATACTTGCACTCGAGGGCTGCAGTTTTCCCACGATGCCTCGACTGCCAAGTGGTTCGAATGTTATGATTGTTTAGTAGTGGACTGCAAGGAAGAGAATGAAGAGCAGGTTCGCTCCAGAAGGACCGGCTGGCAAGTGGGATAGATGGGTTACCCGAGTCAACTTGCCGCCACGCTTACCTTCGAGAATCCCCCTGAGGACGACTGGAGAACTGAAGAAGCCGCAGCCACTGTATTTGAATGTTTGACGGAGGAACAGATGTGTTTTGTTTTGCAGAGGCAGAAGGGAGTGGAATGGGGAGGTGTGACCTGAAGGTATGCTTCCTGAAGTCCTACAGTCTGAAGGTGCTTCCTTGGTAAGAGGTATGAGTCCCAGTATTCCTTTATCTTGTATTTGTCTTCTTTTCGTTGGTGCACGGAACTGAAAGAAACTGGACAACTTGGGACTGGAAACAAGCTTGCATTGTATGACGCCCCGGTCATTTCTTGCGGAAAGTCATTCCAAGAAGATAAAACTCTGACGGTAGTTTTGGTGTACACGTTTGAGGGAACTGGGCCAAACAGTTTTTCCTATGACCACGTAGAGCCTCTGGACACGGACGCGTAAGAATTAATCCATTAAATATGCGGAGAATAATTTCAACAGAAGGAATGGTCTCCTCCTATACGTCTTGCTACTGTAGGATAGGGATCCAGTACAGTAGGACGAGCTCGATAGGAGGTACTCTGCAAGCCATGCACCATCTTCATTGCCTTTCTCTAGACTTATTCCAGCAGGTCCCGATCCTCGATAAGACCGATGTATGCCGTTTGACTGTCATATTCTAGCACAGGACGAACGTGCGTTTCATAAAGGAGATGAAAGTCCTCTTCTGACATATGAGGGAAGGAACGCCCAACCATACAGAGAATTCGGGAACAAGATATGCTGGATTTTCCTTGGTGGAAAGGAACAAGTGTTTGTAGAACGCCAGAATCCTGGTAATTTGTGCTAGTCTACGTGTCGGATTTGAGTGCCGCTACTGATCCGGAATGGATGGTCGGGAGTTCTGCCAAATGTCACTGAGACGCAGCTGTTGCCGTTGTTTGGCAGGCCTTATCTAGAAGGCCAGCTTTTTACCGCAGCCACGGCCGCCTGCACTTCTATTGGATCAGATACTTATATTGCCACATTGCTAGCATGCGATACTGCGTTGATGAAGATGACTTCAGGTAGGTCATTTTTGTAGGCGAAAAAAGAAGGGGGCCAAGTACTTATCTTTGAGGCACTCCGATAGAGACCGGGGATGAACAGGAGTAAAATGGCTCTTTTCTAGCCGCAAAGGATCGATAAGTAAGGAAGCTGCCGATAATTGAGTGTAGCTGACCCGAAATGTCATATCTTTTTAGCTTTGACAAGAGGAGATCATGCGGCACTCTAGCAAAGGCTTTGGCAAAGTCGATGGAGATAGCATGAGATATCCGTCCATCATCAGATACGTGTGTAAGGTTGTCCATCACAGTTAGCACTTTGGTGATGCAAGCTCTGTGAAATAGGAAACCGTTCTGGGAAGGAGCAAGTGGTTCATGACACTCAGGATGATCCAGATTGGCAGTCTTCAGAATGCGTTCGAAGATCATGCTGGGCACTTTAGTGGGACTAATTAGTCTGTATCTATCCGAAGGACGACTGTCGCTTCTGATGGCCCTGAAATTCATCGAAATTTGTTCGTGTCCCCTGAGAGTCGACTTGTTATTTAGAACTAATAGCTGCCCGTAGGTTTCGGATAACCCGTGAAGCTGTCTGAACGTCCCAATCGGATCCCCCCTTAGGCGTTGCCCGTTGAGCGAGGACAGATCGGGTGTTTTGAGGGGTTCCTTGTGTCTTGTCCCTCAGCCTATTGATCATCTTAGTGAACCGTATTTAGACGGTTTCCAACAGCCGTTACTCCCGGATTAGTTCGATGCCCAGGCCTGGTTGCAGTATTCCAGGTGGGGTCGTACATGCGTTTTGTAGAGTGGCAATATTGTTTTGGCATCCCGAGACCTGAAGGTCCGGCACAGTTGACACGTGGACCTATAACCTCTAGCTGCTGCCTCAAGGCACTGCTTGGTTTGCTCAGTTCCATCCTCTAAACGAGCCAACAAATCGCCGAATTCCGACGCGCCACCCGGTACCAAAAAGCCAGGTGCAACGTTGTCTCCTAGTGCTTCCGTCACAACTTTACCCCCGTCACCTGTTGCTCCTAATGGCCAAGACCCCCTGCACTTATATCATCAAGCCCCCATCTCCAATCGGCAGTCGACCCATGACCTCTCGCGCTCCACCCAACCGGCCTATGACTCATCAGCGTCCTCTTCCAAACAGCTCCTACGAAACCGCATCCATCACCCTGGCGTTAGCCCGTTAGAGCATCTCTTTGGTCCAACGGTGATCCGCGTGCTCAACTGCTACATACCGCATCCATCAACTCAGATGCCGCCGCTATCACGCTTACAGAAGCAGTACCACATAGCAAACTTTCCATCAAGTTTACCGTCTCCATCGCTAGCTCAACCAAAACCAAAATCAAGCAGGACGGGTTACCAGCATGGATGCCAACCGGTACCATAACATGTGGCCTGTGCCTGACCCATTTTACCCCCAAGCAACATCAAAATCCTCTGCCCCCTCTCCACCCAACATTGCCGTATTCTGCTCTGACCCCACTGCATACCGTGCCAACTGACCTCACATACGAAAGCCTCCTTCATCAGCAGCCCTTCCGCTACTACTCCACCCCCTCACACTCATTCCGTGGAGCTCTGTGAGGTGACCACCGCTTCCAGAAACTCTGCCCATAAAGTCATTCCCGTCTCGCTCCAATCCCACCTACCCTGCTATTGGTCACTCTCATTATTAGGCCGCTATCAAAGCCATGGTTGCCCGTCCACCTCTGGCCCCCACCCCCAAACTGACCTCCTAGCACACCTATTAACTCTCCCCGATCTATACATGTTTTGCCTCAAAGGTCCCACCTAGAGTCGCCATGTCTCTCTACAGATCTATCATTCCGCGTTACCAAGTCACCTCACCACCTAGTATTTTTCCCCAATAGACTTCACGAGTGGTTATCGGTCACCGACGGTGTTCTTAATGGAACTTTTCACCCCCATACCGACCCACTATCTCCACTAATAACATTCCCCCGATTTTATCACAGCTTTCCTCCAAAAGCTCCATTAGACGCCGTCTTTTATCTCTTGATCGTTTACCCGAAGCTACTAACCGGCCGCCGCATCCAATGCTGCTCCCCATTAGTCTTCCAGAGCGTCTCACCCAACCTGCATCCTGCGGCAGTCACTCTTCTGGTGTCTCCATAGACTTTACACTCTTCAGTCAGGCTTCCCATACAGACGACTACACCGTATTCAACAAACCACTACCATGTAACCCACCTGCTAATCTCATCAGCCCAGTTACTATTCCCCCTGGTGGCACCCTTCTGGTTGACAACCCGGCTGCCGGAAGCTTACTCGGTCCCAATAGTCATCAGCTGCCCTCACGTGGAGCTCTAGCACCTTGTGACCTCAAAGATACAGGCAGAATTTCCCTCCTACTGTTAAATTCCCGTTTGCTGTTGAACGAAATTAACCACTTGAGGAAACATGTACTTGCTTCTAGCTTTGACATTGTTCTGGTTACAGAAACACAGTAAGCCGATCATATCCCAACTGACGTTGTCTCGCTGGTAGGTTATAACTCCTTCCGAGCAAGCAGAGTAAACCGCCAAGGCGGTGGTTGTCTTGCATACATTAAACAAAATTTACTGCCACCCCCTTCCACCACTCAGTGCTTGACTGTATCCCCGACTCTCTTTGGCTCTCCGTCCTAATTCCTGGAAACGTGTTGCATATTGGGTGCGTCTTCCTACCTCCAGCTACTCTGATTTCCCGCATAGCATTAGGGCTTTTGAGTATATTTCTACTCTATCCGTAGGTCCGAAGATCATAGCAAGTGACTTTAACCCTCCGGGTATTTGTTGAAATGCAATGACTGCCCCCTCCGATTTATCCGATTTCCTTCTGGACACCTAGGCTGCAGGTGGGCACAGCATGTCCCCACTCCAACAAGGCATAACAATACCCTCGACTTGGTGTTCACTCATGGCCTCCCTGGCGTGAACGTTTCCGTCACACAAAACTTTCCTGGTTGTGACCACAAAGTGGTCACATGTTACTTCATTGTAACACAAGAATCATGCCTACCTGAAGTTGTCGAAAGCCAAGACGAAAACAACTACAGACTGGCTAACTAGGCCCAGTTGCCTACCTCCCTCCGGGGCGTTGACTGGTCTGACTTCTTCCTCACATCCGATCCGCAACAAGTAGCCGATGCGTTCTACGTCAAGTTGCTTTCCCTTATAAATTGCCCTACCTCAACCGTTAGGCATATTAGAGGCAAGACAGACAAAATTGACGGACTTCGACAAAAGATTTGTAAGCTCCAGACCTCAATCCTTTGAAATCGAGATTTCTCTCTGACACTCAGAATAAGCCGACTCTCCTCTCATCTCTATGCAGCAACCGAGAATTAACTCAAAAAGCAAGAATGGACTGCACCACAACAGCCTCATAGTGTGAAGCTTCTTTCTGGACTGCGAAAATCTCACCACTCGCGCAGCAATGACAACAATATTCCATTCCCTATCCAAAATGGCGCCCACCTTGACTCGCCAGGAGACATGGCTGAGGCTTTCAACTGCTATTTCTCCTCAGCTCTTATTACGGACACTAACCCCCCACCATTCTGCTATCCGATGCTCACACAGGACGCGACATGAACCATAACATTTACCACGAACAACATCAGGAAATTCCTAGCCAACACGAAACCCTCCTATCACCCAGGGCCCGATGAACTTCCACCTGTCCTACTTCGATTTGGGGGGCCTGAACTAGTGCTCCTATTGCTGAAACTCTTTACATTATCTTTGTCGTCTGGAATCTACCCGGCTCAATAGAAAGCGCCCCGTATAATTCCACAACACAAAAATGGGCCTCTGCATGATCCGGGGAACTATCGTCCCATAAACCACACTTCGATTGTTTCCAGGCTCATGGAGATGATAGTGGAGGACCAGCTTGCAAATTTCGTGATCTCTCAAAATCTTGTCAACCTAGCTCAGCAATGGTTCATAAAGTCCCGTTCTATCCTCGCATGTCAGATGGACTTCCTCAAATTAATCACTTCCAAAGCTGACAGCAACAAGTCAATCGTCGCCATCTTTCTCGACACGACTAAAGCGTTCGACCGTGTATCTCACGCTCGCTTACTGCCAAAAGTTGAATCCTACGGAGTCGCTGACCCCCTTCTGTCTTGGCTATCACCTCACCTCTCTGAACGTTCTAAAACCGTCATCGTCAATGGAACATCCTCTGGGCCCAGACGAATTACTAGCGGGGTCGTACAGGGTAGCGTTCTAGGTCCTCTCTTATTTCTTATGTACATAAATGACGTCTTCCAAGTAGTGCGCCATGGCACGACATTTCTCTTTGCTGACGACATAAAACTAGTCTATACCTTTGAGGCAAACTCCCCGCAATCAGCTGTCAGTGATATTCTGTCAGACTTGAAGTCCGTTGACGAACGGTATACTCACTGGCTGATGAAGTTTTCGGCAGCCAGGAGCTCTCTTCCGTCTTACAAATGCCACGTTCCACCTGGATTCCTCACAGTAAATGGTCTGCCGATACCCACTTCTCATGTGAAAAGAGGTCTGGGCCTGCATTATCCATGTTCCTTCAACTTTCATGAACAAGCCTTGACCGAAATTGGCAAGGCAAGAAGGATGGCTGCACTCATCCACAGGACACACCGTACTCAGGAGAGTAAGCTCCTGATGTTCAAGACACACGTCAGGTCGCTGCTGGAATACTGCCCCCTAGTCTTTACCCTGATGCGAAAGGCCGGCAGGGTCAACACAGAGAAAGTGCAACGCTCCCTCACCAAAAAATTACTTGACTTCTCTTCCAACCATAACTACAGAGCCAGATGCGAACTACTCCGACTTGAGCCACTAAAGCTACGTCGCATCAAGCGCAATCTCTCATTTCTCCTAAACCTTCTGCATTCAAAAGTCCGCTCATCTGATAACCCACTCGTTTTATCTAGTAAGACTCCCTACTGCCTCCGTCATAGGCAATACACCATTACAACCCCCCAATCTGGACTCCCAATCAGATCTAGATGTTTCTCGGTTATCTATCCCAGCCCCTGGAATAAGCTTCCTGACTCATTGCGATTGTGTCGCTCGCTAATACAATTTAAAGGGGCACTACGCAAAATTCTAGACGCATCTTCTGTAATTAGCATGGCCCTCAATAAAATTAACATAGTCGAGGCACGTGAAGACTGTTTTGGTTATTGGACAACAACGAACCACAGTCTTTTGCGTCCGGCCCCTTTTGTCATGACCCGTCTGATGATCACACCCTAGTATACAGACACAAATATATATGTATATATATATCTTGGGTAAGCTCCACTCACTTTTCTTCTCCCTCCTCGCCAGATCGTGCAATTTTACACCATAATTTGCTCACATATATTTCGTCCGCAATTAAAAACCAGACCGAAACTCCGTTAGCACGACGCCGATCCCGTAGACGTCACCTAAATTTGACTCACTGTTATGCCTGGTGCTCAGTTCCCACATATGCTCGCCTACCCCGCCTTTCCTTGTTTCAACCTTTTTGGGTTCCTTGCAAAACCCTTAATCAGTCTGCTGATGTCCACCGCGGTAGTGAATACACGGTTGGAATAGTTATGCCATGCGGCCCCGGCTCTGACGACACCCCGGTGTTGATATGCCTACGGTTCACAGCTATGGGCTAAGCCTCACCTGTACTGGTTGACGGAATAAGAAAAGTGATCGTTGCATTTCCATAGCCTACCATTCCCAACTTCACCTTTTCTATGTTCTTATCAAGTGCACACACTAACTGTGAGGACAATAGTCAGAGATTATTTTTCTACTACTTTGTCGACTCACCTACCTATCCAAAATGTCTACTTACCCTAGCTCCATTCGAAAAAACCCTTTTGTCTTTTAGTGATAGGTGCTCGCCTTCACCTAATCCCTCTGCTTCAGGCTAGAATTCAGCTGTCTCGTCCTGCATTTTTGCGCTTTTCCCGTATACTAGTGTCTTGCCACGCAGATTACTATTCTTCAGTAGCTAAGCCTTACTTCTGTGCGCATACGCTCACAGTAAGCCAAGACCCCATTCCAACCGGAATCCGTATACCTTTGATTTCTCATAACCCCACGGAATATCAGCACTTTTGCTTTCACATGAAAAAGCCTCACCTTAACACTAAGTAGTTTACTTCCTTTTCACTGCTAGCCGTCCTCGACCGCAGCTAGTTTCCATCAAAACGATAACCATAACCCACAGCTGGAACACTCTCCAGACTGCCGCACTCCCGATCTCCTTCGGATCGCATTGGTTACTTGGGCAGCCATCGACCAACTCGACATTACTCCCGGACTAGACGAGTTGATCAATCGGGTTGACAATGTTTTATACCTATACTCTCGCCTGCTGACATCATCAAGGGCACAGTACACGGCTGACCATAATCCGATAACCGGAGTAACAAACCCTCATGAAAGTCTCACCGGATCGCAGAGCTGCTTCCTGACACCAATCATCACCCCACACCAGCTCAACATCCATTTCCAGTACTCCATTCCAACATTTCAATATTTTGCGCCACAGTACGAAACCGATGACCGGAATCCGGCCCAAGCAGCTTAGCTCTCAACCTATTCTGCCCACTTCGTCAAACTAGCCCCTTTTTTTGCCCGCTACCTTCATCGTTCTATCTGCCATCACCTGCAGCCAGGGTCTTTATAACGCAGAATACCAGCCATCAGTAGCCAACCAGAACTTGAATAATAATTTTTCATCACATACAAAAATGTTTTATCTTTATGCTCCTCCAATTTCTGCCTAGCCGCATCAGTGGCGTTTGCCTCCACTAGTCTGTTTCCTCGATGGCTCCTACTTGGAAGTTCATTCGGCGTCCATACACCATTCATGCTCTTCAAAAGTTCACCGTATTCCTTTTGAATGTTTTCGCTTTCATGTGAATTTCTATACGACGTTGAAATCACCTGCACGAAAGGTCTGTCTTATTATAACACTTGACTCACTTGCGTTTGCTTCACATGCTACCCCTACAATTAGTTACCCATGGTTGATCAATCTTCTATACCTCGCTGGCCTCTCTGACTGCTCGTTTATAGCCCCATGAGGACTTTACTTCTAATCATGTACTTTGGTAACTCTCCCCCCCCCCCCGGTTACTCGTTAGTGACGGTCCAATTATCCACCTGGTACACCCTCGCGTCCATTTCTGGATGCCGTGACCTCTCGCAGCCAGTTTTCGGAGCCCATATAGAATGTCGTGCAAAACTCCTGCCTCAACTTGCTGTCCATGTTGTGACTTCCAAAGCCTACTGTTTTTCTGGTTCTTGCGAACACTGCACTTTTTAACATTCTCCAGTGTCGCTTGTATAAGCATTCTCAAGTTTGTCCGCCTTCCACACCGTCCTCCCCGAATTAGAAACCGGGTTATAATTATCGCTTCCACCTTTATCACTTTAGATCACTCAAACACTATACGACTTTACTGTCTTATTTCGGTTACTGTGTGACTCTTGAATTTCAAAATTGTGAACACCTCAAAGTGTTATGTACTGCTGTATTCTCTGATCTTGCCTTGTGCATGTGCCTGGACCAAGGTCAATAAATATGCAATTATCAGTCAACCATCAAAATCAATATCTTGTATGGCCTCAGTGGTCTCGATTATCTCGAGGGATCCTTCGTCGAAGTGCCTGGTCTCTCCTGCCCCTTGGCCATGGACCATGTATATGAACTTACCTCGGCTTAACGGGAGCTCCCATGCTTCGATCCTCTCTTGTATTCTTATCAGGCCTTCCTGCATCCAGTTCGAAGGTAGTCACCCACAATCCTGGGGTCATCCAAGAACAGGAAACTAAGACACCTCAAGGTGTCGAGCAGGTCATTTATATAGATCAGGAATAAGAGGGCCCTCAAGACCGACCCCTTCTACACCATACCGCATGTCTAAGCTGCGCTGGATATTGCATCATTAACCTCAACATGGAGCGTCCTGCCAGTGAGGTATGCTCTAATCCAGTTCAGGTCGTCCTGTGCAGTCTTCACGCCCTGCTTTTTGTGCGCCAGAATTCTGTGGTTTACCAAGTCGGAGACCTTCTGGAAATCCAGATAACACATTTCGGCTCACTCGCCTTTGTCTAGTCTGCCGGCCAGCTCATCTGGAAATGATAAGAAACTCGTTAGACACGATCCCCTCTTAACAAATCCGTGCTGTCTTACTGTGATCATCCCGAGGTGTTCAACATGCCTTGTGATCTTATCTCTGATGATACCCTCAAATAATTTCAGTACCACTGGCAGCAAGCTAACGGGCCTGTAGTTAGATGCATATGCTCTCTCGCCTCCCTTGTGGATGTGCTCCACTGCTGATTTTAGCCAGTCAGAAGCAACGTGGCTAATGCTGGTGACCTGGTGAACAAGCGAGCTAGTGCTCCGGACACTATGCTTGCCAATGGCCGTAGGTTGATGGGATGAGTCTCGTCCGGGCCGGCCGCCCTACCTCTCTTTTACCAGTTGATGGCCAGTTCCACTTCCACGAATTTTACAATTAGTTCGTTCTTTTGGAGAAGGTCCTAGGGTTTCACTGATGACGGCTTATTTTAGGCACCTGCAGTGGGTACCAGCTCAAAGAATTCCCTTAACACCTCGGCTTTTCGCCGGTGTTGCTTGCATGCCCGCCTTGCCAATCCATAACATTTCCTACTGTCACTGGTGACTGAGCCCTAGACTATACATTGTCGTGATAGTCCTTGGGGTATTTAGTATCTTTTTGTGCCAATCTATTCTCGTATTTCATGTGACAGGACTTTTGTACTCTCAGAGCATATCACGTCATTCAGGTCAAATCAAGTGGAAGCAAACCGGGTCGCAGAACATAGGCGGCCGTGTGCCAACTTTGCCCATGTGCCTGCATGGTGACTCACTTGAATCACTCGGCGCCTTTGAAAGTAGTAAAACGGGATCTTGTTCGGTGCTTTGGTAAGGATAAACGGACGAGGGAACTTTCTACTTCTGTGCCTCGCTATGAGGAGCCTCACTGTATCCCTGTCCCCTGTGGGTTCCAGCTGGCGCCTCATCTGCCTCAAGCACGGAAGTTGCAAGAGTGGAAAGTAAGAGGCGGTGAAAGAAGGCAGTTGGAAGCGGAAAGGGCGGTGAAAGTTGGAGGACTGATGAGAGCAAAGAAGGGCGGAAGACTGAGAAGGTAAAAGAGGAACAATGGTAATGAGGACATTACAGGAGAAGGAGAAATGTGAATGAGGCGGCTTTCTGTCCGCTGGTTTCGGACATTGCACCGTCCCGGCAGCTATTCAGCCGGTGCTTGAGCTCCACAGCCGCTTCAGTGTTCAATACTTCCGTTTGCAGCCGGTTTGATTCCCATGCCATTCTGATGGGGAAGGAACGTCTTGTCAAGCGACCTAGAATCCTGTTTTTCTTCTACTTCAGTTGGTGCTCTCTGGTGGCCCTAAGATCGCTGAAGGTAAGCAGTGGCGCAGTCAAACCTTGAAGTCAACGTGCCCTTTGAGGATCTTGACTGCTTCTCCTGGTTTTCATGTAAGCCTCCTGCATTTGAGCCAGTGTCTGCATGTTGTTATGGCCACTTAGGCTAGCAGTGTACCTTGTTAATCGTTTTTGAGCCCGTTAGAGATGCATGCCGTCCTTTACCAAGAATGGTCGTCTCCCTTGGATACAGCACTCCAGACGCGGCCGAGTGAACGCTTTTTGTTGAGGCAATAAGACCCGGGGCTTTCTGGAAGCAACGGCCATTTTAAGACAGTAAAAGTCCCTAGAGGCTTTCTGAATAGCCCCGCGGTAGTGCGCTCCAAGTCAGAAGTTTCCCAATACGATTACCCCAGTGTTCTTTGCTTCTGCTACCTCCGTGATCTCGGCGCGCTCTATAGCCTCTCAAAGATACCTTGTCGGTTGAGAGTCCTTGTAGTTTACCAAGGGGACACACTTATCGGCATTTGTGATAAGACCCAGACCACTGACCAGCGATGCACTGTATTCAGATCCAGCTGCATGGAATCTGTTGCTACGCAGCACCTAACTCAGCACCACCTGCAAAATCAAAGAGTGAGTTTTCGAAGCCTATGACCAAGCCGGTTATCAACGGGATGAACATCATTCTTCCAAGGGATGAATCGCCGCGGCGATCAGCGAAAGGCCTGGGGTCTCGCCATTTCGCCTATGCGCCTGCAAGAGATTTTGCCGGATGGACTGTGCCTTATGATTTTCGGAGGCCACTGGACACTTGGATCTCTCGCTTTTCTAGCAGCCACTCTTACAGTCGTCTTCGACTGTGCACGACAGTATTATATCTAAAGGTCTGACCTGGCCGTTTTGGCCGGACACTCTTCGTGCTTTCTTCTGCCTTATAATAATGGTAATAATATTGGTTTATTTCTCGGTCCAGACGCACACGCCAGCGCATGATCATGGTGTAACACGTTACTCAATAAGATGAAATATTCACAAATTCTAAATGTAAAAGTCAAGAGTATCGGCGACAGAAGAACATAGCCAGCAACAATATCAACGGATCGTTCTAACAATGGTTTGCGCTGCAATTTCGATCCAGTTTCAAATCCAAGCTGGGCAAATGTGTGGGGTGGAGATATCGAAAAATCTTCAATGCAGTGCCAAGGACGCATTATGAACGAGAATGATGCTAGCCAAGGAAAACGGAAGCCCACTAAGGCTCTGCAGGTGGAGTAGATTATGAATATATTTGTAAAGAAGTGTACTCGGGAAAATTGATGCGTGCGAAGAGGATAGCGATCCACGAAGACGATGCAAACCCTGAATGACGGATTTACCGGGGTTTAATGAACGGAACAAGTTTTGAAGCGGGGAGACATGAGACCAGTTTCATGAAAGTGAACACTGGTGGATGTGGGAGAAACAGTAGTCGATAAAAAGGTGAGTTTAAATTCAGGATCAGCAACATGTACCATTCAAAAATGAGGAAGCGCAACTGGAGGGTCCTCGAGAAGTGAAGAGTCAATTTCCAGCCGGTTACGACCCGAGGGAAAGACAAACTGTGATGACGGATAATAAGGTGGGAAATCTCCGCATGGACTTGAGCTTTAACATGCTATTTCACTGACAAATATATATGTATATGTTGACGCATTTGCCTTCGGTGTTATTCAGCGCCATTTCTGGCAACGTACGACATCGTATGGGTATGTTTCGTCTGGCAGGGCAAAGTTTGTATCGGTCAATCAGCTGAGTGTGGGGGTATATTAGTAAGATGCGCATGAACTGGAATTTGTGTTGATTGCTTTAGAAAAAGCTGAACGATCTGATAAGCAGTTGGGAGTATTTCCTGTCGCGTGGCTTGATTTCGGTCCCAGTTGCTATGGTAGGTTCAACTTGAGTCTCTGTCCGTACGAGTCAAAGTGGCATCTTTGGTTATCCGATTTGGCGACTGAGATAATAGGAGACAACGAACCTGAAACAAACGGGGATTGCAGTCTGGACGTCGTTCCAGCTGTGGTCTTTAATGATATATGAAGACAATAAATAATGGACTGGTTAGGTCTGTGTGAGTGGGGCATGGATGAAGTTTCATTTGAGCAGTCAGTGGCACCTACTCCACATTCTAAGTAAAATAGGCTCGCAGTTGATTTGCGCCATACTGCTGCAGGCTACCGAAGTCGCGTACACCGGTTTGGCAACTGTGTATGCATTCCAAAGGATTTGTGATTCGCGAGTGGGCACGGCAGCGCTCGGATACTAATAAAACACCTAGGGTTTCACGGTTCAGAATGGTTAGAAATGATAACCCTCAATACCATTTGCTTATGCAGAGCGCAGTTTGGCAACGAGGCGACAAAATAGGTTTCAAATAACAGGCTGTGAGCAAATGGGTTTGGCATACTGTTAGCGTAGACCTATGCTGTTACTGTCTCTTCCGGTATAGTGGTTATTTTACACTGAGTAGTTTCTGAGGAGCCTTAAATTAGAAGAAACTATTGGGGGTCAGAGGTGATACACTAGAGGCAATCGGTCACGTGCCTCGGAACGTTAACGTGAGTTCATCTATGCTCTTACTCGATGGTGCTATCGTACTGAGATTATGCTCAAGAGTGAACAAGGAAATCTGATGTAGACATGACTGCATGGTCATCGCGGTGTCTTTATCGTCGTTATCGTATTGCAAAGCGGAAAAACACCGATGTGAGGACTGGTTTTGGAGAGCACTGCAAAAGGACAATGAGATGGGTCCTAATTTTTGTCAGGAAAGCGAACTCTGACAGTCTATTTTCGGTGCTCATGGTAGGCAACACAAGGGCCTGCTTCAGGTAGGGAGGTAGTACGATACACAACCACTGGCATCCAGCACGTGGTGCTTCAAGAATGATCCACACTTTTTAGGACGCTTTTAATATTTTTTACGGTTTTATCACAGTCACGTATCTGGCTGTCAGGGAAGGCGGAGCTGCTTTTGGGGGGCGATCACAGCTCCTACGCTCTGGCCGAAACATGGACCGCATGTAAAAAGCCGCGTTGGGAATAGGTCAACCATACCAGTCAATCCGTAGCAACACTGCAACCCGGAGACATGGGTCACATGTGACAAGGCTGGTGTGCCTGGAAGACAAAACAGTGGAGTATTTTTTCCCGCGTTTTTATACCAATCTCTATCTTTTGGTGGTCATGTCTTTTAGGTGGTCAACTCTGTGCAGAAAGGATATCACGGCCAGGAATGTTTTCAGAAGTGCCGCGCTAAAACTCGCCTTATCCGTGAAGTCAGAACCCTCATGTCGTCTATGTGGGACATAAAATGCAGGAGGAGGTAGAGTCAACCACCGCCTGCGATTATTCGATGGGATTTATGTTCAACAAAACGCCAGTCTGCACAAAGATGGGATACAAATTGCAGCACTAACAACGTGGTTTGTCGGGACGATCCACATATGGTTAGTAGTTTTGCTGGCTAAGTATCAAATGTTATATAGGCCAATCATGGAAGATGCTAGAGTTCTGTGATAGGGACGGAAGTTGAGCTGTGAGTGACTAATGATGACCACTAGATGGAGGTTAAGGAGTCTGACAGGCGCTGCGCCTTGGGTTAGAGACAAAGGCGAAGACTAAGTAAAAACAGCTTTGGGAATGTTTAAAGACTACCTTTCATGCTTTCAGTGGTATTTCATATGATCAAATACAACTTCTGATGCACTGGCCTCGGGCGTGAGAGTTACTATGTTTAGGCATTGTAACCCGGTAGGTTTACGCCTAGGTGATGGCAACTACGGTGTATGATGTGGCACATCCTAGATTATCAATTGTTCTGGTTAGTATCCAAAGCTTCCCTCATGAGCTCTATCAAAAGTCATGTAAGGATTTATAAGAGCAATCAGTTTTTGGATGTCCAGCGCTACGTTTAGTCTAGACTTAAACACAATTAGGGAATCTAGGGAACGGATATCAGCTGGAAGTTTATTCCACAAAATTGCATATTTAAGGAGGAAGAAGTTTGCCTTGAGGATTTCCGAGAAGTAGGGATCATTATACGGTGTCCCCTATTGCGCAGTTGATGTGTCGAGTTTATCGTGAACTAAACTTGGCTACAGGACACAGTTTGTTTGTGGAGCAAAGTAAACGGAAATGCAAGTTTGAGTTTTATTCTCCTAAGCCACAGAGGATCAAGCCGCAGGAGTGTGCACTACTGTCTGTAGTTCAGGGTCGTAGAAGGCCCAGACAGTTTTTGGTAAATCGACGCTGTACATTCTCAATGTCGATAATGTCACGTTTATGCATATTTGAGAACACAAGTGTACAGTACTCTAGGGTTGGACGGATGTGAGTTTTGTATATCTCTAGCTTACTGTTCGTGAGAAGGAAATTTCTCAGCAACAAGCCAAGGGACCTGTTTGCCGTGCAGTTCTGTAGGAAGTGTGTTCAGAGAAACTGAAAGTGTAAAAATATTGCGGTCCAAAACCTCTTATTGCAGGGGAATATGGGAGTGAGACGCCGCCAATCTTAAGGGTATCACAAGGAATATTGCAGTCGCACCGGGATGATAAGGACTCTACATCGACCGTGATGTTATTCAGTGCTACACGTAGGTTTCCTCGTTCGAATTTGTAGATTATCTTCATATAGTCGGCAAACAAGAAAATTTCGCCACGAGTGATGACATTGCAAATATCGTTTGTATCAAGTAAAAACAGCAGTGGTCCTAGAACACTAACTTGGATAACCCCGCCGGTTACCGAGTGGGGGTCTGACATCTGGCAGCCAATGCGGGTAACTTGACCACGGTCTTATATGTAGGATTTAAACCAACTCAGTAGGGTTTTTCAATCCCTTATCCTCTAGTATTTTCGAGCAACTGCAGATGTGGGACTCTGTTGAAGGATTTTGTAAACTCAAGATAGATGATGAAGAGTGCTCTGTCTTTATCGGCAGCTGTTGTTACCAAATTCAGAAAGCCAAACTGACAGGTTGAACACGACCGTGATCTGAGAAATCCGTGCTGTCTTCGGTTGATGAGCTTATGTGCAGAAAGGTAGTCGGTCAGATAGTGTTTAACAACTTTTCTAGCAGCCTCGAGATCATTGGCGTACGATTAATCGGACGGCAATTTGCAATGTCATGCACTGCGCCTTTCTCATGCCTGGGGGTAATGATGGATTTCTCCCACTGGCTGGGGAAGGTCCCGGTTTGCAGAGATAGATTGTATAGGTTGAGTACTTGGAGGGGAATATCCGGGCCGCCAAGAGCGAACATTGCTGATGGTGGGCCTTCAGGTCCGGCGTAGTAGGTCGGTTTCAAAGTGTGGATGTATCTATTTATATCCGTAGCGGTAACCGCGACAGAACTGAGTGAGAAATTTATGACAGACGGGGTGACAGCCTAGGTACCCGCTGGACTGAGAGACAAGGTGGCTGTGAAGAAGGTGTTAAATGTGTCAGCTATCTTCCGAGGTGAGGTTATGAGTTTATCCAAATGGATGATCTGTTTTATGCATCGAGTTGATTATGGGGCACTAGCCCTGTGCAGCCTGGCTAGCTCTTGAGCTTTGTTTGGGTGGCGCGACTCTTTGGTTTCTTGCCTTAGTTGTAGGTCACGGGCCTTGCGGTGGATTTTGTGGTAGAGTCGTTCCAGTCTGAAGACTGTAGAAAAGTCTCTATTTCGTTGGTACTGCCGTCGAAGCTCGTCGTGTTTCTGCTTTAGCCCGGTTAGATGGTAACCTGCTGGTCAGTGTGGATAGTAGGGGCGTGATATGTTTTCAATGCATGAGTGTAAACGTGAGTAGAGGAGGTCAGCAGCGTACTGGGGATTTGCTGTTAAGAAGAACTAGTCCCAGTTTCTGGAGTGAATTTGAGTGGAGATATGGTCCCATTTAAAGCGATGGAAAAAGGGACCGTTACATGGTAGGCTATCAGTACGTGGCTCTACTTGAAATCTGCAACTGACGATTTTATGGTCGCTGCCTGTGTAGTCGTTTAGTACGGAGGCAGAGACGTTTGTGAGGCCCGGGGCAAATATCAGATCAAGGGTGGTATTCTTTCTGGTAGGCTGTTTTACATGTTGGGCCCACTGGCCCAGGCGAATGCATGGGGCAAATTGCAAATATTTGTAGGGGGCAGTAAAGGAGGACCAGTTTACGCCCGAAGCATTGAAGACGCCAGCTATGAATTTACCTCCAAAGGGCAGGTCAGCGATGTAATTAAATGCATCAACGATGGGATTAAATGTGGAAGTGTCGTTTCTGGGGGGTCGATATATACAACCTAAAACCAAGGTCATCTGGGATAAAATAATTGTAAACCATAAAGAATCTTCAACATTTGCCAGTAGGGTATTTTCCAGTAGGGCTGCAGATAGGCTGCTCCTGACACACCCCATGCAACCTCCACCGCGGCGGTAGATTCGTTGAGTCCTGAACGTCTGATAACCAATCGGTGATATTTGGTCAGAAGGTATGTGCTCGATGAGCCAAGTCTCTGTGATCAGGATAACGTCAAAGTTGTGTACGACAGCCAGTCTTTTTATAGAGGAAAGCTTGTTCAAGATGGATTGGGAGTTGGATAGCGCTATGGAAAGCATTTCTGTGGGAGGCCTTGAGTCTTCAGTGGATTTGGCAGCCAGAGTGTGCTTGGCAAGGCCGTGATCAACAGGCAGGTCACCCATGCAAGAGGACTGGATGTGGGTTACTGCTTCCATTTGGACTACTCTACCATTATCACCGCCCAAACTGGCCCTCCCTGCTAAGTGCTGCGGGTAGTGACCGTCATTATCACTGAGACAGTACAGTTAAGTTTGGTTTAGCTTATTTCAGTTTATACAAGACATTACGTGGCTACAGCCAATTAAGTTTCCAGATAATCATGTAGAAAGGGCTTTTCCTTAGCTCCAGGCACTGCATGATCTTTTTCCAAAGGGCAGGGGTTTTATGCATTACCAGCCCGAGGAAGATGGAGCACAACGAGTAAATCGTATCTGACCTCCAAAACCGCCTGAGAGATTCGGGGTATACTGCCACCTAACACTGGCCTACTGCTTTCTCTAAAGCCTTCATCGTCGTAGTATCCATGACCTCTTCCTGGAGCTTATTTCATTAGGATACTTATTAGAGAGTTTATTTACCCTGATTGGAGCTTTGAGTGCTTTCTTTGGGATAAAAGGCTGTTCTCCCCCGTGCCCTGCTCTGGGATCAGAGAGCAAGGGCCTCCTCGATTTATACCTGGCGGTCCCTTTACTTCCTTGAGGCGTCTATCGAAACCCCACAAACGAGAGAACAGATCCATAGGGCGGAGAAGCTCTGTCAAGCTAGACCCCTTATGCCCAGTCTTGATTCCATTGGCTAGCTCCACGTCTTACCCAAGCAGTCAGTATACTTCTGGTAGCAGGGTGACCAGGCTTGCTTGTAGTACTCCATTTGTGGCCCACCTATGGCTTGGAATATTGGAACGAAAATCTCTGGCTCTCTACAGGACATGATGGATCTAACTCGAAAGAGTTCTCTTCTAGCCATGCCGCATGATACGGCGCACTCCTTCAGCGGCTTGGAGCTGTTGTCTTTTATAACTGTCAAGCCTTTGACCTGGGGGACCAATTGCGGCGATCTCACACCATTCCCGCGGGCTACTGTAATTTTGGTCCAGCCTTGGCACTTGGTGAGTTTTAGTGAGAGGTTCTATTTGCGTGACCAGTTGTGTACTGCCAACACATCAGTTTCTATATCTACTCCAGCTATCTTGATGTCATTGGCAAACATAAAGTTTGGGTTTGTGAGCTCATTTGATAGGTCGTTGATGAAGATGAGGAACAGAGGAGGGTCGAGCACCAAGCACTGTGGCACCCTACTAGTTACACCTTCCAATTTTGAGGTATGACTACCCACCGTAGCTCCAAATGTTTGCTCTGTTAAAAAACTATTTACCCATAACCTGGCCTTTCCAACAAGTCCCACAGACTGCAGTTCGATATCAATAAATCTGTGGTTCACAGAATCAGACTCCTCGCTGAAGTCGAAGTATCAGGCAACAATCGGCTGTCCTTCGTCCAGGTGCTTAGTCACCTCACCGAGGAATGGCAGGAAATTCGTCAGACAAAATCGTCCCGCCACAAATCTGTGTTGCGCATTTGATGTGAGGTTATATAGAACCAAATGCCTAAAGACCTGTTTCCTAACTTTACTTTCCAGGCACTTACAACGTGCTGAACTTAAACTAACTGGACGGTAATTTTCGGCATTTTGCCGGGGTCCGGTCTTGTAAATTCCCACCAGTGTTTCCCTACCTCCAGTCTCCAGGCACATTTTCCTCTGTTAATGGCGTTTCGTATCGCTGCCTCACGGTGGCCTTCAAGGCCTTTGCCAGAAGCAGAATGATGGCTGGATGAGTCCTACCCGGTCCTGCTGCCCTATTTCTATTCAAGTTTCGCAACCCCGTGTACATCTATTCTTCTGCTCTATGTTTGTGTATAGGTGGCCCTTGTGTTCAATCCGTTCCTTCCCTTTCAATATTATCTGGTCGATATACGCCCTCGGAGAATGCCAGGGATGGTCGGCCTCGTCTTCATCGCTTTGAGTCGGTCGTCCCTGTGCCTCTTTCACAGTTGCCACACTTTCTGTCAAGATTATGGGATTCACCGTGAGCATAAAATCGATGCATTTGACCTGCGCCCGAAAGAAAGTTCCTCTACTATTTGGGTCGCTTGAGTTCTGTTTCTGACCATCTTGTAGCTATTCTACACCACCTGAGTTTTGCACAGCTTGTACTCTGCCCTTCTTTTTCTACCGATGACTATAACTTTGCAGGCTTTTGACCTCTACCACAGGGGTTGGTTTCCACTGCCAACAACCTTCAGATGTGCAAACTTCCCTGTAAATCTCGATGGCCCCAAATTTTCCTCGACAGAGGAGCTCGCGTGACTCGGTGGCCACTATATTTCCCCACTGCCCTCTTTATTTCATCTGTGTTAATTCCTCCGCAGATACAGCTTAACACGGCTTCCTTCAGCTCCTTCCTGAAACTTAGTGTAACTTCTATGACTAATTTTTCAGTTCAGTTCAGTTCAGTTTGCACAGGACAGGTAATGGCCACGGCCAGTCGAGCGTCCAGAATTCCTTCGATGGTATGTACACCAGTTATGCACCCACCATTGCCGAGTATATTTCGTCGAATCCCCGCTAAAAATGAGAGGGAAATGGTAAACCTCACCGCACATCAACTGCTAGAGACATTATGCATCGTGAGCGTTCGCTGAGACTGTATGCAATGAGCGAAAAAGTCTAATAAAACATGCTCCAGGAGGATCACAGTGCTACCCGTCATCCATCTAGTTGATATACTCAAGGCTCACTACGAGGAAATATCTCGTACCACTTGCGATCTAGGGCACATTTGAAGGGTGGACGGTCTGCAGATCTACCATTCCACCAGGCAGACCGTTCCAACTGTTCACAACCCTGTTGTTGAAGAAGTGCGATCTAGCCGTCAACCTAGCTCGGGCTTTCATTAACTTTTTATGTCCCCTTGTTCTGGAGTCTACGGCCACTTGGAACAGACCCTCTGGTCTAAGGCCAGAAAAGCCCTTCATTACCTTGAACGTTTCTGAAAGATCTCCTCGACTTCTCCTCCTTTCCAACGAGAAAAGATTCAGGTCACAGAGTCTCTGCTCGTAAGTCTTACCCCTCTGCCCATCAACCATTCGCGTGGCGAGACGTTGGACTTTCTCTAGACAGGAGGCGTCTTTTTTGTAGAAGTGTACCGAAGCCTGCAAGCTACCCTTTAATGAGGTAGTACTATTGCCATGTAAACAGGCACGAATACCTCCGGCTTCCGGCAAGGCAAAGCTGATCGCAGTCTAAAGAGCTCCCCACGAGCCTTATGCACAGCAGCGTTGCACTGCTCCGACCATTTGAAGTCACTGTTCGTGATGACCCCAAGGTCTTCAACCCTACTGAATGCCTCTACGGTGAACAGCCCTTGATCATGAGCGACAGTTAGGCTCCCTGTTGTCCTTGACAACAAATGGCTTTTTTGAGCTTTCAGAGGTAAGCCCCATTTTTATGCCCAGTTCAGGACGGCGCCTATTTCTCTGCCCAAGACCGCCCTACCTTTAAATCTACCAATCTTCCCATCATCCGCAAAAATGAAGCTGGGCGATTGAAGAGCGGATGCCAGGTCATTGTTAAATAACCAGAATAGGACCGGGCCTAGGACGGATCCCTGAGGTACACTATTGGTGACATTCACCAAACTGGAGCATCTGTCCTCCACTTTAATATTATTAATAATAATAATAATAATATTAATAATAATAATGGTTTATTTCGTATAACCCGAGGCATGCTGTAACGCAAGATCAAACGGAACAATTGGACGTAGAGTCCGAAATCCAAGAGGATGATTCAGGTATATGCACCCGATATTGTACAAAAGAAAGTATTTAGGTTGCTCTTTAGGGCGGCGCCCAGCAAATTTGCACTCAAGGTCTGGTGGCCAGCTTGGCCAAGTCGGGGTAGAGCTGGTCAAAGGTAGTAGACCTTTCCTGAAATAGTACAATAAGAGGGGCTATGCAACGAGAGAATCAAACGGAATTGACGAAAGTTTTGTTCACCTTGAGGAAAAAAAAGTTTCCAAGTGAGACATGAATCAGCTATAGCGCTCAGCGGAGTGTGGAACGGCTTTGGATTGAAATCAGACGATAAAAGGAATGAATTTGCAGATAAAGAACAATCAAAATGTTTCGAAGATTTTCCTTGTAACTTTCAGCGACCAAATATCGGCTGAGTCCGTTAAATCGTTGTGCACATTGTTCACATTCATATAGGCGGAATGTGACGCCCCAAAACGGAAATGGGAACTGGGCGACCAATCAATTTGTGATGCGTAGCCATGATAGTCGCAGATACACGGTTTGCACAGATGAGTATTTAAATGACAGTTAAGTATTTACTTTCGATTATCGTTGTCTAAGAACTGAACATGAAGACCAGAGAGACGCAAGAATCAAAATTGTCTGAGAGGATTTACCAAGGTAGAATATCGGATATGAAAAAGCTTCAAACAACCGATGAATACAGTTGCAAAGTTGGACGGTGAAGTAGTTAACAAGCGAAATGCTATCTGCTGGTATTCTTTGTAAGAAATGGATCCTGTGATGGCGAAAGATCAAAAAGCTGCGGTACAGATGTCAGTATATGAAAAAGGCATGAATCTTTGCAAGGTGAGGATATTGCTATGCTACAGCCATATGGGCGAACAGAAGGACTGATAGAGAGAGCGAATTATCAGAGTATAGCCGACTAATGGGATGCTCTGTGAAATATACTGTTTGGACTCTGTGGGATGGATGTGTATGGCAACATTTAATGTGACTTTTGCAAATATATCGATAACTGTGGTAAAATAAGAGCGAGTTTTATCTCGGGGGTTGGTTAAGTTTGCGAATGGGACAAGCGAGTGGTTTGGCACGAGTCCTCAGGAAAAAGAATCATGAACGGTAAGCCGAGTACGGAAACGGTCTTTTAACTCCGCGATAATTATGTTCTAGGGAAGGTAGGGTTTTTCGGGCGTGAGAAGCGGTATGTTAAGGTGGCGAAGATGGGGACAAGTACGATGAAAAATAGGCGATAACTGGGGGAGATAGTTCCATATTTGCAGCATTTCGGGTGAATAAATGTTGTTGTTTTTTTGCCGCAACCGGTGCTGGTGGGTGGGGCTGAACGTGCGCTAGACACCCAACCAGAAACCTTTTTTGGTGACAGGAGGTGCGATCCGCCATCCTAGCTGCACCCGCAAATCGTTGCAAACGTCCTGCACGCCCGATGTGAGCCGGACAAAGCGGTGGATCCGACCGCGCCCAGCCCCGACGGGCTACGCTGGAATGATATTGGAGTTGTCACATAGAGATCAAATAGTCCAGAAGCTGGCGACCATGTTGCGAGGGGTCCTGTAGAGCAGGGTCTATGTAGTAGTGACGGAATGACGAGCAGGTATCGAATTTTCATCGGTAAATGTGGGCCAGGTATTATGCCGAGCCATCGAAGGGAAGGCACCATCAGTGGTTGTCTGGAAAGGCAAAAATGGAAAAATGCAGTCTGGGGTGCTCCCAGCTGAGGATCAACGGTCAGTGGTAGAGGGAAACCTCTGGTATCTAGAAATTGGAACTACTTGGTGAATGGTTCGACTTTGCAAAACACAAGGTTGTACGCGAAAGATCAATAAAACTTGAGTGGTATATACGGCGACTTTTGTGGTACGTAGGTCTCGTGGCCCCCGACTCAGACCCGCGTGTCAGTAGCCCAAACCAACTTCGTACGCTCGCTCCTCCAAAGTGTATAGATCATTGTTTAATACGAGTGTCAGGACGTCAAGCCGTTTGTTCAATTCCTCTTTAAATCTCGGCAAGTGGCTTATTGCACGGACATTCGGTGGAAGTTTATTCCACATTTGTGAATATTTAACAATAAAGAAATTGGACCGTAGGCTGGTTCTCGAGGACGGCACAGTGACCGAATGACTGCTCCGAAAAGTTGAACGAACAGGAGTAGTATATGCCAAGGTCGCGTATGGATGATTTGTTAGGGATCAGATGACCATCTATACTAAACGTTTCGGGAGGGACATGAAACTTGTATGTAAGAATGCAGCTTTTGTCCGCCGAGAACTTCATTAGACAATCGGTACACCACGAACTGAGCATCCGTAAGTCCTCCGATATTTTTGCTATAGTATTACCCAATGAATTATGGTCGAAGGTGTACAACAACTTTACATCATCAGCAAATATAAACGGAGTTCCGTGGCGAACCACGGTAAATATGTCATTTATGTACATGAGAAACAACAATGGGCCCAGTACACTACCTTGGATCACACCGCTGGTTACAGGGCTGGGTGTGGAAATTGTGCCATCAACTTTTACTACTTGACTGCGCGAGGACAAGTACGATTGTAGCCAAGCATACAGTGGGTCAACAATGCCGTATGTCTTAGCCTTTGACAACAAACGAATATGAGACACCCGGTCGAAAGCCTTAGACATGTATAAAAAGACTGAGATCACTGCCTTACCATCATTGGCAGCTATCGTAATAAGGTTCAGAAAGTCAGTCATACATGTTGCACAAGATTGATGTTTTAGGAACCCATGCTGACCTTCACTTATAAGGTGGTTTTTGAGGAGGTGATCTGTTAGTTTAACTTTTATTAATCTTTCCATAATCCTCGATACTACTGGGGTATGATTCACAGGCCGGTAGTTGGCCGGGTCCTCCCGTGTTCCCTTCTTATGAATTGGGATAATAACCAACGTTTTCCACTGTATA
This sequence comes from Fasciola hepatica, assembly GCA_948099385.1. NCBI lineage: Eukaryota > Metazoa > Platyhelminthes > Trematoda > Plagiorchiida > Fasciolidae > Fasciola > Fasciola hepatica. The sequence continues at coordinate 1,535,352 of CANUEZ040000001.1, read as the reverse complement.
GGATACCACTTAAAGCGCATAGACAAATTGAATAAATTCGATAAAAGAATTGGGATATCTGGGCCACCCAATTTAAAGATGGCCGATGGTAACGAGTCCGATCCGGGGTGGAAAAACATTTTGATATTTGAAATTAAAGGCTCGATTTCGGAGCGCAGGAATGTTATAGAAGAAAGTGGCTCATATGGTGGTACTGGGGGATTGCAGAAAAATGGTGCTGTGTCACTAATTAAGGAAGAAGCAAAGAACGTGTTCGGCGCTTCTGCTATGTCCAGTGGTTTGTCGAGGCACGTGTTATTGAAAGAGATAGAAGAGATAGATGAAGTTGTTTTGGGGTTCCTCGACTTCATCAGTTTTGCAAGAATCTCAACTTTCTTGGAATCACGTAAGGCGCTGAGTTCCCGTTGTATCATTTCACTCTCAGAGTACAGTTTTATCGTAAACGCAAAAAGTCCCGTGGGAGAGGAAATCCTCCAGCCACCTAATTACTGGCCCACCTATGCCGAATGTCTCCCCCTTGCATAGCAAAATACGATGCTCAGTCTTGCCCAGAGTCTCCCCAGGCTTAACTTGTTCAAGGTCCTGGTCGCGCCGCGTTATGATTTGATCGAGGAAAGACAGATGGTGGACTGAAAATCCCAATGGCCTTTGTCGGTCCGTATTATTATTGCCAGTCAGTCCTTTGTCTTTCATCTCTTCCACCCCGCCAGCAAGCAGCTCATCTCCGAAACAGCGTTTCGTCGGTATCTGGATTTATCACAGCTTCAGTCAATGCAACAATGTCGGGCTCTGGGATCCCAGTCGTCAGCTCTTCCTTTTTACCTGGGAGACTGCAGGCAGTTGTGAACCAGATTGACGGTTCCTTGGTCACCGCTACTGAACTTGCGGCGTACTTCACGACTGGGATAAGCTCGGACGCCATTTTCGAAAAGGCGTCCCTTTTGCCTCAATATTCGTCTGCAATTCTGCTTTCTGAACATTATGTACCGCTCTAGATTTCGTGGCTTTTTTGTTCCCAATAACCCACTTGGCGTCGGTCTCATTGTGCAGAGCGGACTAATCTTCTCTTTGAGTTGCCTTACTGATGGCCAGATCAGTTCAGGTGAAAACACTTGCGGCTTGAGCCAGTAAACGCTCGGTCTCTTGCGCTTCGGGCTCAAGGATTTCCCGCCTCTCTGCGACTTCCAGACATCCAATATAGTTCGATATTTGAAGTAGTTGGAGAAAGAAGAAGAGAAACAGGCTGCCCTCTCAGGAACACCAACCTCACACTAATATAGTTCCGTGGCCACATCTCATTGCTGCCCCATGAGAGGCATATCCCAAGTCCTCCAATAATTTAAAGATGTAGGTATGAAAAAGTGATCAGTACGGCGGTATGAGGCTGTGATAGAGATTGGCGCTGTAAAGAAATTCAAGAGTGTTCAGGAGCATCCTAAGATAATTAGTCGGAAAGGGAGCAAAGGACGGAGGGTAAGAATGAGAAAGGGAGCTAACTGAGATGATAAGAAATAGTCTGGGAACATCTCTGACCAGCACGCATCCAGTTTGTTCATGAAAGCAAAGCCGAAGTTGCTGTCACTACTTGTGGAGGAAACTTGTTCCACTTGCTTAGGACAAGGAGGGAAAACAAACATGCCTTTACATTGTTGTCGGCTCTTGGTTTGTTCAGCTTATGCCGGTGTCCCCCATGTTCAAGGTAAGAATAATGATAATATTATTAGTAATGATACTTTTCGGATGAACACGAGGCATTGTTGAGTGCGTAACCAGAGGATTCCAGTGATGTCGAAACGGAAACTTTAAAAAGGGTAAGAAATTTGTACAAAAAGGTTTTGGGGAGAAACCTGAATTGGATTGGAACACTGGTAACGCCCGACCACTTTGAGGGTCGAGGTCTAATGGTCTTTTTGGCTAACGGTAGTTGAAGTCGGTTAAAATATTGGAGCCTGTACAAAAATAGTACCGGAAATGATCACAGCCGCTAGAAATTCGAGCAAAAGCAAAAAATATTTGTTTGGCTTCTTGAGAGAGGAGTTTTTTGCGGCGAATTCAAAGAGTCCGTTTTACGCCGCAGAATTGAAAAAGTATTTGGATTGAAAACTCATTGATGTACAAGGATGAATCTCCGGAGTTAAAATATAATAAATCCACAGCAATTGTGGTTGTAACGTATTTGATGGCCAGTTGCCGAAGCATTCGATTGCAGGAAAAGAGAACGACAAATCCAATGGACAGAGGGAGCGATTTCAAGGGCAGTAATGGGCAAAGCACTCAGAGAAAAAGGGGTGTGCCCTCTGCCGGTCACCTGCGTTACCATATGCATGTCACGAATTATCAGAAGGGATATGGACTTATGGCAATAAATCGGTATGGGGTGTGCCACATGGCGACTGCACAGGTGATTAGCCTGCAGGGGCCATGATAAAGCAAGTGCTAGATAGGTTTCCTGATGACCGTCTTGATAGAGGGATTACACTGTAACTGTAAGACGCAACTACGGGACCAGTGAGTCTTATACTACAAGCCGGAACTGGGTATCGGATTTTAAATAAACAAAAGCTATCGGAGTGGACGGCAGTAGGAATGGGCGTTTGGACACCCGTGGAGTCAGTCGTGTAGCAAACAAGTGAAACTTCTATAGGGTTAACGGGACAACCAAATTGATGAAAAAAGGAAGGCAGGAGCAAACAGGTAGAGTAAAGCAAACTGCTTTCCTGTATTGGGTTGATTGAGAGACATCAATGTAAAATGGAAGATAAATCAATATGGAATGCACGAAGATACAGCGACTTCAAAGTTGTATAGTTCGCAAGAGAGATGGTAGGGTGGATGACAGGTGAGTGCGCATCCGTTGAAGGACAATTTTTGAGTGTAACATGTGATAATGACGGGTGAACAAAGCTACATGTGGTGTTACTGTTAAAGCGGGGTGTAATGTAAGCCACAGGGTTAAATAATTCGAGAGCCAAATATAGTGGAGGAATATGGATGCAAGTTAATTAAAAAAATTACATACATAAATTGCGAGTGAAACGGACGGCACGACTTGAGGGAAAGAGGGACCGTCACATTAATGAAAGAAAGGCCTGCGGAGGACAGCAGGCATTCAGCCGTTTCTACAGTATATGAAACTTATGATGGTGTACAAAAATGAGTAGTCAGGTGATAAATCTACCTGAGAGGTGTAGTAAACTGATAGAATAGCTAACATCAAGCAAAGATGATGTAGTGGCAGGTAGACGATACGAGAGAAATAGTTGGTGACCATTTTGACAGGTGTCCCGAGGCAGTAACGAAAGTAAAAGTGCATGGTAAATACTTTTGGAACATACAAAAAAGGAGGAGCCATGGCTTTCTGGAAGACCAGGATGAATTAATGGAAGGAATCTGAGTAGACAAACAGTTGGACTGGTGGAGAGAGCGGATAACATGTAATCTCACAGATGACTGCTGGAGGACTGCGGAATATACTTCAGTGAAGAGTATCGTTTGATATTTATGGTGAGGAAAAGAACAATTTCGATAAACGTGCCAGCGAATGAATAGTAGCAGAAAGTTTTGACACGGGGGATCGGCAAGCTGATGGAAGGGACCGGGGGGTGTCCAGATTTGGAACGTCGGGTAAGTAGGCATTGAGGTGATTGCCAAGATTGATGAGTATTCACATGGGCAATCTTAGTGTATCCAGAAAAAAGGTTGGTGGGTGTTGATTAAAACTACCTACTATTCAGTACATAAATGGAATGGTTAACTTTACCGGGAGTGAAAATGTTAGTTATAATGTCAGTATTGCGAGCTATTTCGACGGTAAATCAGTCGCCGAAGAAGACGTAGAGAATGACGTATTAGCATCAGTAAAACGGGCTCACAAATCATGTTCTGTAATCCGCAAACAATGTTAATGTGTGGGACTGGCTGTGGGCTGAACATTTAACCTGAAAACAGTTTCTGGTGACGGTAGCCAAGCCGCATATCTTTGCAGACGTCTTGCAAGCCATGCGTGCTCCGGCCAAAGCCTGACCGCGCCCCGCACCTCATTGATTGTCACGGGTGCATTTGATGGTCATACAGTTGGAAAGGGAAGCCACGTTGACGGTGCATGATACAGAGTTGATTAGCCGGTTTGCGGAAGGACTTAGACAGCGGAGCGAACGAGGACAGTGATTAGTAGATGACCATACAGCATTTCGGACCAAATGCACCTACCATCGGAGCGATGGCCAAGGCGCCCGAAGAGAATGACAGCCACTGAGAATGGCTGAAAAGAGAAGTGATATAAAGACCACAGTCTGGGTATGCCCCAGCTGAGGATCAACGGAAAACGGAGGTAAAAAGTAACAAAGATTAAAGAGATCATCGGTGTATGGGGTCCCTAGGTCTATTTGGGAAATGGTAGCTGTGAACGGCCACTACCTGTTATGTTAGCAGGGATATAGGCAGCCAGAGACTGTGATGCGGTCAGCCTTACAGAGCAAGATAGAAAAAGACTGATGGGTTCAGCGTTGACACAAACGAATGTGGGTTAGGAGCAGGTTCATCCCACCAAAACAGGGATAAATCCACTGGAGATCCGGGATTGGGTTGATCATAGTTCGTGGTACCGAGAAGAAGAAAAGGGTTGGGAGTGGAATATTAGTGTTGGCTTATGGGGCAGAGGTACTGAGGTCACAGAAGGGGGACACTTTCAAATACTAGATCAGTGGGAGGCCCACATTTGCTAGAAGTGAAGAGCTAGGGCCAGTCAAGTGGATGAGAAGCGTAAGGTAAAAGGCATGCAGTGAAGGAGCACTGCGTGTTCTGAGAGGAAGCTTATTTCAGGTTTTGAAACAGGCTGACAGAAACAATCTGGACCTAAGACTGAGATTAGGTTGATAGAGGGCGAGAGAAGGGGCCTAGCGACAAAGCAGCTAGAGGCAGGAGGCAGCAAATCAGATATTGTGGGAAGTGTAGATTCGGTAGTAGATTAGCCTAGAGTGAACATTAGGTTGAGCCCCATGTGGCGAATCCACAGAGGCTCGATATGTAGCAGCTCACAGACTTGGTGGTATGTCAGGGTTACGTATACACACGAGAGCCTTTAGGTGAAGGTAAGCTGAGCATACACGAGATATAGCGTAGGAAGTTAGCCAGCGGATGGGGGTAGTTGGGCAGTATTCCGAGGGTTGTCCTAGATGTGAAAGATATGTGGAGAAGTGATTGATCAGTAGTAAGGAATATCTATGCATCGAGCCTGGATTTCGTTTTGATCCAGCAACCTAGAACGGCGCCCTTTCCGAGGAGTTAATGGAGTAGGAGTAGCTCGTGCCAAGATCGAAAATACGGGGTGCATGGGGCCGAAAGGATTTCTAAATTAGTTTGACCGGGCGGAGCAGTGCTTTTGTAAGGTGAGGAGAAGCTTTTCGGTGCAGAAAATTTCGTCAGCCTTGGGGTGCACCAGGTTCGGAGAGAGGATAAGCTGCGCTACATGTTGCATAGGGCCTTGGATTGGTCCTTAGGGTGAAAGGGGTAAACTAAATTCATATCATCGGCAAAGAGGAATGGGTTCCATGGCAAACACGAGAAATTGTCGTTGACGTAAGTGAGGGCACAGCCTCTGGTGACGCCACTAGTTTTGGGCTTAAAAGAAGATAACTGACCGTCAACCAACACAGCTTTCGATCTCAGGAAGATGAGGGAGAAGCCAGGAGAGGACAAGGTTTGTCTTGCGAGATATCGGATTTCGCCTATAGGGTTCATATAGGGAACAAGGAAAAAAGTTGGATATGAAAGGGTATAGGACAGATGCACTGTGGCCAGCCTCAAAAGCAGATGACAGAACACTAAAGAAGTCTAGCTTACAGGAAGAGCAAGGGAAGGGATTCAGAAAACCTTGCTGCCAGGGTGCAGTGGGTTGTTAGGTAAGAGATACAGAATAATGTTTTTTGATACCTTTTTCCTAGCCCCTCCATTTAGCGAATGAAATTTTCAGCTCAGCCAGCTTAGGCTTTAAGTGTGACAGGTGGGGCTGCAGGACTTAAGGCGTGGATCGGCAAGTGGGTTAGCGGCATTTAAGCAATGTGAAAAGCTGAAGTATAGAGAGATGAAAATAATGGGAAGATCAGAGGGAAAAGTCGTCTTAATTAGAGGAAATGACCATCGCTGGTAAGAGTGGCCGGTAACACCAACGGTAGGAAGCCGGAGCTGCAGGAGAGTGTCGATTCAAATGGGGATAGCCGCAGCGACTTAATTTACATGAAACAATAGTTCGGTCACTACCCGGGAAGTGATATGCAACCTGAGTAGTGATATCGGGGGCACCGACGGAGAATGTTAAGTCCGAGACGTTGTTCCCCCTTTTACGACGGCAGATATGTTAGGTTCACCCACCAAGAAGGACATAGGAAAGGAGGGTGCAGAGGACGGCAGGGCTAGTGTAAGAGGACCAGGGCATGGGAGGGAGGTTAAAGTCACCTGCAAAAGTTTTGCACCGGCTGGATAGTCAAGCGTAACATTGAAGACGTACATGACAGAGTCTTTTTAGAGGGCTTCAGACACGGAGGGAAGTAGACGCACCCGAAAGGAAGGTTTTGGCCGGAGGGCTGAATAGATAGTCATAGTGAACTTTCAGCAAGGAAAGGAGAGAGAAGGTCAGTAAAGCTAGCGTGGATAGTGCATTTGACAAAGACTGAGCAATCACCCTCACGCCCGTTCCGGCGGGTGTTTGAGAAGTGTCCATACCCAACTATGCGAACAGGGCTTAGTGAGATATCCTCGGAGAGCCAGGATTCAATCGCATGTAATATGTCGGGGTTTGATGCAAGTGCCAGGGATCTCATACGCGATGTTTTCCTAGTCAGTGATCGGGCGTCTATTAAAAGTAGTGCAAAAAGTGTTGGTGCCTAGCACGCAAAGCACTGATGTTCGAAGCATGACTATTGGGGTTGCTGTTTCTGTAGGAATTGGGTCTCAATGAGGATGAAGCGTCGTCAGAAGTGGGGGAAAAGTCTATGTTGGAAGGGCGACAGTAATATGGCTCAGAGTTAGCATGGGGCTCCGCCGATTTTGTGGGTAATCGACACCATGGGTATGCAAGACAGTATTGGCGTAGGCCGAAGGGTGGTTAGCTATTAGACCAGCTGAGTAACGGGAACTGGCGAGAAAAAGGTGATTGTATTGCAGCGGCAATGTGTGTACTGGGCATAAAAGGGATGGGAGGTGGAAGAGGGCATAGGGTTGAAGGGATGAAGGTGTGGTAGGTTTGAATAATGGCAGTTAGGGGCTAGGATACGAGTGACCGTTTATGACAAATGCTGGAGGCTCATGAGATGCATGGGAGCCTTTATCTGGGGGGAAGCACGCGGGAAGTAAGGGGGTGGGATACACGTCCGAACATGGAACCACTGGTAGGAAGTTCATATGGTTGTTTGTTAAGAGGCGGGAATTGGAGAGGAGTTGGCGTAGGCACCCGGGGCATACTGAGTCTGCCAAACACGAGGTTATAGTCAGGTGGAAAGGATAGGATATGTGTTGGTTACGCAGAAGGGGGGTTTGAGCCTTGCATATGGTCAGAAAGAGGGAGAGTGAGCTGGGGTAAGAAAAGAGAATTCAGGGGGTGATTGGCACGAAAACAGTTAAGACGGTCACTTAAGCAGTCAGATTTGGCTGCTTCTTAGTGAAATGTGTAATAGCTCAACTGCTTATCCCCTGAGTGCGAGCGTGAGAATCAGGGAGCTTCAGTGGGGATCGAAGATCAATGGATGAAGTGACTGGTCGGCCCGGTGCCGACCTAGGTGGGGTTCCTGGCACACTCACAGGGGGTTTCAAAGAAGCTTGGCATGGAGCTCTAAGAGGCAGCAGATCAGAGTGAGCATCCGGTGAGTGGTTGTAAAAACGAGCCAGTGAAGGTTTGCTGATCGTCGTTTACTCATTGTCACAAATTCGCATTCAGAGGATACCAGCACAAATCTGATAAACCAAGAGCAAACAAAAGCAGCGGGTCATGTTTCATTTGTTCGTTCTCCGTAATAGACGCAATGAATATCTCTCCCGTGTAAACCTCCTCATCATAGCTCAGCAAAGTAGACTCTTGCACGAGTCTGAAGCCACCACCTCTATAGAACTAAATCCAGTCGTCGCATTAAAAATACACCATTAGGCTCTCACTACTCCTGCTGGCAGTGCTTTCCACAGATTTGTCATCCCTCGAGATAGACGGCACGCCCACAGTAGGCCCACAGACTCCAGTTTCTTCAGAGATGACTGATTTCATTTCGCTTCGCCATGTTCGAGAAGAGAGAGCTCTGCTCATAATTTTGAGCCAAAGTCACTTGAGATGATACACCCGGCGAAGATAAGGTCTCTCCCTACTCCCTATATGCCTCCGGAATCAACCCAATAACCTTCAGCCGCCCCTCATAGTTAATCCCAAGTAGTCCTCCAACAGAGTGGGTTGCTCCTCTCTGCCTTCCTACCAACGTTTCCACTTCTGCCGCCATACAAAAAGTAGACTGCTGATCCCCTGTATTCCGACCCAGATCGTGCGCGGGGTGCGTAGAGTGCCTCATGATCGTTGAGTAGGAGGTGGCTGAATGGCCGAGTAAAGGGCACAAGGATACTCCAAGCGGACCCATGGATTTCGTCAGTGTTATTCCTTAACTTTGGTGACAAGGCCATCATAGCTCTCAAACATTTTTTCGCGGACAAAAAGGCAAATGGTTGCCTCGAGAATGTAGTAAATCTCATTGCAGGAAGGTGCCTCCACTAGCGCATGTGCACACTTGTCGGTGTTACTGGCAGTAACCCTAGATCAGGCCATCTTTCAAGGGACTCAACATCCTCTGGACGAACGAGCGCATCCGCAGTTGATGTGATCATGGCCAGATCTTAAGGTCATGGCACAAATGAGGCATGACGATTGAAAATTGATGATGGGTCATTGATCTGAGGCGGGAAGAGGAGCTGGCCCGGAACCGATCCTTGTGTAGTACCGCTGGTGGCCACTTGCCAAGTTGATGCCAAAAGTGTTACTCGTACTGCAAAGGTCCTGCATTTCAGAAGGTTTCTGACCCACAGAGTCAAGAGATCCACAACACAATGGTCACTGAGCTTAACTATCAGCCGGTCGTGCGGGATTTGCTAAAAGCTTTGATAAACTACACAACGACTGCTTCCTTAGGGTGTCCTTCGGCCTTGGCCTTTGTCCAGCTTCCTTGTGCGGTTAGTAAGTTGATCGGACGGAAATGAATTCTCCAAAACTCCGTGTGGTATGGGCATAGAAGAACTTTGACACCTTTATGCCCTCACAGTCGCGTGGTCATCAGAAGCTCCATAACCTTCCCATCATCGATGTTGGACCGTAAGGTCGTTCGCTGGCCGCTCCGGGATTCGCCCCACCTTTGCAAAGTGACCAGAGGACAATTTGTTTCTTTCCTGTAGGAGCCTTCCCGCTGCTAGCGATGCGCTGAACTACCATGTGAACGGCTGAGTTAAAATACTAGTTAGCCTCTTTACCAATACGGGGTGCACACTAACGGGTCTCGGGGGTTGGATAAGTCTGGTGGTACGCACAGCTGCCGACACTTCTTTCTCTGTGATTTTCTCGATCGTTATGCGGGGCATCCAGTGCAATATGCATTGTGCGATTTTGCTGTAGTTCATGAACATAGACTGATAATATCTCCGCCTTTTCTCATCCGTAGCTATGAGAGAGCTTCCACCATGTAGGGCTAGAATTGCAGTTATGCGGCGATTCGTGCTCCGCAGATTTGCAAACAGGCTTTTAGGTAAACTAACCGAGTCAGTAGCTAGGGTCTTCCTGAATATAGGTCTCTTTTACCGCCTCAGCTGGACAGGCTGTCTACAGTTGTAGCGGTGGCGGCTCCATGCCTCCCAAGTTTGAGTCAATCCAAAATGAGTCTTGTGCATTCGACCGCCGTCAGGATGGCGGAGTAAACGTCAGACATATATGAGGAGTTCCGTCCTGAATTACTTCTCAAATCTACTTCATCGAGCACTGAACTTATGGATACCACATCACTGAGGACACGGCCTCTCCAGCTTGTTGCAACGACATTTGCCAAATATTTAGCCTACCCTGCGGTCCAGGAAAGAACATTGCTCCTTTCTTTCAGCCGACGATCAACACGGTATGGTAACAGCCCCCCAAATGGGGTTGGGCACTCTATCTGCTCCACATCGAAACGTCTTAGAGGAGTCACCAAGTCTGGAACAGACCCATAATGGTGTTGGGTTTTGGTCGGCACTCTTACTTGTCGGCACAGAGGAAGCTCCAGCACCGGTAAAACAATCCCACGGGAATGTACATCAGCTCCAGCTTCGCACAGTACATTTCCTCAGTCCCCAATCGGCTAGTTAAAGTCACCCAAGATTAGACCATGTCAGCCACTGGCCCATCTTCGTGGGCCAGTCCCTATCCCTGGACGAAGTTCTTTCGGGGACCGGTACGTGACTCCGATTGATTCAAATTCGCTGGTTCGTATCTTTGCAAGACACAAATGAGATTTTTAAAGGACCCCCGCCCTCATCCGGCGATTCATCAGTAGCGCAGGAAAGTCGGCTGGGCAAAACTCTGCCAAGCCTCCCTCCCCCCGAGCTTGGCTTTTGTCAGCACGGTAGAGCTTGTATCCTGGGATAGCCACCTGCTAATACATCACCTCCCTCGTGGGCTACACTCCAGTCAAGGCGATCAATCTGGGGGGTCAGGGAAACACTCATGCCTCGAGCTCACTTCCCTGATTCAACAGACTCCTGACTTTAGATGACTCGATAAGTGGCTTTCCTTTTCTGTCTTCCCTCTTCATGAGAATCCACACTGCTTCTCCACTATTGGGACCGTCCGGTTGATGATGCTGTTGGGAGTGAACGGTCTGCATCTCAGTTGAGGAAGCCTCATTTGAAAGCGACAGTCTAGGATAAAATGATCTGTTCCTCCACTGGCCTGACGTTCACAGAGCTCTCTCAAAGCCTATCAAAGCCTTTCTCGTTCCTCTGGGTAGAGACCCCGGAGAGGTTGCATTTTTCCCCCTTTTAGTCTGCATGGCCACAGTATCACCGAACGGGATTCCTCATCGGAAAGCAAGATCACCTTAAGCGGCCGGGGTTCGCCAATCGCACGTATTCCTCTAAGCGGAGAGGACCGCGACATTCACATAATTTGCCTGTTTTCATCTTCCGTGGAGGATTCCATGGCACATATATCCCGTAGGAGAGACAATTCGCTATATAATCTACTTTGTGTCAACAACTAAATTGATTCCTCCAAATTTACGACCAGAAAGCATTACTTTCTTGGTGGTGGCCTCCACCCTTGACAGGGCTTTAGCCCCGTCCACTGACCTCTGGCCTCGGCCGCCCTGGAGTGGAGTCCGCACCCCCACCGATTGTATCGGACACATTCAGGAAGGCAGAGTTGTCCTCCAAAAAACGGCAGCCGCAGGTTTTTTCATTACGCACCGATATCTTTCGCTGATGTTTCTCCACTGCTCTCAGCAGGCTGGTCATGGCTGTTGAAACCAATTTGGCGTGGAACCTGGGGCCCAGGGCACTCGGTGCTGCCGGTTCCTAGTTCGCCACTGCCGCGGAATAAACTATCTTTCTCTTGCTTGCCTTGGTACAGCCCCTGCACACATTTTTCAAGAACGAGGAGCTGCTGAACTCAGCCAACCATACTCATCATTATCGATTTTTGTGCACTGGAGGTGGGCTAGCCTCTCGCAACAATTATAAATCAGGGCTTCTTCCTTGGGGCCAACATTTTTCATGCGAACAGAAACATGCAGAATAACTGAACTCATATTATTTAGGAGTTCGCCTAGATGCCACAAGTACCGCAAATTAATATGAAATATAATAGTATTGGTTCATTTTGGAGACGCCCAAATCATGCCTCGTGCGTGATTTTGTTGATACAAGTGATTGGATGGACAGGTATAATCGATGAAAATGTGAAAATTTGCATGAAAAAGTGGAATAAGTGGGATCAGAAGGGGGAATAAAATAGGATGAAAATAGGATAAGTGTATGCACACCATAGAGATTGTAGGGAGTTTAAATGAACTCAAGGGCGGATATAAATGGAGTCCCGGTGAGTTTGAAAGTCAAGGTCAGATAGGGAGTATGACTGGTCCGGGTGGAGACATCTGAGGGTCGACTGATATACATGAGAAACCCTAGATATCGGTATAAGAAACTGCAGTGGCGAGGGACGATGGAGAAAAAAGTGAGGTGCACTGCAGTGGATTAAGTATCAATGAAGCCTTGGTACTCCGCAGTGGATGGTCGGCGGACAGGACACAAAACTCATCGTAAAACAGGCAGCGAGCAATACAAGTCGTAGAGGGTGGATCAGATGACAAAAACGGTTTATAAGAATTGGATACGGTAGATGTGAGGCACAGATGTAGGATTGGTGGATGCATATCATGGCGGTCGGTTGGATGATAGCAAGAGAAATGGCTGGTAAGGAACTGCAAAATACAGAGCGCGTGCATATATACATATACGCGCAAGTATATAGATATATATTATGTATATGTACAGATGTAAGAGGGGCAGGAGCAGTAACAAGGGAGTCCTAGAAAGAAATTATCAGTCATTAGGAGGAGTAGGTAAGATTAGATCAAAGGGTTGTGGAATTAACTTTGGGATAACGTGGTGGATTATCTTCATGACAAGTGCACATGGCGGCCCAACAGAGAGAAAGAAGGAATGCGAAAGCACCGAAGAGATGAAGACTCTGAGGAGCAGTTTATAGAAGAGTGAAGATGAAGGATAGGATCGAGGAGAACAGGTGAGAATGGGTCTAATTATTTGATCAATGCAGGTGTGATATGTGGTGACGGATCAGAGGAATCGGATAGTGACAGATCAAACGATTTGGAACTGTAAAGGAATATCATGACGTAATGTTGTCTTTACAATCAGTGGAACATGGAAAAGCAGACCAAATTGTAAGGCACACAGAAAATGCCTGTAGTCCAATTGGGGATATCTGAAAACTGTCAGGTATGCATGAAAGGGGTTAAAATTGATGTGGGGAAGGGTGGTGGCGGGAGAGGGTGGATAAAAAAGAGGGATACATTGCTGGGGATCATATAGTGACTAGGCTATGCTACACTGCAGTAGATGGTCAGCGTATAGGGCACAAAAATCATCGTAGAACGCGTGGTAAACATTGGATTATGTGAGGGGTTGTACGAATGGCAAGAACAATCTGTAGGGATTTATGTGGTAAATATAAGGTGCAGATGTAAAACGAGTGGACGCGTATCGCAGAGGTTACCGGAATGATAGCACTCGAAATAGCCGGCGAAGAAGTGCAGGATACAGTGCAAATGTATGTATGCAAGTGTAAATATATGTTTGTGTATATATACATATAGGTACGTAAACATATATGCGAGGGGCAGGAGCAAAGAGCAATGGAGTACTAGGGGAAGAAAAGTACCAGTGATTGGAAGATGGAGATAGAATGGGATCCAAGTGTGTGTAATTGACTTGGGAAAATTCAGACGAAGATTCGCTTGACGAGATAACATGGTGGATCAACAAATAGAGAAGACTGAAGAAGCACAAAAGTGATGCCGGCCGTGAGGAGCGGATCATAAACGAGGGATGATGAAGGATATGATCGAAGAGATCGGGTAAAAATTCGTCTAGTTATTTGATCAATGCAGGCGCGATATGCGGTGACGAACCAGAGGAACCGGGTAGTGACAGATCAAACGATTTGGAACTGTAAAAGAACCTCATGACGTAACGTTGTCTTTACAATCGGTGGAACATGGAAAGACGGACCACACAGAAAGGCATGCAGAAAAATGCTTGTAGCGAGCAATAACCGGATCAAGGGATGAAAGCAATGACCAAGGTGACACAGGTAAGACGTGACCAGTCAGATCACTTTGCTGCAGACGAAACACGAAGGAGGCGGAGAAGGAGGCAGAAAGTCCCAAGATAAGCGAACCAGTAATGGAACAAAAAGACCCAAGAAATGAATGCGTGAACGAGTCGAGGAGATGCAGCTGGAAAGCTGCATGCCAGCAGACAATTGAAACGGTGAATTAGGCAGGTGGATGCTAATCGGGACACTGCCTATTGGAAAGAACCACAAAGGAATCGCGGAGCCAAGAAAGGAAAATATGGTGGTGGTGTTCAGATAATAAATGCGACTCTAAAAGAAGCAAAGTTTGGAGCGGCAGGTTCTAGTATGCGGATTCGTCATGGATGCGGTGTGAGTGGTGCATAATGGCATTGGGCATGAGGAGAGAGAACAAGGAGAGATTTAAAAAAACAACGGTCAGTGGGGTATAAGAATGCTATCAGTGGGCATTCTGAGTAGGGGGTAATACCAGGTGCATATAGAATAGAAGCCAGCAGTGACGGCAGATGGAAAAAAGAGATATTGGCGAGCGTCGGTAAAGAAGAGTGGTTACGACTATAGTGACTCAATGCAATAAAAGCTGACGTAGAAAGAGCTGATAGGAGGAAGGACAGAACGGTTGGGTGTGCAAACTGTGGTAGAACGACAAAAATGGAAAGTGGTGACAGATGATAAGAACTATAGGTGAACAAACCGGTGGAAAAATGATGGAGAACATGCAATTTTCAGCCGACAGCATTGGATTCGGTAGTCTGAGAAAAGTTAGAGCGTGCCATCCGCAACCGGTGCTAATGGGTGGGACTGGCCATGCGCCGGGAGCCCAACCTAAAATACTTCGAGAAGTGAACATAGGAGGTGTGATCCACCAGTCTAATCGCGCTCGCACATCGTTGCAGACGGCCTGCACGCCCGATGTGCGCCGGCCACAGCAGTGGATCTGACCGAGCCCCGCACCCTTGGGAGTGACACGAGTGCTCATTGATAACTGTACAGGAGACAAAGTGGCCGCGATAGGGTGTCGTGCTTCAGGATCAATTGGCCAAGATGTGAGACCATGGACAGGCGAGCCAACTGAAACAGCGAGTGGTAGACGACCGTGTGGCAGTCCATCCAGGTTCTCCTGCCAGGGAGGTGGTAAGTACAGCGCCCGAAGTGGTTGGCCGTCATCGAGGATCACTGGAAAGTGAAAGGGAATAGAGACGCGCAGTCTGGTTGTGTCCCAGCTGAGAAGCAAAGGATCCGAGGAGTAAAAGGGAAAATGATGGATAATAGATGAACGTGAGTGAGCAACAGTGTTACCTTATGAAGGCAGGAGGTAAGTCCGCTGTAGATCAGGGAAGGCAATGGCTGTAGTTCGCGGCACTAGAGGGAGGGGAGGTGTCGGGAAGGGGATGTACCTAATGGCCTGTGGCGCAGAGGTAGTAGGGTTACAGTAGTGAGGCCTCTTTCACAGGCCAGGTCGGTGGAGACGAGCTCATTTATGAGCAATGTAGCTCTGGGAACTCTTAAGTATGACAAAAATGCGCACCCAGAATCAAACAGCGAGGAGGCACCGCGTAAGCTAATGGGGAGCTTGTTTCAGATTTTGGAATAGGCCCAGAGAAAGAATCGGGACTTCAGACTGAGTTTAGAATGAGGGACAGGGAGAGGGAAGGCATGATGTCGGGTGGGGTAGGGGCAGGGAGCAGCGAATGAGATAGGATAATAGGTGTAGGCCTGGTTATGGGTCAGCTTAAAGAGGAAAACCAGGTTGAGCCTCATGCGACGAATCCATAGAGGCTCAATTTGTAGGAGCTCACAGCGCTGGCGATATGTTAGGGCTAGGGGTAAGCCCAACAGCCTTTTGGTGAAAGTATGCTGAACGTTCTCAAGAGATACAACATAGGAACGTGGCCAGAGGCTGGAGGTAATGGGACAATATTCTAGGAGCGGCCTCACGTGTGAGAGATACCTGGAGAGGCGACTGGCCGGTATTAAGAAACGCCGATTGATCAGGCCTAGGGTTCGCTTAGCCTTAGCGATTTGGAACGATGCCTGTTCTGAGAAGTTAAAGGAACAAGAGTAGCGTGCGCCAAGATCAGTAACCATGGAGTGTATGGGGATCGGCAGGCCGTCCAGACAAATTTGGCCGGATGGTACGGCGCACTTGTATGGTAGGAGGAAGCTTTTCTCCGCAGAGAATTTCATGAACCACGAGAGGCACCAAGTTTTGTAGGTAGGATAGGTCACGCGATATTTTGCACAGGGTCAGGGATAGATCATTAGGGAGAAAGGGGGACACTATTCTTATATCTTCGGCAAAGGGGAAAGGGGTGCCGTGTCGAATAGAAGAGAAAATGTCATTGATATAAATAAGGAATAGTAATGGGCCTAGGACACTGCCCTGGATGACGCCGCTAGTAATTGTTTTGGCGGAAGACAAGATGCCGTCACTGAGCACAGCTTGTGATCTGGGAGAGAGATACGAGGATAGCCAGGAGAGGAGAGGATCAGTAATACCAAGAGACCGGGTTTTGGCCAACAGATGCATATGAGAACACGGTCAAAAGCCTTAGACTTGTCGGGGTACCGGACGATTACAGGGTTATCGACGTCTACAGCAGACGACAAGACATTGAGAAAGTCAAGCTGGCAGGAAGAGCAAGAACGGGCGTTCAAGAATGCGTGCTAACCAGGATTCAACAGGTTGTAGGAAAAGAGGTACTGAACAATGTTTTTTGATAATTCTGTCCATGATTTTGCGGACGACCGGGGTGTGAATAGTGGGCCGATAGTTATGTTGGTTTTGAAATGCACCCTCCCCGAAGCGCGGAATTATAACGGAGGATTTCGACTGAGGTGGGACGAAACTGTGAAACATGGAGTTGGTGTATACATTGAGTACCAATAAAGGTAGGTCGGGGCCACCGAAGCGGAGGAGGGCCGGTGGGAGATCATCTGGGCCAGGTTTCGGGAAAGGGTTAATATAGGAAACTTATTTTCAATTTCTAGATGGGTGAAGAGAATTGATGAAATGGGGGCACAGGTGCAGGGATGGAATGTAGGAGGGGGAATACCAGGGCAGTTTATAAAGGAGGAAGAGATATGCTCACTGAAGGCCTCACAAATAGATGCTGGGGTATTAGCGGTGGATGAGCCGTAGATGGAGAATTTGGGCGAGGTATGATTGGAGTGATTGGACCTTTTACTAAGCAGGTTGGACAGGTAGCCAGATTTCTTTGAGTGTGCTGGGGCGATGGCTTCTTGCTTTCTCAGATACGAATCGGCCATGCGACACAGCTTCAGTTGTAGCTGGTTTATGCGCACAAGAATTTTAAAGTCGCGTGATCTAGCGAAGGTAAATCGCGGCTCAACCAGCTCACGTTCTAAAAGTGACAGGCCTGAGCTGCTGGACGTGGGGCACTGATCGGCACATGGGTTGGCGGTACCTGAGCAGTGAAGGAGGTTGGAGCAGGGAGAAATCACAACAGTGATGGAATCAGGGGAAGAAAAACATTTGTCCCAGTTAGGGGAACGGATTATCACTGGCACTAGGAGCCAGTTACGGGAACGGTAGGAGGTCAAAACAGGGGGAGAGGACTGTATCGGATGAGGACAGCTGAACTTGCACCTGACAATACGGTTGTCACTACCCGTAACCTGGGTGGTCATATCAGGAACATCAATAGAGAATACTAGGTCCAAGATTTTGTTCCTTCTAGTAGGGCGGGAGACTTGCTCGATCCATCCACCAAGACGGGTGCAGGAAAGGAAGGTGGGGAGTGCGGGAAGGCTAGTATAAGGTTAAAGTTACCCGCAATGATTTTTGCACTGGCACGATAATCAAGTGCAGCATTAGAGACATCCACGGCAGAGTCAATTTTCGTAGGGGGCCCAGACCCGGGGGACGTAGCCGCAACTAGGGAGGAGGTTCTGGCCGGAGGCGTGAATAGATAGCCATAACGAATCCTCAATAAGGAGAAGAGAGGGGCGGGTAGGGCATTTGACAAAGGCTAAACAGCCCCCTCCACGCCTGGGCTGGCAGGCGCTCGAGAAGCATTGATACCCAGCTATGCGAACAAGGTCAAGCGAGGCATCATCTGACAGCCAGGATTCAGTTAGTAGTATAATGTCAGAGTTTGTGGTAAACGCCAGACATCGCAGATGCGATATTCTTCTGAATATTGATCTAGTGTTAAGAAGAACCTGTAGGAAGGAGTTCATTGTCGGTGTGCGCAAAGCATGGATGCCAGGGGCAAGACTATTGGGATCGCTGTGGCGATAGGAGTTGGGTCTCAGAACTTGGGGAAAACCGCTCTTGTTTTTTTGCTCACACATATATATTTCACCTATATTTGTGAGAAGGCGGTGCGCTCTATATTCCAGTATGCATCCTCTTCACCAGTTTGTAGCCCAACCCCAAAGCGACCTTCCATATGCCAGTACCCAGCACCGACATGCAGCATCAGACCCGCAAATGTGCCAAGACAGAATGGGTCACATGTCTTCTTGACCTACTAAAAGGAATAGCAGTTTAAGTTCCAGGTATAATCCGGCTGCAGCCTTGATACCTGTGATGGCCGCATGGTAGAATTTGTCATACATCCTCTAGACCTAATAAGTGAATCCTCTTCTTAGGTTCCCAATGCTTCCTAACTACTTTCTCGCGCAGCCTTTAGACCCAATGGCTCCAAAGCACCTCCAAGCTCTATAAACCTAAAACGATAGGATTTCCCGGTACTACGAAGAACTGGCAATCGGTAACCAGACCTAATAGTGCAAGCTCAGTTAGCTCTGAGAAACACCTACTTACCATACCAATTACTTTCTATTTTACTCGGACCATTTTTCATCAATCCCAACCACTCACCCTTATCTGTCACTATGCCGACACCGACGCTCTGCTGGAACAATTTCCAGACGGCAACCTTCTGTCTTTTGAACTTAAGAACCGCCAAGTAATTGCGTTGCTTAGCTGTAATACGTCGCTCAGACAGCCTAACCCCTTCTCTGCCCGTTTAAAACCGTACCCATGGCCGTCTGCCGCGAACCCAATCAGGCCACCAGGGTTTACCTACACGAAGTCTTGATATTGCTGCATATGCCCAGCTGAGGCCTGCAGGGAATTTACTAACACAACAATCTCTTGGAGTCAAAGCACTTTAATCTTCCTTGAGAAGGTTCCTAATTGAATTACGAACCATCCAGTTTCGGCGATGCTCTCCTCCTTCCCACGATGAAAAGGCAAACAAAATCTGTAGACAACTCTCGCCTAGAGCCCTCAGTACAGGCAGAGAAAAGCCAAAGGAAATGCAAAAGAATAATAAACTGGTCATTTTACTAGGGTAACTTGGACTATTGCGGGGGTTTTCGCCCATATTCCTCGCTTTATTTTGCTCTTCCAGGAAGCCGTATTCCGCTTGCCGACTATGCCTTCTTGGAACCCCATACTTCTTCCACCAGCTGCACACCTGCAACACTAGGCGATGCATGGTACTTCTCATGAAAATTACCTCATATTTCTGGACAACACTTTTCTTTTTCATATTCACAAGTCTATGAAAATTTGCATTCCTCTGCGTATCTTCTTGAAATTCTTACCTATCTGTTAGACTCACCGCAAATACCCCTTTTAGAAAGCTTGGGCATGCTTCAATGACATTTTGCTTGCGACATCCCTGCGAATACCGTTGTTTGAGTGCCTAAAGTCAAAGTTCTTCTCAGCATTCTTACATCCGGCTGATTCTTTACCATTGCAACACTTGACCAAAAACTGAATCATGCTTGCTTGCGTTCCGTTGACATTTAACTTTATTCAAACTCTCCCTAGACTTATTCCTCTGCTGCTGTAGTGTGCGGCTCTCTTCAGGACATTTTTGAAGCTTCAATCTCGTTGAACGATATTATAAATTCTGATCATACTTTCATGATGGCCCCTCGACTTCTGTAGGAAAATACAGAATTATTGTTTTTTGCTTCTGTTGTCATTATCGTTGTACAGTCTGAATTAATTGCCTACCAGCTAAGCAGTTTTCCGATCCCAAGGGGTTCTGGGAAATCTCGTGGTGCGGGGTTCGTTTTACATCTAGTGGCCATGTCACAATAGGCCGTGTGTACAGGTCATCCGGCGTAGTCTTCGCGGTTGTCTGTGACGAACTTCAGCGGTGGGGCTATGACAGGCACTGCAGTATCCACGGGGGCTTCAATGTGCTGCTCGCCGATTCGGATGAGGGCTGTTACTGACCGTCCGCAGATCCCTTCGTACAGACGTTCGTCGCGGCCCATGAGGGCTTGATTCTGTACAACACGTACGAGAGTCGACGCGGTTTCACGGTCCCCAGTCACCCATTCTGGGTCTTGTAATACCTCGAGGACAATTTGACACTGAGGAAGTTGGATACCTTCGGCCGATTGGTTCCAGCCACTACTCCGTCCTCTCAAACCACTTGAGGATTGGCGCCACTCATTTTGGTGAACCGCATACGGTAAGCTACGCATGGCGAACAAACTTTGATGAAGTGCAAGCAGCTGCATCAACAGTGGTGCTAACTGGCGCGGGTCCGGTTGGTGAAGAATCCCGTTGGCCCACAATACGGGAAGGGATCATTGGACTAACACGTACGTTCGCGCCCCCGCTCGTTCGCGAAGGTATAGCAAAGGTCTTCTGTGGTCGGATCGTAAGATGCAAAGTGCTCTCCACCGAGGAAACCGTGCATGGCAACAAAATCGGGATACCGGAGGTGGGTACGAGCGGTAGAAAACCATCCAAAATATGCGGTCGTCATGAACATGGAGGGGGTAAACGTTTTTGAAGCCATGCTTGGTGGAGACTTCGTTACTGCACTCGAGCGGTTTTATGCATACCTTAGACATGAAACCGGCGTCAACACGGTTATAATATTACCAATAATAATAATAACAATAACAATAGCAATGATAACAATATTTCAGGTGCGCCAGAAGCATGCTAGGGCGTATGATCAGATGACTATATTGATGTCGGAATGAGAATTTACAAAAGGGTCTAACACGTGCATGCAGAGAATTGAAGAGAGTGTTACAGTGAACTAAAACTGCAATAGTGCCCGGCAAATTTGAAGGTCAGGGTCAAATGGTCAATCCGGCTGGAGGTGCTTTGGGTTGGTTAAAAAAGGGTGAGTAAGTGCATGAATAGTACCGGGAATAATCACAACACTAGAAATTTCAGCTGAATCAAAGGATACCTGTTATGGAAAACGAAGAGAGAAGAAAAAGGAGTTCATCAACGGGAATTCAAATAGTCGTTTTCACGTATTAGGGTGTAAAGAGTATATGGATGGAAAATCCATGCATGTAAGAAAATGGATCCTCAGACATAAAATGCCATGGATCAACGGCCCGTGTGATGTTTGTGTCTAAATGTGAGAAGCCGACGTAGTCAACCACAAGGAAAGGGACTAACAAATCCCATGGATAGAGGAAGAGGTTTTGAGAGCGGTGATGGAAGAAGTAGGCAGCGGGAAGCCGGTAAGAGTTCAGCGGTTCACTTCCATTGGCATGTGTATGTCACGAAGTAACAGCAAGGATGTGGAGTTATGGCAATAAATCAACGTGAATTGCGTTATGTGGCGATTGCAGGGGCGAAAGGCGTGCAGAAGCGATAGTGGAGTACAGGGTGGATAAGTGAGCCGATGACCGTTTTGATAGGCAGATCACACGGCAACGACGAATTGCCGGCTGCGGAACCGATGAGCTTGGTACGAGAAACGAAAATGAGACACCAGATTTAGAAAAAATGGGACATTCAGCAGAGAAGGCAGTAGAAATTAACTTTGAACTTCTGGTGGTGGCGTAGCTTAGTGACGGGAATATTCAGCTTTTTGGTCGAGATGCGTAATCAAAAACGGCAAAAGAAAGCGCAGATAGAAAGTCAGAGTATACAACAGGATAAAATAAGTGCACACAGAGGGCTATTAGAGAAAATTGAAATGGACCATAATGATAATGACGCCCGGCAAATGGGAGACTCATTGTCAAGTATTCGGTTCGGCTATTTTTGAGCGATGTGAGCTGTAGGTATGGAGTAGATGCATAAATGGTATAGGAAATAATTAACACTGGCGGAAATTCTAACATATTTGAAGGATGTGTTGTTGGTCTTCATAAAGAGAGGAATTTATCGAGCAGAATAGAAAGAGTTATTCGCGGGCCACAAAATTTGAGAGGCACATGGATAGAAAGCATATCGAAGCGTTCGGTGAACTATTCACTTTATGACAGGTATGTCAAGAGGTAGTAAAATAAAATTTATCAGTCTGCAAAGATGGTGGGTTATCAGACCCTAATCGACCGGGGAAACGGACGTTTAAACAGCAGATATCCTTGTGCGTCATTACGCATCTTTGTATGCGACAGGGTAAACACCACCGCCGTCACTGCGTTGTACGGATGTTTCTCTCATGCTGTTGCCCTTCCTTCCAGATGAGCTCGGCAAGGCGCCAAAGAAGCTGAAATCACATCGGTCACCTGGACCAGATGGTATCCAATAATTGTGCGTTTTCCGTGGTCGTTCGAGACTTCAATTCAAAGGTGATGCAACCTACCCCGCGCTATAGGTGAGCCGGTGAAACTGGAGAAAGTGCAACGCTCCGTGACGAGACTCGTCAGTGGCTTGCGTGGGACCAAGTAGAGGGATCGTCTTAGGTCTCTTGATCTCTTCCCCTGGTACTATCGACGTGTTCGTGGCAACATGATTGGTTCGAGGATGATCTTTCGTGGTGACATAAGTCTGAAATTGCAAGCAGGCTTTCCTCCTTGGATGAAGGACTGAATGCGGGGCCAGCCCTCACGCTGCTGAAGCCTCCGTCGACCGGTCTTCCACTAGTTTGCCGTCATTCATGAAGGGCAACCAACCCCTGTAACACAACCCGCATCGGTGTTGAAGAAGAAGGATGGCGCTTGGTTCAAATGGTGTCTCGATATACACCTAGAGGCACTGTAGGGGAAAGTTGCCTAAGCGTGAACCTACGGAGTCGGTGTGACGAGGCTTACGCGAAAAGTTTCCGCTGCTTTCCAAAAAGTGCTATTTGATTGGCTGTGCTACACCTCGGCCTTATCCTGACTGGAAGTCGAAGATAACAAATTGTCACACCCTGCATCGCTGTGTGGCTGAAAATAATGTCCATTCCTTAAGTTGTATAAAGACACGACACTATAGATTAGAGCAAATATTCTCAGCCCAGAGAACGAAAAATAGGGAAACTATCTGAACAGTTGGCAATTCTGCTCCGAACAGTATAATGGACGCACGATGCAGGCGCGACAAAGGAGTTGACACGTGAAAAGTGGCAAGTTAGAAGAAGGTTAAACAAAGTGCCAGCTTTTTCGCACCAGTTTAACTGCTGAGACTACGGTCAGACGCCCTTGACTTTGCCTCGGCCACTGGTGCTTTGTACACACTTTTCAGTAGGGTTACTTACTAGGGATGCAAGCTGCTGATCTCCCAAGTTTCAATTACCCTTTGGCAATGGTAAGGGGAACGGAAATGGTAATGTTAGTAATAACGGCTTTTTCCTGCGAACGGACGAGATGCTTGCAACATGCATGACGAAAGTTTACACGTTATGCAAACATATGGGAGTGGAAAAAATTGCGTCGAAATTGTACAAGGCAGAGAAAATTAGAAGGTCAAATTAGGTTTGCCACTGGTTGAGCTAAACTCCGAAAGAACTACCCGGCAAAGTGGAGAGTCAAATTCATTGTAGAAGGATGCATTGCCGACAGAAACGTCGAATAATGCGGAACTTGTGGAAATGCAAACAGTGACCGGATGATGAGGTGGATCCAAACGCATCACGATCGCAATATGATTCCGAGACAACTGCAGTTTAAAGTCTATCGAATCCGGAACTGGTAAGAGAGATAACAAACTATAAGGCCAGTTTACTTTTTTCTACTCACAGGAGTACCAATTCTGGTTTCGCGGAAAGTGCACTGAAATGATCATCAAGAAATGCAACCGACTTTGTAGAATGATCCAAGAAAAATCCCGTTAGATTCTGTGCAGTTCAAATGAGGATCAAAAGCTACAACGCGTTCATATTATGGACACGCTAAAGAGTGTTTTTTATAACTACGCTCAGTAGCTGTTGTCCCCGGTAGACCGGTAAAAGGCACGATTATGCTTTTGTTCAAAGATTCCAGCCCCCAGACAATACCGGCTTTACTGAGAAGGTCCCAGAGTGGGGCTCAGATCCAGTGTGGAAATGCGCGTTATTCGTTGGATGTCCGGAAAGCTACATGCCGCGATTCTAGCTCAGACCGGTTTCACTGGGCACGCAGCAATATAGCAAAATAAGTTTCCGTTGGCCCTTTAGGAAATTGACGGACTAATAATGTTTTATATGGGCGACTCTCAAAGCAGGCTTGGCTGCATGATCACACGATACAAGTAAGATAAAAACAGGGATTCTTGAATACTCAACCGGATACATGTGTTACAGAGGAGTGTGGAGGTTTCAGCGGTCACAAGCTGCCTCAGCGTGAACCTACAGAGTCAGTGTGACGAGGACTACACGAGAAGTTTCCCCTACCTTCTTCCACGAGGATCGAAGACTGAATACCAAGAGTTGAAGATTCTTTATTGTTTCGAAAACGAAATGTCCCTTCCAGTATTTCCCTTGTCCGTAAAGTCTTGACTTTACTAACCGATTTGAAATTCATTTTAAAAGAAATTTTTCCGACTGCTTTCCATGAAACGGAAGGAAGAAATCGTTTGTCTAGAATGGTAGAGTTCACACCAACTTTTAGTGTTCAATGGCTGTGAACCGTCCAATTCAATATCATCCCAACAATGTGTTTCAATTTGGACACTGTAATAACTGCAACCCTCTCTACCTGATTCATCAGGAAGTCTTTTTTCAGCTACAAAATCTCATTGCCTGCAGAGTTTCATGTTTTACCTCCAAGAAACGCTTGCGTTGTCCAAAATAACACTGTTTTGTCTATTCAGCTTTTGAATGCGAAGGCTGTCAGCCTTGCAACACAGAAATTGTCAGCCAAACAAACTGCACTTCTATTGGTTGGTCGTGCCAACGTTCGACCAAATGTACAGGGTAAGTCAAAATTTTTGAAATCTTGACTCAGTCCGTGTTTTCTCTGCATTATTGGCGTTTTTGACTGGGCAAATTAAAGGGCTGAGACAGTAGAACGAATTCTTTTCATTTTCATTAGTGAGCTTTCTCCGGTAGATGAAACCCGGTCCAATTCGAGCCCGCTCATGTACATCTGTGATCTTCGAACATAACCCTCAGCCCAAGTCCTGGTCACCGCTGGGAAATTCATGGACGCCATTGCTTCGGAAACTGCTCAAAAAATAAGAAACTTGAAAACCCTGTTGTATATAATGCCCCCGACAGATTATCTTTTGAAGAAGTAAAACATAGCCTTTAAGTACTATGAAAGACACTCTGGCCCGCCAGTTTGCTTGGCCCCCTAGGAACACCTAACCAAAGTCTTGTCCACTGTTTTTCAGATTTATCGGCGCAAAAACCGCTACGAAATTCATTGGGATCCAATCCACTGTAGCTGGAAGAACCCCGCTCAAGAACTTTAGAATCACTGTGGACAAAATCCCACTGCCCAGGGAATCCAGATAATCCTCCAGAACGTATCCAGCTACCCCAGAAACTGTTCGCCGTCCGTTATCATCTTCTTTGCCGTCTGACGATGCGCTGCGCACACATTATATGGTTTCGACTCCAGGCTCAAAAGAACACTGATCCCACACTTAATACGTTGACTTATGTGTATCCTCTTCAGTCTGGCGTCGTCAAAACTCCCTAGAAACCGAGAAGCCCAGAGCTTGCCCCTGGCAAGCCATCCTCACTTGGCTTGCCAACTGGAAACCGCTAACACTTATCACCGGAACATTGGTCATGACAGCTGATGGTAGGAATTGCTCAACCAACTTATCAAACACACCCAGAAACCCTCAGTCTACAAATTGAGTTGCTCAAGTTCTTCTAGTCCACCTCGTCGCTCGGTTTTAGTAGCCACTAGATTGTCTGCTGTGCACAGGTCAGCTGCACCTCGGCCATCTCACAGACCATCGAATAAGTCACAGCTAGATGGAAAGCACATTGTGAGCACTGCGATCAGTTCTAACTCTTTCACCAAGCCACACCTCACACTGCTAAGTACCACAAGCGAAGCAATACGGAGTGCAACAAAAGATGAAAAGCCTTATTCAAGACCAATCTTTCCACTCGAAACCACCGTCTAATGGTTGCAAAGTACGTACCACCCAGTCATGCTTTTTCTACACCTGTTCATCGATCTCGTCGAACTGATACAACTAACCCCACCGCCTTTCCAACTGTGCCACTCCCAATACCAAACGATCATTCTGATGTTTTACATAACCTACAATGCAATCTAAGTGATATTTTCCGCATGAAACGCCCACTTGCTAGCATTCACATATCTCGTCTACCCCGAATCTCTTTTTTTACCACAGGCCACTTAACACAGTACCCGTGACCTACCAACTGACCTTGGCGCTACGATCAAAGTTGCATTTAGTCTCACTGCTCTGCCTTTCAACGATAGAATTTTGTTACTTTCATGTTATCCGTCAGTTATGGTTTGCTAATCTAATTTTCCCCAAGGAAACAGCTTACCGATATAGTGCCAGTGCTATCAGCTTCGACACCGAAGTGTTTCTCCTAGCACTTCCTCTTATTTTCCAACGACATAAAAACCAGTGGTGCCTTGCAAATTATTAGACCAAGACACAATCCCCGTGAGCCAACGTAGAGAGGCGTCAGTGGAGTCAAAACAGTCCTACAACGATTCCACCCCAGTCTGAGACCGTCCGCGGGGGGTAGCCGGGAACCAATAGATGGTGATTCTTGGTCTCAGAAGCACCATATTGACCATGGAGGCCAAGATAGGGAATATAAAGGCGACAATGCTTCGTCTTTGTCCGGGATGAGCAGCGGCTTAAAAAGCCTCAAAGACAACAAAGGCACGCATTGGTATTCTTGCTGAGATGCTGTGAGACTTCGATATCTGCTCCAAACGTTTGATTATAAGGGGCATTTCGACTAGAGAACTTTGCCCGCGGGGGGAACAAAACAAATAACTGGTCCTCCCCCGTTGCCTAAGATTCCAAACCAGGAAGGGTGCTGCTGGCTCACCTCCAAAACCGACAGACGAATTTTGGGGCTTCTGATTAGTTTTAACTCATCACAGAGAGTGTCTGATTGCCTCGAACAGGCTGTCCAGAAAAAGCAGGCAAATGGTGCAGTCTGAGAAGTCTCCTCGTACAGAGCTTTACAAGTCAGATGTCGAAGCAAAAAACCAGCAGTTGTGCTGGACACTATAGATGGTCCGAGGCTCAGGCTTATCCCGGTCGTACGACTAACTCCAGTTAACTCCTAAAATGGTCTCAGGCTTAGGCAGTGATAAGTCGCACCAAGGAGTTTGCACCTGAACTACGAGCGCCGCAATAGAGATCTCGTGATTTTCTGAATAGCAGCCTTGTTAGCGCAGCCAGTGAACTCGATGAGCCCACGACCAGCTGCAGTGCAAGCCAGAATAAAAAATCTAATCGTCCTGATAAGAAGCCAACTAAGCCTTCCCTCACACAGGTGATCCAAAGGGCGGGGATAGGTTTGCTGGGTGATATGACGCTGAGGAAATCTTCCCCTAGCCCTCGGAACAAAGTGGCGCCAAAAGCCGCAGGTCGTCCGCCCCGCCATAGGCATTCCCAGACCACCACCCCGGTAGGCCCATATGAGCGACCCAAGCCTAGCTTGCCCCATTTCTCTCACTCCATGGTCTCGAAACCTCCAGACCCATTTCGGCTGGGCAATATGAACGGAGTGCCGCCTCAACACCCGTCTTATGCACAGCCCTTTGGGAGCCCAGTCTCAGCCAAGTATTTCTCCATCAGTTTATCCGTTCCTAGTACTCTTAACTGCCCCGCCACCCCCATATTTCAACAATCCCATCTCCAGCAGCTCCTCACACTGACTTTTCTCCAGTCTCTCATGAACGGCCGATGAATTGTCCCTCCATTAACTGTTTCGGCGTCCAAAATGAGGTTTTGGAACTGAACATTTGGCGGCCGTTGAGAAGCCTCACATTCTTGCCGCCACGGACACATGACTCACATCAGACGACCGTGACGGTGAAACATCTGTCAGCGGTTACAAACTGGTCAGTAAGGATTCAAAGAGAGATCGAGCAGGTGGGATGGTTCTTTTCGTTATCCCCCCATTACCCCGGCCTTGGTCCCGCACTTGGATCCCATTTCCTTGCCTGTGCGTCAAAACCATTTTATCCTCTAATAAAGCCCCTCTCTCATGAACGGCCGATGAATGGGAAGAAAAATGACCGGGAATGAGGGTGCGATTTATATAAAGTCGCAAGGGAGAGTGCGCCTACAAAATTATTTTGAAAACGCCCGGGAGAAAAATTGGAAAAATTATTGGTGATGACGGGTACACACTTGAACCAGTAGTTCAAATGACCCTCGAAAAAGCAGAAATAATATTCTGAAGGAGCCTATGGGTGTTCTCCGGGAAGAGGAAGTGCGCAGACTAGACGGAAAGTCCAATTCACTACAATTTGGGTACTCGATATCTAGCGAGTTGTTGCGCAGACAGCGATTAGTGGGGTGTGGAGCAGGTGCCCAGTCATGGAAATTTGGTGGAGATGAGTGGTAAAGTTTGAAGGTGAGTTAAGAAATTCAATTAAATGGGTTGTTTGAAATAATGACAATAATAATGGTGTATTTCGGATAAGCCCGGCATAAGCTACGATGAGTGTGCAAGTGATACAAGTGTTGACAGTATCAGAGTTTACAATATAACAAAATAAGTGCACACAGGGAACCTTAGGAGAACGTCGGAATAGACCCTAATGATAAAGACCCTCGATAGATAGAAGACTCATAGTCGAGTAGTCGGTTTGGCCATCTTTGGGTGAGGCCAGCTGAAAGTCCGTTGTATTTACGTATATGCTATAAGAAATACTGACAGCTGGTGTAAGTTCCAACATATTTAAGGTACTTCTCGTTGATCGTTAAAAGAAGATGACTTTATACAGCCGGCTATAAAGAGGTATTTGCAGGCTGCAGAGCGTGGTAGGCATGCGAATAGAAATCTCATCGATGTATCAGGGGAAAGCGTTCGGTGAATTATAGCAGGTACTTCAAGAGGTATCAACATGGAAATATATCAATCTGCAGGGATGGAGGTATAAGATGTTGGATGGATGCTTGTTTGAACAGATATATGACTAACCGTTGCACCTCTCGATTGGGGGAAACTACTAAAGTCGTTGTGAGAGGAAGCGGCCTGAGAAAAACAGGTGAGGAAAAAGAGAATTGTATTTGCATATGGGGTTGAGAGGGGAAATTCAAAGCCGTAAAGGAAGATAAATCGACATGGACTGCTTGACTACGTCGAACAAACAGGTGTTTAGTTTTTGCAAGAGGAATGGTAGAGTGGTTCACAGGTCACTGTACATCAACAGATGAAAGCTGATTTATGTTTACCATGTAAAAATGACAAGTGGATAAAGCTGCTCAAAATGTTCCGCGTAAAGCGATATTGGACCAACGGCTATAGACGGAAACACATCAGAGTGTGAAGATATAAGTGAACTTTAGCGGCTGGGTACACAGTCAGTTTTTGTAACATACGAATTTCACATCTCATGATAGAGAGGAACGGCCAGATTGAGGGTGTAAGAAAGGTAATGGTGTAATAAGCGGACGGTAAATGTGCCGTTTCTAACAATCATTTGTACGTAATTACCAAATGGTGATGATGGAGAAGAGAAACCGCATAAAAAGTACATCGGATATGTTAAAAGTGGATAAAACGTGATGACCTGAAAACTAAGAGCAGCTCAATGGGATGGCACTGTAAAGACGATCGGATGGACCGATAAAGAGTGCGAATAATCACTAATCACTTCGCTGACCACTGGAGGACTGCGGAAAGATTTTGCAGAGCAGGACTCCTTTTGGCGGCCGGTGATGGGATGAACAGTGACAGAAAATGTGCCCGGTGCTGAACAGTATTATCGATTTCTAAAATGGAGATCGGACATGGTTACTAATGGGGCCGAATACTAGATAGACGGGCCACTCGATAAAGGTAGGCAATGAAGTTACTGCCAAAGTGGTCAGTATTTGCACAGGTAGCCATTAAATGCACCGAAAAAGATGAATAGCAGGAAAAGGCAAAAGCTATTAACCGTCGCCTACGTAGATAGTGATAGGTTCTGATGGGCACGGAAAGGACAGGATATAAAGTCAATATGGACAGCAAGCCCCAGGGGAAACCGGTGATGACCGGAGAGGAATGGAACAAATAACGTCCCCAGCAGAAGTGCGTGCATACCAATAGAACTTAGTAATACACAAGCTGTGCTAGTAAATGAGACTGACTGTGCGCTGGACCCCAAACCTGAAAGCTTTTTCCTTGAGGCAGGAGATGCGACTCGCCTATCAAGTTGCTCCCGCATGTCGAAGCAGATATCCTGCACTCCAGGTGTACCCCGGCCAAAGAGGTGGATCTGACCGCGTCCCGCACAATTGGGAATAAAATGAGGTGTGTGTGATAAATTGGTTATCGACAAGTAAACTGTGGATGCTTCGATGTATATATATAAATATACTTCGTATTTTTTAACAATACCACTTATGTTATACTTCACTGCGGCGCATAAAAGAGGATCTCGCCGACAACGTTTGAAAAGACGGCACAAAATAATGAATGAACACAATGGGAGTAGCCGGTACAGGCTCGTGATCAGGGGCGTTGAAAATGAGCGGTGGACTACCAGAGAAGCGGACAGTGGTGTTGACAGTCACAGAGTATGGGCATGACTGCTTTTATCTGCTTACTATATTCCAAAATGAATCTTTAGTTACTACCTGCTGAGCTACAGTCAAGTTTCTCATTGGTACCCGAGGCTACTTTTGGAGGCTTCAGTGATATATATGTGGAGATCACGCATTAGAATGAGCTTTTGCACAGCCAAATGTTCATTGGTTGATTTTTTGAATGAATTAAACTCTGAAAACAGGGACCTAATTTGCTGTGGGAGCTTGATCCAAAGGGGAGAATATTTAGTAATAAGGAAGTCAGACTGCATCTGAGTCCCAGACACTGGAATCAAGACCAAAGAGTCCCCTTGCCATGGATATTAGTTAAGAGGAACTAAGATTTTGGGAGCATAATATCGCAAAAGGAAGACGGGCTCATTCGTGGACTGATTTGCCACAAAACCTCCAGGTGCAATATTTCACACCTTTCCATATGATTCAGGAGTGGGGGATATTCTAGTAACAGCTTGGAAAATCTCTGTTGTTCATCCTCAATTGGTAATCTACCAATCTACCGCATTCTAAGAAAGATGAGAGCGCAGTTCTATCACGGTGGTCTTGCATGATTTCCAAAAATGCTTAGCTCGTCCTTCGGAAGGCCAGAGATTCTATAAGTCGACCCAGTTGATCGTCCAGCTTAAGCAACCCGCAAGGCCGAATTTTTGGAGAAACTAGATGTACACGACTAACTTAATCCCGAGTCTTTTACCTCCGGACTGTTGGGGATGAGCCGATCCTTGATTTTCAAGGTTCTTGCGGGAGCTTGACAATTGTACATAGGGATACAACTTTTGGCGGGGAGAACTTCACCAACAATCGGCC
This sequence comes from Fasciola hepatica, assembly GCA_948099385.1. Classification (NCBI taxonomy): domain Eukaryota; kingdom Metazoa; phylum Platyhelminthes; class Trematoda; order Plagiorchiida; family Fasciolidae; genus Fasciola; species Fasciola hepatica. The sequence goes on along the minus strand of CANUEZ040000001.1, from coordinate 1,503,784 downwards.
GATCCATGAACCTAGCGATAGTGTCCGCCGGTTATGCCAGCAATCGCATAAGCCCAAGGGCCGGATCTAAAGGAAAACATAATTTCATCATCCCCCGGAAAGGATCGCAGCTATATGTGTGGTGACGGTAAAATATTAATAACAGGTAAGAAAATGTAAGGGACCTGGTATACTACCCCGAATAGCTTCACTGGTTACTGGTCGAGGTGATAGTATATAGCCGTCAACATCCACAACTCGTTTTGGCTGTCAAATGTGAAGAAAAGCAACTCAATATTTAGGCAGTAGTTCGGTAGGTTTCCATCTTATCTACCATCTACTGCGGGATACTCGATCGAAGGCCTTAGTCACGTCAAGGAGAATTACGATCACTGATTTACTACGGTTGGTGGCAGTAGTTATCAAGATGAGAAGATCATTCCTAAAACTGGCGCACGATCTTTTTGAAGAGAGCCGTAATTTCCAGGATTGTTGGGGCTATTTTTCAGTATATGAGTTGTCAGCTTATTTTTATTCAGTCTTTTCATAATTTGGGAACCTTTAGGGATGTGCTCCATTGGCCGATAGTTGGTTGAAATCTGTCGTGCAACTTTCTTAGGAATTAGGTGTAGGACTGAAGAGGAGTTTTCGGTCCTCAGAGGTGAAGCGAAATGGGAACTGGATGCATCAACTGTCTCTTGAGAGTTTGCTGCATACTTTTTGTTATATGCAATAGGTGACACAGGAGAAAAGCACTGACTGTTCCTCAGTTTCATCAACTTGAAAAAATTTCCGGTCCTTTCGGAGTGACTCAGTGCCATTCGTTCCGGATTTTATTGAGGGATATTTCATTCAGTTATATTAAATGGGATGAACGGGTCATTTGTAAGAACATCGAAAAATCTCTCAACCTAAGTGGTTTGCTCTGTAACTTGGAAAGCTCTTTCCTTAATCGACGAATACTGTTTTGGTTTATCTCATCCAGGGGGCCTTTGGGTTTCCGTGGCTACCTCAAAACAAGCATTTACAGTGTAGTTAAACTGATACCCCACCCTATGCAGGTTGTCAGATGAAAGAAGTGTCCCAGTTTTGAGCGCAAATAAGTGGGGGTGGGTGATTCTAGCTAGCTTGGTGGAACGGCGTTTTGGCTTTTGGTTTGTGGACAATTCGTTATGGCACCGAAAACTCACACCCTACCGGTAAGTGGCTGCTTCCAGGGGTGCTGTTTACGACCGATGTTTGTGCACGAAACCCTCCCTCTTAAGAAAGGAGGTCAAGAATTTTACTGCACCTATTTGGCTATTTCACATGTTGAACTCATCCTCCTAAACGGATGCAGGTCAGGAGTTGTGGTGGGAAATATGGGGCGTCCAAAGCAAACCAACGGATGCCTGGTCCGTAGGAGTCACTTAAAACCGGTTTGCGGCCTTGCACGCCAGCAAAACCTTTTAACGTCTCAGCAGTAGTCAAGAGGTCGTTCTGATTAGCATTATGGGGGCGGAAGATGCAACTAATGATGGAGTCACAACATCCTATAATGACCTATATCCTAACTTAATCCGGGAATTTATCCAGTATGGGGTGCTGACACATTTTTACCCGCATGGTTGCCTCACATATACAGGACAGCCTCCCCCTCGCTGGGTTAATCTGTTCCTCCTAATAGCGTGGTACTTGGTGATGATGATGTTCTCATTTAGAGGTTTGCCTGTCAATTAGTTTTCGGTTTTCAAAGTAAGACCGTGATAAGACGTGAACAGTGATACGCGCGACATTTGCATGTTGTTAACTATTGAGCGTGCATTCAGTACTGAGAGCGACGGCCGTTAAGTGGAGTAAAGGTTGACTTCAGGATACTTGTAGAATTCCGGCATAAGGCTTGCTGAGGGAGGATGAGATAAAGCAATCGGTGCTGCCTGAGACAGAGTGGTTGGTAATGTGGATGAGGGAGTATGACACATCACGGACAGCAAAATTAGAGTAGTAGGCTTATCTGGCAAGGGAGTCAGTTCGGTAGATAGTTTGAGCCGGGTGTGTAAAGGTCATGAAAAGTTGAATTCTTGAAATTTTTCGTGGGTGAGAGGCTTAGGCTTAGTTATCCTCAGATCTTGCATTCACCTCATACTTGATGGGAAGCAGAATTGATAGAAAATGGAAAACATGGGTTGTCTAACAGGATGAAGATAGATAAGCCATTGGTTAGAAAATGGAAGAAAAATAAAAACATTTACTCATGAACAGTTTTCTTTACCAATTTCTTATTCTTTAGGAATGGTAGAAAGTAAGAAGAGAAATAACAAAACAACCCCGAAAGCATGACTGGGGAACGGGTAGATTAGTTCGGGAATAGGCCAGGGCTTAACCGTAAGTGACGATCCAGGAGAGCGGTAAAGAGGCTTTAAATCACGTCTCTTTTATTACTAGCGGGGGGTTATTCCACGAAGATGATCCTGCAGGTGAAGGGTTCTTGGAGTACAAAAGTGCGGGGACAGGGACTCAACAACTTACCATGCATACGTGGAGCCCCTAGACAAGGACGCGTAAAGACTTAATCCAATAATGTGCAGAGAACAATTTTCACAGAAGGGAATGATCTCCTCCTATACGTCTTGCTTCTGTAGGATAGGGGTGCAGTACAGTGGGACGAGCTCGATAGGAGGTACTCTGCAAGCCATGCACCATCTTCATTGCCTTTCTCTAGACTTATTCCAGCAGGTCCCGATCCTCGATAAGACCGATGTATGCCGTTTGACTGTCATATTCTAGCACAGGACGAACGTGCGTTTCATAAAGGAGATGAAAGTCCTCTTCTGACATATGAGGGAAGGAACGCCCAACCATACAGAGAATTCGGGAACAAGATATGCTGGATTTTCCTTGGTGGAAAGGAACAAGTGTTTGTAGAACGCCAGAATCCTGGTAATTTGTGCTAGTCTACGTGTCGGATTTGAGTGCCGCTACTGATCCGGAATGGATGGTCGGGAGTTCTGCCAAATGTCACTGAGACGCAGCTGTTGCCGTTGTTTGGCAGGCCTTATCTAGAAGGCCAGCTTTTTACCGCAGCCACGGCCGCCTGCACTTCTATTGGATCAGATACTTATATTGCCACATTGCTAGCATGCGATACTGCGTTGATGAAGATGACTTCAGGTAGGTCATTTTTGTAGGCGAAAAAAGAAGGGGGCCAAGTACTTATCTTTGAGGCACTCCGATAGAGACCGGGGATGAACAGGAGTAAAATGGCTCTTTTCTAGCCGCAAAGGATCGATAAGTAAGGAAGCTGCCGATAATTGAGTGTAGCTGACCCGAAATGTCATATCTTTTTAGCTTTGACAAAAGGAGATCATGCGGCACTCTAGCAAAGGCTTTGGCAAAGTCGATGGAGATAGCATGAGATATCCGTCCATCATCAGATACTTGTGTAAGGTTGTCCATCACAGTTAGCACTTTGGTGATGCAAGCTCTGTGAGGTAGGAAACCGTTCTGGGAAGGAGCAAGTGGTTCATGACACTCAGGATGATCCAGATTAGCAGTCTTCAGAATGCGTTCGAAGATCATGCTGGGCACTTTAGTGGGACTAATTATTCTGTATCTATCCGAAGGACGACGGCTTCCATTTTTGAAAATAGGAGTTATCTCTGCTTTTCCCCAACTATTGGGGAAAACATCCGTGTCTAGACATTCACGAAAAAACTGGGTATGGGGAACGGACAAGACCTCGGCTGCTTTCCTAAGGATTCGAGAGTGGATCATGTCCAGACCCATGGAACTTTAAGGGTTAGGAAGATAGCTTTTTGTATGCATCGCTGGAAGGGGTAAAAACGTGTTCCAGTGGTGGGTGAACTACGAGGTTTTGAATCACCAGATGCACGACCATAGAAGGGGCATTGAGGATGGAGCTGAAAAAGACCTAAAGGCCCCCACCACTTGTTCTGAAGAAGTGGTTGGAGAGGTGTCTTGTGGCTGTATTTTAGGGGCACAGTGTGAGGTCTGTCGGCCACGCCTAAGGTGTTGGTAAGGAATGGACTTATCGTCTCATGCTTGAGCAAGAAAATCTCTTTGCCGGCTTTGAGGGTATCGCCTGATACTAGATTGGCACAGATTCCTGATTGCTATGAAGTTATTCGCATCGATCGTTAGATCTGTAGACCTGCAAACCGCACAGTCGCGCTCGTTCTTCTAATGATCAACGTATACTTGTGAGAAATGTGCGTTTCCTCCCATCGGTTTCGTGGGTTCTCGGCAAAATAGGTGGTCAGCAACATAAAGGTACTGCTCGATTTTCCAATGACTTCGTCAAATTCCAGTTCCCAGTTGATGCACTCAGACTGGATCTGTGGGTAGTTCCCGATCTGCTGAAAATCGGTCTGTTTGAAGAATCTAAGGCCCAATTTCAAGAAATCGCACTTGGGCAATCTAGTTACAAAGTCAACTTTTGGTGCTAAGCAGTCACTTCTTCCGGTTGGAGGGAGGGAAAGGACTACGCCTACGAAGAGACTCTCGTTGTCGTTGATGAGGCCTGAAGGAGATGAGTCTTTTCCCATTCAGTTTCTAGTGTTAAACGAGACGTGCTAGGTCCAATTACACCCAACTATCACCAACCAGAGACTGCTTGAAGTCGTCGTCTGAAGACAGAGGCCCAAGCCAGTTCGCCCCGGGGTCATCAAAATCACCTGGCAATGAAGCTTTCATAAACGACTGTTGGGCCGTAATTCCGCCCGCCCGTTCTATGGGCGCATTGCTAGATTCGGCAATGCAAGCTGATGACCTGCAAATGACTCCTCATAGAGGGGCTTTATTAGAGGATAAAATGGTTTTGACGCACAGGCAAGGAAATGGGATCCAAGTGCGGGACCAAGGCCGGGGTAATGGGGGGATAACGAAAAGAACCATCCCACCTGCTCGATCTCTCTTTGAATCCTTACTGACCAGTTTGTAACCGCTGACAGATGTTTCACCGTCACGGTCGTCTGATGTGAGTCATGTGTCCGTGGCGGCAAGAATGTGAGGCTTCTCAACGGCCGCCAAATGTTCAGTTCCAAAACCTCATTTTGGACGCCGAAACAGTTAATGGAGGGACAATTCATCGGCCGTTCATGAGAGACTGGAGAAAAGTCAGTGTGAGGAGCTGCTGGAGATGGGATTGTTGAAATATGGGGGTGGCGGGGCAGTTAAGAGTACTAGGAACGGATAAACTGATGGAGAAATACTTGGCTGAGACTGGGCTCCCAAAGGGCTGTGCATAAGACGGGTGTTGAGGCGGCACTCCGTTCATATTGCCCAGCCGAAATGGGTCTGGAGGTTTCGAGACCATGGAGTGAGAGAAATGGGGCAAGCTAGGCTTGGGTCGCTCATATGGGCCTACCGGGGTGGTGGTCTGGGAATGCCTATGGCGGGGCGGACGACCTGCGGCTTTTGGCGCCACTTTGTTCCGAGGGCTAGGGGAAGATTTCCTCAGCGTCATATCACCCAGCAAACCTATCCCCGTCCTTTGGATCACCTGTGTGAGGGAAGGCTTAGTTGGCTTCTTATCAGGACGATTAGATTTTTTATTCTGGCTTGCACTGCAGCTGGTCGTGGGCTCATCGAGTTCACTGGCTGCGCTAACAAGGCTGCTATTCAGAAAATCACGAGATCTCTATTGCGGCGCTCGTAGTTCAGGTGCAAACTCCTTGGTGCGACTTATCACTGCCTAAGCCTGAGACCATTTTAGGAGTTAACTGGAGTTAGTCGTACGACCGGGATAAGCCTGAGCCTCGGACCATCTATAGTGTCCAGCACAACTGCTGGTTTTTTGCTTCGACATCTGACTTGTAAAGCTCTGTACGAGGAGACTTCTCAGACTGCACCATTTGCCTGCTTTTTCTGGACAGCCTGTTCGAGGCAATCAGACACTCTCTGTGACGAGTTAAAACTAATCAGAAGCCCCAAAATTCGTCTGTCGGTTTTGGAGGTGAGCCAGCAGCACCCTTCCTGGTTTGGAATCTTAGGCAACGGGGGAGGACCAGTTATTTGTTTTGTTCCCCCCGCGGGCAAAGTTCTCTAGTCGAAATGCCCCTTATAATCAAACGTTTGGAGCAGATATCGAAGTCTCACAGCATCTCAGCAAGAATACCAATGCGTGCCTTTGTTGTCTTTGAGGCTTTTTAAGCCGCTGCTCATCCCGGACAAAGACGAAGCATTGTCGCCTTTATATTCCCTATCTTGGCCTCCATGGTCAATATGGTGCTTCTGAGACCAAGAATCACCATCTATTGGTTCCCGGCTACCCCCCGCGGACGGTCTCAGACTGGGGTGGAATCGTTGTAGGACTGTTTTGACTCCACTGACGCCTCTCTACGTTGGCTCACGGGGATTGTGTCTTGGTCTAATAATTTGCAAGGCACCACTGGTTTTTATGTCGTTGGAAAATAAGAGGAAGTGCTAGGAGAAACACTTCGGTGTCGAAGCTGATAGCACTGGCACTATATCGGTAAGCTGTTTCCTTGGGGAAAATTAGATTAGCAAACCATAACTGACGGATAACATGAAAGTAACAAAATTCTATCGTTGAAAGGCAGAGCAGTGAGACTAAATGCAACTTTGATCGTAGCGCCAAGGTCAGTTGGTAGGTCACGGGTACTGTGTTAAGTGGCCTGTGGTAAAAAAAGAGATTCGGGGTAGACGAGATATGTGAATGCTAGCAAGTGGGCGTTTCATGCGGAAAATATCACTTAGATTGCATTGTAGGTTATGTAAAACATCAGAATGATCGTTTGGTATTGGGAGTGGCACAGTTGGAAAGGCGGTGGGGTTAGTTGTATCAGTTCGACGAGATCGATGAACAGGTGTAGAAAAAGCATGACTGGGTGGTACGTACTTTGCAACCATTAGACGGTGGTTTCGAGTGGAAAGATTGGTCTTGAATAAGGCTTTTCATCTTTTGTTGCACTCCGTATTGCTTCGCTTGTGGTACTTAGCAGTGTGAGGTGTGGCTTGGTGAAAGAGTTAGAACTGATCGCAGTGCTCACAATGTGCTTTCCATCTAGCTGTGACTTATTCGATGGTCTGTGAGATGGCCGAGGTGCAGCTGACCTGTGCACAGCAGACAATCTAGTGGCTACTAAAACCGAGCGACGAGGTGGACTAGAAGAACTTGAGCAACTCAATTTGTAGACTGAGGGTTTCTGGGTGTGTTTGATAAGTTGGTTGAGCAATTCCTACCATCAGCTGTCATGACCAATGTTCCGGTGATAAGTGTTAGCGGTTTCCAGTTGGCAAGCCAAGTGAGGATGGCTTGCCAGGGGCAAGCTCTGGGCTTCTCGGTTTCTAGGGAGTTTTGCCGACGCCAGACTGAAGAGGATACACATAAGTCAACGTATTAAGTGTGGGATCAGTGTTCTTTTGAGCCTGGAGTCGAAACCATATAATGTGCGCGCAGCGCATCGTCAGACGGCAAAGAAGATGATAACGGACGGCGAACAGTTTCTGGGGTAGCTGGATACGTTCTGGAGGATTATCTGGATTCCCTGGGCAGTGGGATTTTGTCCACAGTGATTCTAAAGTTCTTGAGCGGGGTTCTTCCAGCTACAGTGGATTGGATCCCAATGAATTTCGTAGCGGTTTTTGCGCCGATAAATCTGAAAAACAGTGGACAAGACTTTGGTTAGGTGTTCCTAGGGGGCCAAGCAAACTGGCGGGCCAGAGTGTCTTTCATAGTACTTAAAGGCTATGTTTTACTTCTTCAAAAGATAATCTGTCGGGGGCATTATATACAACAGGGTTTTCAAGTTTCTTATTTTTTGAGCAGTTTCCGAAGCAATGGCGTCCATGAATTTCCCAGCGGTGACCAGGACTTGGGCTGAGGGTTATGTTCGAAGATCACAGATGTACATGAGCGGGCTCGAATTGGACCGGGTTTCATCTACCGGAGAAAGCTCACTAATGAAAATGAAAAGAATTCGTTCTACTGTCTCAGCCCTTTAATTTGCCCAGTCAAAAACGCCAATAATGCAGAGAAAACACGGACTGAGTCAAGATTTCAAAAATTTTGACTTACCCTGTACATTTGGTCGAACGTTGGCACGACCAACCAATAGAAGTGCAGTTTGTTTGGCTGACAATTTCTGTGTTGCAAGGCTGACAGCCTTCGCATTCAAAAGCTGAATAGACAAAACAGTGTTATTTTGGACAACGCAAGCGTTTCTTGGAGGTAAAACATGAAACTCTGCAGGCAATGAGATTTTGTAGCTGAAAAAAGACTTCCTGATGAATCAGGTAGAGAGGGTTGCAGTTATTACAGTGTCCAAATTGAAACACATTGTTGGGATGATATTGAATTGGACGGTTCACAGCCATTGAACACTAAAAGTTGGTGTGAACTCTACCATTCTAGACAAACGATTTCTTCCTTCCGTATCATGGAAAGCAGTCGGAAAAATTTCTTTTAAAATGAATTTCAAATCGGTTAGTAAAGTCAAGACTTTACGGACAAGGGAAATACTGGAAGGGACATTTCGTTTTCGAAACAATAAAGAATCTTCAACTCTTGGTATTCAGTCTTCGATCCTCGTGGAAGAAGGTAGGGGAAACTTCTCGTGTAGTCCTCGTCACACTGACTCTGTAGGTTCACGCTGAGGCAGCTTGTGACCGCTGAAACCTCCACACTCCTCTGTAACACATGTATCCGGTTGAGTATTCAAGAATCCCTGTTTTTATCTTACTTGTATCGCGTGATCATGCAGCCAAGCCTGCTTTGAGAGTCGCCCATATAAAACATTATTAGTCCGTCAATTTCCTAAAGGGCCAACGGAAACTTATTTTGCTATATTGCTGCGTGCCCAGTGAAACCGGTCTGAGCTAGAATCGCGGCATGTAGCTTTCCGGACATCCAACGAATAACGCGCATTTCCACACTGGATCTGAGCCCCACTCTGGGACCTTCTCAGTAAAGCCGGTATTGTCCGGGGGCTGGAATCTTTGAACAAAAGCATAATCGTGCCTTTTACCGGTCTACCGGGGACAACAGCTACTGAGCGTAGTTATAAAAAACACTCTTTAGCGTGTCCATAATATGAACGCGTTGTAGCTTTTGATCCTCATTTGAACTGCACAGAATCTAACGGGATTTTTCTTGGATCATTCTACAAAGTCGGTTGCATTTCTTGATGATCATTTCAGTGCACTTTCCGCGAAACCAGAATTGGTACTCCTGTGAGTAGAAAAAAGTAAACTGGCCTTATAGTTTGTTATCTCTCTTACCAGTTCCGGATTCGATAGACTTTAAACTGCAGTTGTCTCGGAATCATATTGCGATCGTGATGCGTTTGGATCCACCTCATCATCCGGTCACTGTTTGCATTTCCACAAGTTCCGCATTATTCGACGTTTCTGTCGGCAATGCATCCTTCTACAATGAATTTGACTCTCCGCTTTGCCGGGTAGTTCTTTCGGAGTTTAGCTCAACCAGTGGCAAACCTAATTTGACCTTCTAATTTTCTCTGCCTTGTACAATTTCGACGCAATTTTTTCCACTCCCATATGTTTGCATAACGTGTAAACTTTCGTCATGCATGTTGCAAGCATCTCGTCCGTTCGCAGGAAAAAGCCGTTATTACTAACATTACCATTTCCGTTCCCCTTACCATTGCCAAAGGGTAATTGAAACTTGGGAGATCAGCAGCTTGCATCCCTAGTAAGTAACCCTACTGAAAAGTGTGTACAAAGCACCAGTGGCCGAGGCAAAGTCAAGGGCGTCTGACCGTAGTCTCAGCAGTTAAACTGGTGCGAAAAAGCTGGCACTTTGTTTAACCTTCTTCTAACTTGCCACTTTTCACGTGTCAACTCCTTTGTCGAGCCTGCATCGTGCGTCCATTATACTGTTCGGAGCAGAATTGCCAACTGTTCAGATAGTTTCCCTATTTTTCGTTCTCTGGGCTGAGAATATTTGCTCTAATCTATAGTGTCGTGTCTTTATACAACTTAAGGAATGGACATTATTTTCAGCCACACAGCGATGCAGGGTGTGACAATTTGTTATCTTTGACTTCCAGTCAGGATAAGGCCAAGGTGTAGCACAGCCAATCAAATAGCACTTTTTGGAAAGCAGCGGAAACTTTTCGCGTAAGCCTCGTCACACCGACTCCGTAGGTTCACGCTTAGGCAACTTTCCCCTACAGTGCCTCTAGGTGTATATCGAGACACCATTTGAACCAAGCGCCATCCTTCTTCTTCAACACCGATGCGGGTTGTGTTACAGGGGTTGGTTGCCCTTCATGAATGACGGCAAACTAGTGGAAGACCGGTCGACGGAGGCTTCAGCAGCGTGAGGGCTGGCCCCGCATTCAGTCCTTCATCCAAGGAGGAAAGCCTGCTTGCAATTTCAGACTTATGTCACCACGAAAGATCATCCTCGAACCAATCATGTTGCCACGAACACGTCGATAGTACCAGGGGAAGAGATCAAGAGACCTAAGACGATCCCTCTACTTGGTCCCACGCAAGCCACTGACGAGTCTCGTCACGGAGCGTTGCACTTTCTCCAGTTTCACCGGCTCACCTATAGCGCGGGGTAGGTTGCATCACCTTTGAATTGAAGTCTCGAACGACCACGGAAAACGCACAATTATTGGATACCATCTGGTCCAGGTGACCGATGTGATTTCAGCTTCTTTGGCGCCTTGCCGAGCTCATCTGGAAGGAAGGGCAACAGCATGAGAGAAACATCCGTACAACGCAGTGACGGCGGTGGTGTTTACCCTGTCGCATACAAAGATGCGTAATGACGCACAAGGATATCTGCTGTTTAAACGTCCGTTTCCCCGGTCGATTAGGGTCTGATAACCCACCATCTTTGCAGACTGATAAATTTTATTTTACTACCTCTTGACATACCTGTCATAAAGTGAATAGTTCACCGAACGCTTCGATATGCTTTCTATCCATGTGCCTCTCAAATTTTGTGGCCCGCGAATAACTCTTTCTATTCTGCTCGATAAATTCCTCTCTTTATGAAGACCAACAACACATCCTTCAAATATGTTAGAATTTCCGCCAGTGTTAATTATTTCCTATACCATTTATGCATCTACTCCATACCTACAGCTCACATCGCTCAAAAATAGCCGAACCGAATACTTGACAATGAGTCTCCCATTTGCCGGGCGTCATTATCATTATGGTCCATTTCAATTTTCTCTAATAGCCCTCTGTGTGCACTTATTTTATCCTGTTGTATACTCTGACTTTCTATCTGCGCTTTCTTTTGCCGTTTTTGATTACGCATCTCGACCAAAAAGCTGAATATTCCCGTCACTAAGCTACGCCACCACCAGAAGTTCAAAGTTAATTTCTACTGCCTTCTCTGCTGAATGTCCCATTTTTTCTAAATCTGGTGTCTCATTTTCGTTTCTCGTACCAAGCTCATCGGTTCCGCAGCCGGCAATTCGTCGTTGCCGTGTGATCTGCCTATCAAAACGGTCATCGGCTCACTTATCCACCCTGTACTCCACTATCGCTTCTGCACGCCTTTCGCCCCTGCAATCGCCACATAACGCAATTCACGTTGATTTATTGCCATAACTCCACATCCTTGCTGTTACTTCGTGACATACACATGCCAATGGAAGTGAACCGCTGAACTCTTACCGGCTTCCCGCTGCCTACTTCTTCCATCACCGCTCTCAAAACCTCTTCCTCTATCCATGGGATTTGTTAGTCCCTTTCCTTGTGGTTGACTACGTCGGCTTCTCACATTTAGACACAAACATCACACGGGCCGTTGATCCATGGCATTTTATGTCTGAGGATCCATTTTCTTACATGCATGGATTTTCCATCCATATACTCTTTACACCCTAATACGTGAAAACGACTATTTGAATTCCCGTTGATGAACTCCTTTTTCTTCTCTCTTCGTTTTCCATAACAGGTATCCTTTGATTCAGCTGAAATTTCTAGTGTTGTGATTATTCCCGGTACTATTCATGCACTTACTCACCCTTTTTTAACCAACCCAAAGCACCTCCAGCCGGATTGACCATTTGACCCTGACCTTCAAATTTGCCGGGCACTATTGCAGTTTTAGTTCACTGTAACACTCTCTTCAATTCTCTGCATGCACGTGTTAGACCCTTTTGTAAATTCTCATTCCGACATCAATATAGTCATCTGATCATACGCCCTAGCATGCTTCTGGCGCACCTGAAATATTGTTATTATTGCTATTGTTATTATTATTATTATTATTGGTAATATTATAACCGTGTTGACGCCGGTTTCATGTCTAAGGTATGCATAAAACCGCTCGAGTGCAGTAACGAAGTCTCCACCAAGCATGGCTTCAAAAACGTTTACCCCCTCCATGTTCATGACGACCGCATATTTTGGATGGTTTTCTACCGCTCGTACCCACCTCCGGTATCCCGATTTTGTTGCCATGCACGGTTTCCTCGGTGGAGAGCACTTTGCATCTTACGATCCGACCACAGAAGACCTTTGCTATACCTTCGCGAACGAGCGGGGGCGCGAACGTACGTGTTAGTCCAATGATCCCTTCCCGTATTGTGGGCCAACGGGATTCTTCACCAACCGGACCCGCGCCAGTTAGCACCACTGTTGATGCAGCAGCTTGCACTTCATCAAAGTTTGTTCGCCATGCGTAGCTTACTGTATGCGGTTCACCAAAATGAGGTGCGCCAATCCTCAAGTGGTTTGAGAGGACGGAGTAGTGGCTGGAACCAATCGGCCGAAGGTATCCAACTTCCTCAGTGTCAAATTGTCCTCGAGGTATTACAAGACCCAGAATGGGTGACTGGGGACCGTGAAACCGCGTCGAATCTCGTACGTGTTGTACAGAATCAAGCCCTCATGGGCCGCGACGAACGTCTGTACGAAGGGATCTGCGGACGGTCAGTAACAGCCCTCATCCGAATCGGCGAGCAGCACATTGAAGCCCCCGTGGATACTGCAGTGCCTGTCATAGCCCCACCGCTGAAGTTCGTCACAGACAACCGCGAAGACTACGCCGGATGACCTGTACACACGGCCTATTGTGACATGGCCACTAGATGTAAAACGAACCCCGCACCACGAGATTTCCCAGAACCCCTTGGGATCAGAAAACTGCGTAGCTGGTAAGCAGGTCTGTCAGGCTGAATATATATGGCGACAGCACCGCTTCCTCTCGCACTGCTCCTGTCCTCCTGGAAAACTAAGTATCCCAGTAGGGCCAACTTAGATTCAGAAACTTCACCGTTCAGTCACTTTTCGGTTAGGGCCGTGACTGTGGGGTTCTTGTGCTATCAGTAACTCTAGCTGATCTTGTTTGTTTAATAGGCTTCGAACGTTATACAGCAGTATGGTGTCCGGTCGGAACTGTGTCGTTCCGTTGAACTGACACCTACCAAAATACTTGTTGAACTTACAACTTGACCGATAGGGTTACAGGTGTGGTTCTCAGGACCAGAGGCGTCCAAATTTGGGACCCGAAAATCCCGAATAGGGGGGTCAGTTTTGCCTTTCAATCGACTTTCGTGTAGCTCCACCGTAGACAACTTCAGCCTTCCTCGTTGTTCTGGGAAGAGATCACATATAATAAGCAGAGATTCACTTTTCGGCTTCTGAGGCAGATGCAAAACCGCCCAGGCAGCATTAGCTGTGTTTAAGGCTACCTTGGGGGGTTTTGGTTGACCATCAAGCCTCTGCTGCCTTCCAGGGTGGAAGACGGCGGTTATTTGAACGCCACCAGCTACCGCTTCATCTTCTCTCGTGAAAAGCCGCGACAAGAAGAACCGCAGTAGCGAAAGATCACAGCCCAGAGTGCCTTGGAATTAAGCAAAAGAGGCTTCCGTCAAGCTCACCAGCGCAAAACACTGAGCCCTATCTGGGAAAGCCCCGAGTTCACAAGATTGCCGGTCGACACATGAGCTGCTCGAGTCCTCTGAGGGTGGATTTGCACGTTCGGATTCATTGGCGGAAAAGTGCTGCGGCTGGTATGTAGCTGAACAAATAGACATTTCAGCTGATGCACTCGGCTTGCTTTGGGTCCGGATACCGGCTGTTAGGTAAGCACGCGAATTTTCTTCTACAACCTCGAAGCCAGTACCACCGGCTTCGGTGAATCACAAGGGCCAAAGGGAAGTTTGAAGCCACAACCTGGGAGAAACTCTTTTCCGTTGTCAGCACCGATGGTGCGGGTGATACTGGAGGAATCGACGAAGACGACTTCCTTGATATCGCGGGCGCTGCCACCGGTGATGACGATGAGGAGGACGAAGATGATGATGATAATAATAATAATGTTGATGGCTCAGCATTACCTGACGAAACAGCTGCCTTAGCCATCTCCTTCACCGGCATCTTGGCCTACAATACAGGCCCCCGATAGCTCAGTGCTTTTGACGCGCGGCGCTTTGTGCAAATTTACACGATATTTATCGAGAGCTTCGTTGAGTTCAGTGCTTATTTCGGAGCATCACGGGGGGATTAAGCCTTCACACCTATCACAAGGTTAGGTTGTCTCGAGGATGGGCAAGCTTCGAGCAGACTGAAAGTATTGATGCAACAGCCTTGACTTTCTTCGAGGGCAGTATGATTAAATGATAGTCCGTATTTTGACACAATTCCAGAAAAAAATATAATTCCAAGCACGTCGAATGAATTGCCGTTGTAGCGTAGTCGCCCAATCAGGCCACGGGACTTCCCGCATTGGCTCATTTGATAAGTTCAGATTTTGCTTCAGCAGGCTTCAGGTGGACCCTTTCTGCCCTGCGACAAATAGTATTCCAGTAGTTATCATGTGGCTTGGTAACAGATTCAGTTGCAAAAACTGAGCAGGGTAAAATTGGCCCTGGTTTCCGCAGGAGTGACCTTCTCGCTGAGACCTTGCTTGGTCATGACCCACATATGTCTCTACCAGTATATGGCCCACTTAACGCCAGGTGAATAAGGGGACGGATATGGCTGCGGTTATAAAGGGAAGTGGCGGGAGGGAAAGTGGGAGAACGAACTTTTGCTGGGGAATAACACTTGGCTGGCTAATTACGGACAGTGAGGGGACCCGGGTGAAGACCCACGGTTAGGCGCAAAATTAAAAGAGAATTCTTCACTAGTATTGGCACTGGCAGCAACCTGACCAACTGCTGTCTAAGCGAGCCTTGAGCACTGCTACAATTTGGGTGGCCACCACATCTGGTGGCCGGTTCCAGGGGTTCGCCACATAGAATGAAGTTGACAATGCCATGAAAGTACGATGTTTGTGGTTTTAGCAGCTTCAGCTCTGGCCCCAAGTGCCCTGTTGCTACTGTGTTAGAAGTTTTCAAAATAACAGGCAACGAGGCACCTCCCGTACGAGCCTCTCCACCAGCCGCTCGTGGCTGTAGCTTCATGGCAGGGATTCATGCCAACACTCTGTCTGGTGTGCTTCTGGTTTCGTTTTTAAAAGTTCTTAGTTTTTTCTTCCATCACGTCAGTTAGCCATGAATTCCACAATTTGGTCACCCTCGTAGTAAGACAGCAGACCGTCGGTAGTTCAGTCCACCGCAACTTTGTATACTTCATCAAATGCCTCCAGGTGCTCATTGGCCGGACCAGGGAATCCAGCCCATAGCCCGACCCGATAACTCCAGCACCCTGTCACAATTACCCCTCAAAGTACAACAACGGAAACAGTGGCGGCTTGCGGCACTTGATTCAGCCTCGCAGATTCAGAAACCGTGCAGGGGATTCTAGAGGCTTCTCCATACTTCAACTGATCGTAGAGGCGATGTATGCGGGATTGTGAAGGCACCATAAGTGAGCTCCCTATAAGTCCGACGGGTAGTACCATAGATGCTCCAAGCCGAGGTAAGCAACCTGTCAGAGTTATTGTGGGTTATGGGAGTAAATGACACTGTCACTCTCAGGACTCTCCCTCCGATGGACACGCGAAGAGTTGTTCCTCGGGAAGGATGTGGGTCACTGGACCGTTTTTCCCCCCGGCCGCAACCGGACGTGCTTTTTAAAATTGATTGGGGGAGCCCACAAGCTGGAGCACCGACCTGGAGCATTGGAATCCGCGTGTAGTGTCCCGTGGTCTGCTTTGGCTTTTATTGCTCCCCAGATTTTGCTATCGGCAGCACTGAACAGACAAAGGAACACCTGATGTTATGGAAATTTGTGGACGAAACAGGAGAACAGCTTTGGGCAAAGGGCCAAGCCTTGTGGTACTCAGCTGAGAGCCTCATGTCATTCAGAGTATGATGAAGCTAGTTGCATACAGAAAAAAAACCCCATTTTGGAAGTCCCCGATCCACTTCAGTAGTTAATATGTCACTCCCAGCGATCACAACTTAGGGAGCAGGCTGGTGTGCGGCAAGATGTTGAATGCTTTGAAGAATTCAAAGTGAACAAAATCCGTGGAATGACCCTCCGGTCTAGCTTGTGCCAAGTGTATGCGAGCTAGCAGATGGTTAGACAGATATTATATTATTAATTATATTGGTATATTTCCCGGCCATGTTCCAGACGCACGCGCTAGCGCATGATCATGGTGTAACACGTTACTCAATAAGATGAAATATTCACAAATTCTAAATGTAAAAGTCAAGAATATCGACGACAGAAGAACATAGCCAGCAACAATATCAACGGATCGTTCTAACAATGGTTTGCGCTGCAATTTCGATCCAGTTTCAAATCCAAGCTGGGCAAATGTGTGGGGTGGAGATATCGAAAAATCTTCAATGCAGTGCCAAGGACGCATTATGAACGAGAATGATGCTAGCCAAGGAAAACGGAAGCCCACTAAGGCTCTGCAGGTGGAGTAGATTATGAATATATTTGTAAAGAAGTGTACTCGGGAAAATTGATGCGTGCGAAGAGGATAGCGATCCACGAAGACGATGCAAACCCTGAATGACGGATTTACCGGGGTTTAATGAACGGAACAAGTTTTGAAGCGGGGAGACATGAGACCAGTTTCATGAAAGTGAACACTGGTGGATGTGGGAGAAACAGTAGTCGATAAAAAGGTGAGTTTAAATTCAGGATCAGCAACATGTACCATTCAAAAATGAGGAAGCGCAACTGGAGGGTCCTCGAGAAGTGAAGAGTCAATTTCCAGCCGGTTACGACCCGAGGGAAAGACAAACTGTGATGACGGATAATAAGGTGGGAAATCTCCGCATGGACTTGAGCTTTAACATGCTATTTCACTGACAAATATATATGTATATGTTGACGCATTTGCCTTCGGTGTTATTCAGCGCCATTTCTGGCAACGTACGACATCGTATGGGTATGTTTCGTCTGGCAGGGCAAAGTTTGTATCGGTAAATCAGCTGAGTGTGGGGGTATATTAGTAAGATGCGCATGAACTGGAATTTGTGTTGATTGCTTTAGAAAAAGCTGAACGATCTGATAAGCAGTTGGGAGTATTTCCTGTCGCGTGGCTTGATTTCGGTCCCAGTTGCTATGGTAGGTTCAACTTGAGTCTCTGTCCGTACGAGTCAAAGTGGCATCTTTGGTTATCCGATTTGGCGACTGAGATAATAGGAGACAACGAACCTGAAACAAACGGGGATTGCAGTCTGGACGTCGTTCCAGCTGTGGTCTTTAATGATATATGAAGACAATAAATAATGGACTGGTTAGGTCTGTGTGAGTGGGGCATGGATGAAGTTTCATTTGAGCAGTCAGTGGCACCTACTCCACATTCTAAGTAAAATAGGCTCGCAGTTGATTTGCGCCATACTGCTGCAGGCTACCGAAGTCGCGTACACCGGTTTGGCAACTGTGTATGCATTCCAAAGGATTTGTGATTCGCGAGTGGGCACGGCAGCGCTCGGATACTAATAAAACACCTAGGGTTTCACGGTTCAGAATGGTTAGAAATGATAACCCTCAATACCATTTGCTTATGCAGAGCGCAGTTTGGCAACGAGGCGACAAAATAGGTTTCAAATAACAGGCTGTGAGCAAATGGGTTTGGCATACTGTTAGCGTAGACCTATGCTGTTACTGTCTCTTCCGGTATAGTGGTTATTTTACACTGAGTAGTTTCTGAGGAGCCTTAAATTAGAAGAAACTATTGGGGGTCAGAGGTGATACACTAGAGGCAATCGGTCACGTGCCTCGGAACGTTAACGTGAGTTCATCTATGCTCTTACTCGATGGTGCTATCGTACTGAGATTATGCTCAAGAGTGAACAAGGAAATCTGATGTAGACATGACTGCATGGTCATCGCGGTGTCTTTATCGTCGTTATCGTATTGCAAAGCGGGAAAACACCGATGTGAGGACTGGTTTTGGAGAGCACTGCAAAATGACAATGAGATGGGTCCTAAATTTGTCAGGAAAGCGAACTCTGACAGTCTATTTTCGGTGCTCATGGTAGGCAACACAAGGGCCTGCTTCAGGTAGGGAGGTAGTACGATACACAACCACTGGCATCCAGCACGTGGTGCTTCAAGAATGATCCACACTTTTTAAGACGCTTTTAATATTTTTTACGGTTTTATCACAGTCACGTATCTGGCTGTCAGGGAAGGCGGAGCTGCTTTTGGGGGGCGATCACAGCTCCTACGCTCTGGCCGAAACATGGACCGCATGTAAAAAGCCGCGTTGGGAATAGGTCAACCATACCAGTCAATCCGTAGCAACACTGCAACCCGGAGACATGGGTCACATGTGACAAGGCTGGTGTGCCTGGAAGACAAAACAGTGGAGTATTTTTTCCCGCGTTTTTATACCAATCTCTATCTTTTGGTGGTCATGTCTTTTAGGTGGTCAACTCTGTGCAGAAAGAATATCACGGCCAGGAATGTTTTCAGAAGTGCCGCGCTAACACTCGCCTTATCCGTGAGGTCAGAACTCTCATGCCGTCTACATGGGACATAAAATGCAGGGGGAGGTAGAGTCAACCACCGCCTGCGATTATTCGATGGGATTTATGTTCAACAAAACGCCAGTCTGCACAAAGATGGGATACAAATTGCAGCATTACCAACGTGGTTCGTCGGGACGACCCACAGGTGGTTTCCAGTTTAGCTGACTAAGTGCCAAATGTTATAAAGGCCATTGAGGTGGTGGCAACTACGGTGCATGGGGTGGCACATCCTAGACATTATCAATGGTTCTGGTCAGTATCCTACACTTTCCTCATAAGCTCTATCAAAAGTCATATAAAGATTTATAAGAGCAATCGGTTTTTGGATGTACAGCTCTACGTGTATTCTAGAGGTAAACATAATAATGGAATTTAAGGAACGGATATCAGCTGTGAGTTTATACAACTAAGTTGCATTGTTAAGGAGGGAGAAGTTTGGCCTCAAGGACTTTCGAAAACTAGGGATCATTAGACGGTGTTCCCTATTAAGCAGCTGATGTTTCCAGTTTATACTGAGCTGATCTTGGCTAGGGCATAGCGCTTGTTTGTGGAGCAAAGTAAACAGAAATGCAAGATTGAGTTTTATTCTCCTAAGCCACAGAGAATCAAGCAGCAGGAGTGTACACCACTGTCTGTGGCTCAGGTTCGTAGAAGGTCCAAACATTATGGGCTTTTTGGAAAGCGATGCTGCTGTTGGCTGATAACCTCATGACTACCCAGATATTTTTGCAGTTGCTTCGAGACTAAGCATATCGAAATCTTCCCGACCACACGAGTGAGACTAGTTCTGTGGTATGCGGAGGGAAGTGTCTTCCGTTTTGGTTGCTCGTTCACGATCGGCAAGTGCAGGAAGAAAACTCGGTGAGCCGGAGCTCAGCAAGTGCGTAAGCAAGCTTCCACACTTACACCGATATATGTAGGAATTTTATCTGTTAGAACAGGTGACACTGATCTTCCCAACTAGGGAACGCTGCCCCCAGCGCCTGTACAATATTTTAGAAGGTTAGCTGGCAGGGTCTGTAGTTGGGGCTTGTGTGATGTGCTGGACGACGGGGATCCAAGCTGGATCGCCAAAAATGTAGTGTCGAGATGCGTAAGGGAACAAAAATGGAACCCTTTTTACCAGTACTTCCGACAGGATTAGAAACTAGGTGGCACAGCAGTCCAGGAGGTGGGTCGCCCGAAATAGGTAGTATTTCCCGCAAGCCACAGAAGGGTTTAGATATCCAAGGGCAAACGGCCCATACCACATACACAGCTTGAATGAATATGCTCGGTCAGGAATACACGGTAAAAGGCACTGTCTGCGGGTAACGTGTATTATTGAGTGAATATGTCCAGCAAGCCAGAGAGCAACTAAACAGCATGGGGGCACGAGGGAGGAAATGTGCAGGGTTCATTCGAACAAACTAGATGATCGATCATGGCCAGGAGGTGTATGGTCCCGAAAGTCATCGGCATTTCCTGGTTCATTTAGGGATTTCGCCCCTGAAAGGTAGGAAGGGAGAAAGTGCAGAGAATAGAGGCGGGTAATTTGAATGTCCAAGGTTCACCACAGTTTCACGGCCATTAGCAGCTTCTGACGTTTTGCCATCCTTGGGTATCGAGATGAAGACGGCCGTTATCATTTGGGCGGTAGTTTAATTTGTCCCATCAAGTAGCTACACGGTCTCGAAGGTGGGTGCGCGGTAACTCCAGCTAGATCCCAAGGGATTATTGGATGTGTAATATCATGAGTAACGCGGAGACCAATCACCGAGTCCCAAAATCAGGACAAGGTTGGTTTGTTGGCTCCACGATGCTGAATTACCAAATTATACGTACATAAATTATGCCCAAGCCTCAACTGTAGGGCCACAACTTTTGGCGACGAAGATTAGAGTTTGGCAGAGGTCAATATCAGATACGACCGAGTTTTACTAAAAATGTCTTTCATGGCACGTGAGCAAAATATAAGAAAATATTTGATGTAGCGGTTGATGTGCTCTTTTCCTGTTCCGGAGCCAATGAGTTAAAGAGAATAGTTTCAACAATCCAAGTATGTGAAAAAGGCTTGGGAGGATTTCCAAGCATGTACCTTGCACCGCACACTAAATCCTCCCAAGAAAATGTCAGCATCCAGGGAGTAGATAAGGATACCGATTCGCCTTAACCTAACAAGTACCTTGATTCAGCGCATAAGTTGGACCCCATAGGCTTCATTTATTTTTGAGTAGTCGCAGACACTCTTGCGGGTTTTCTTGAGGTTAAGCACCAGACGTTCATGTGGAGAGGTTTCACCTGAAGATGACACGACATTATCGACACGAAAAAAAGCTCCGGTGGGATCAGGATGTGTAGACAGATTACGGAATGTAGAGGACAGAAGGCTTCCCGAATAAGGGTTATATGCATGGTAAAACGAAGACTGACGATTCTCAATGAATAATACGGGTAACTGTAAAGTACATGCATGGAAATCCTCCCTAGCCATTGTCATATACTTGTATTGTTGAGACTATCCTCTTTATTTTATTGACATTGGCACAAATACAACATGCATCAATCACCACACTTCAACATTTGTTTATATTTTGCTCACGTGAAGTGGCATAATTTTGACTCGAACTTGGACTGCCGTGACGGTGGTATCTGACACTGGCATTTGTTGAACTCTGGTCCTCGTTGTTAGACGTTGTGGTCGCACAGTTGAGGTTTGTATATATTTATATGCTTATAACTTGATAATCCAGTACCGTAGAAACTACGAATCAATCTTGTTCTGGTTTTTGGATTCGTTTTGAATTGGCTACGAGTTGCTCACAGTCGGAATAACCCTCACAATATTCAACTTGGAATCACCAGCAGGAAATCAATCAAAAATGCCAAGAAGATTACAAAGACAAACCGAAGCTGGACAGGAAGTAACCCGGCAACTCCCTGGGGTATTTTTGGGTGATGCTGATTCCTTAGAGATTGCTAGGTCTGCTAGTCCTGTAAGTGCTATTTCAAGTACCTCAGCTAGTGGTATGTAATGTAAGGGTGATGATATCTATCGATTGAGGATAGCTGAATTAGAGACCCAGCTTAGGCAGGCTAGGGAAGAAGCGGAATCTGCCAAGAAAGATCAACTCCAGAGACCAGAGCGAGGGGCGACTTTGGAGACCACAGAGCATACAGCCAGTTAACCCAGTAGTTCCGTGGAAAGATCAAAGTCGACTTGTACCAGTGTGAACCACGCTGTTGACTTACCAAGAGTGGAATTATCCCCATTAGACGGTAGCGCAGAACAGTACTGTAGGTTCGGTAAACAGTGCCAGAACGTTTTGGAAAGGGGAGTATCCAATCCAAAGCAGAGATTCTTGTATGTACTACATTACTGTCGTGAAAGGGCCAAGGAAGCAATCGACGGGTGTTCGATGCTGGATTTCAAAGAAGGGTACGCTCGAGCACGTGAAATTCTGAAAAACCTATTTGGGCAACCATTTAAAGTCGCCCGAAATTTGGTCGACGGTGTACCATCAGAGGCAAAAAGCTCCAAAGGCGAGTCGGACTCACTAGCCAGCCTGGTGATAAAAATGCAGAACTGCAGCATTGCATTGAATCAACTAAATTACCGATTGGACCTGAACGCACTGCACACATTGGAGACCATAGTGCGCAGTTTACCCACAGAACTACAGGGTACATGGGCAGAGGAAGTCGAAGGGATCAGTTGGCATGGGCGAGAATCCACGTTCGAAGACCTGAAGCAGTTTATAGACCGTCATGCTCGAATAGCAAACAGTCGTTCCGGTCACCTTGTGCGCACGACCAGCAAATTACCTAGGATTACGACGCAAAGCCGGACCAGGGAACCAAGTAGAAGCCAACCATGGGCGAACACACGTGCATTACCTTGCGAAGGTGAAACTTTGCCGGTGTGTAAAGTTTGTGGGGCGCCTCATCTCCTAGCGGAATGCCCACGCTTCCGCAACGTAGACGTCGACAAACGATGGGAAATAGCTAAGAGACTGGGCGCGTGCTTCGTCTGTCTCAACATTTCACATAGAGCAGCCATGTGCCGAACGAAACCCAGTTGTAGTCAGGATGGATGCCATAAGAAGCACCATTAACTACTTCACAAAGGCCGGAATTTGAAGGCCAATTAAACCCCGAAGCCAAGTGTGCCCAGCTCAGTGTATCGCTCCACTAACAATCCTATTCGTCTGGGAGTAATGGCAGTTGGCGTAGAAACCCCAATTGGGGTTATAAGAGCGTTGGCCTCCGTAGATAGTGGCTCGGATACCACGCTAGTAAGGAAGAAGTTTGCAGAGAGATATGGGATCAGGGAGAATCAATCTTCATTAGCAGTGAGCGCAGTGAGTGGCACCCAGGTCATCCAGTGGACCAAGCTGCACCTACAACTCGTTTCCGTGGTCAACAACGATAGGGCAGAAACCCTAGAAGCATTCACCATAAAGGACCTGCCGATGAGGGCATCTCAATCAGTGCAATCGATTCTGACTTAGTGGCAGCATCTCGACGGGGTTACGATCCAGGAGTGGCAGAGTAACGAAATTGATCTGCTGATCGGCTGCGATATACCGGAAGCGCATTGGGTCCTAGATCAAAGAATAAGAGGCCGAAAAGCACCCTACGCAGTAAGCACCACATTCGGTTGGACTTTATATGGTAGTACAGACAGGAGATGCCGCAAATAAATCAACTGCATTTCGGTGGAAACGGCGAACATCGAACGGTCATTCCAACAATTGTATTGCACCGAATATGCCGACCTGGCCATTGATAGAGATGCCCCATCACGAGAAGATAGGTTGGCTTTGGAAATGATGGCCGAGAACGTCAAGTACGCAAAAGGTCGTTTTGAGGTTCCTATTCCGTGGAGATCCAACATGGATCCAATGCCAGACAGCCGAGAAATGGCTCTGAAAAGATTAGGCTTCCACAAAACCAGGCTCATTCGAGAACCACGATTAAGGATAGAATGCACGCGAGCCATGCAACATAACATCGACTTGTGCATAAAGAAAGAGTGGATACAGCGGTTATCAGCGCAAACTTGAGATGGCACCTACCCAATCACCCTGTCGTGAACCCAAAAAAACCGGAGAAGTCAGGGTGGTTTTCGACTGTGCCGCGAAATGTCGAGGCGTGTCACTGAACGACCATATGCTACAGGGCCCAGACTGGACAACACCACTAGTCGAGGTTTTATGTCGTTTTCGGCTAGGAAAAGAAGCCGTCTCTGCGGACAAACGAGAATTGTTTCTGCAAGTAAAGATGCCCGTTGAAGATAGGGACGCCTTCCGTCTCCTCTGGTGGCCAGAAAGCGACACAAATCGCGCACCTGACGAGTACAGGCTGACCGTTCATCCCTTTGGGACGGTATCATCTCCCTTCTGTGCTAATTTTGCCCTCCGTGAAGCCCTCAAGCGTTTTGGCGGCACCAGAATTTTGCTAGGAAGAGCAATGGACCACTTCTACGTGGACGATATTCTGTGCTTCTTTGACGACCCAAATACTGCTATTCTGTATATGACGGAAGGCCGGGGGGTTCAACCCCACTAAATGGACTTCAAACAGCCAGGAGGGTCTCAATGCTATCCCGGAGTCTGAGAAAATGGAGTGTACCAGAGAGCTTTTGGAATCCTCTTCACAAATGGAGCACACGCTTGGTCTTCAGTGGGAACCCAGAGGTGACGAATTCATTTTCACTCTGGACCTACCCAAACAACCAGCCACACGGAGAGGAATCCTATCATCAGCCTCAAGCCTCTATGACCCCCTAGGTTTCGTTTTGCCACGGCTATTACCGGGAAAGTGCATGCTGCAATCGCTGTGTCAGAGAGGGGCAGGTTGGGACGAACCTCTCCAGGATGACGGCGATAAGTGATAGCGCGACTGGTTGCACAGCCTGGAGCAACTTGGTGAGATCAAAATACAAAGATGCTTAACAGGTATCAAGTGCACAAACGATGCTCGACTCCACTTATTCTCCGATGCATCAGAAATAGGCTACGGGATAGTTGCTTGCGGCTGCTGGGTGGACGCGAATGGTGGGCGGCACAGCCAGATAGTATTTGCAAAGGCGAGAGTGGCTCCACTGAAGACGGTGTCGATTCCAAGGCTGGAACTGGCGGCAGCAGTACTGGCCGTGAAAGCCGCGATGCTGATTAGGAGATGCTTCGACCGGATAGACTGGGAAACAAACTTTTGGACGGACTCAGCCACGGTACTTCATTACATAAACAACATTACCACTCGTTTTAACATCTTCGTGGCCAACAGGCTCACTATAATCCACGAGTCGACTAAAACCGACCAATGACACTATGTACAATCTGCCAGTAACCCAGCCGACTTCTGCGTCAAGGGGCCTGAAAACACTTAAGAGGTTTTTTGAGTTGATCCAAATGTGAAAAGTCTTTGGCCTCGGCGGGATTCGAACCATATGCAGAAAGTCGAAGGTTCTCCGGCGTGGCCTCGTAGCTCAGCTGGTAGAGCATTCGCGGTACTAAAGCGAGGGTGGTGACCATGCGTGGGTTCGAATTCCGCCGAGGCCAAATACTTTTAACATTTGGATCACCTCAAAAAACATTATCAAAATCTGCCAACCATCAATACTAGAGAGGTTGCCAATGTGGACAATAGGACCGGACTTCCTAACTGCAGCTAAAGAGATGTGGCCAACGCCTTTAATACCTAAGGCCGATGATGGCGATATCGAGACCAAAAGACTGATACTGGCTACAAACTTCACGGGAGGCGTGAGCCTAATAGAAGAACTGTGCCAATTTCCCAACCGGGCAAAAATGTTAAAAGCCGTGGTCTGGTGGACACGATACAAAGTGCTCTTATTGATTATGAAAGGCGCAAGACCACAAAACACATTGAATGTGGGGACGATACTACCGGGCGAGCTGAATCAAGCCAAACTTGACATTCTACACCCACTGCAATCAGACGCTTTCCCGTCCGAGGCCCGCGAGCTAGCCAGGATAGATGATAACACCAAAGGAAGAAGTCTGCTGCACAGCAGTATCCAAAGACTAAACCCCATGCGAACCAACGGACTACTGGGAGTTGGAGGGAGTTTTACAAATTCAAATCCAGAGTACGAAACAAAACACCCCATAATAACCCCTGGTGACCACCACACAACGAGATGCCTGATAGACCATATACGTCGAGAAGAGGGACACGCAGGTTTGAACCACAATATACGCCGACGATTTTGGGTGAAAAGGGACCAGTGGCGGTCAAGCGAGTCATAGGCAACTGCATCACTTGTCATCGCCGGAGAGCGGCAGCAGGTCAACAAATGATGGCCCCCCTTTAGCCGTGAGAGTTCAACCGGGATAGTGCCCATTCGTGGAAATTGGCGTCGACTGCTTTGGCCCGTTACTTAAACGACAGCGAAGGAGCACCCAAAAGAAGTATGGCTGCCTGATAACATGTTTACAATCCAGAGCAGTCCACCTCGAAGTAGTGCATAACATGACAACCGATTCATTCCTAAACGCCCTTCAAAGTTTCATCTCCAGGCGGGGCGTCCCCAAGAATGTATACTCAGACAGTGGCTCGAACTTCGTTGAGGCTCATGAGGAGTTAGAGGAATGGCGAACCGCCTGGACACGCCAAAATACAAAGCAAGACTGTAGCAAAGGGGATAGAATGGCACTTTAACCAACCTTATGCCAGTCATCGTGGTGGAGTTTGGGAAGGGCTGATACGATCGACTAGGAAAATACTCACAGCCCGGGCCTCACAACAAAACCTAGGTGACGAGACGCTGACTACTTTATTAACAGAAGTAGAACGCATATTGAACAACAGACCCCTGGTGCCGATCGTCCCAGACCCGGAAGGCGAACCGGCACGCACCCCCAAAGACCTGTTAATACTTCGGTCAAACGTAAGAGCAACCACCCCGAAAACTCTGCGTGGGACGTACGTTGTTGGATGGGAACAAGTGAACCACCTGGCACAGGCTTTCTGGGAGCTTTGGACGAGAGAGTATTGACCGGAACTGCAGCTTCGGAAAAAGTGGATCTCCAAAGAGAGGTCGTTCAGACGTGGCGATGTGGTCATCCTCGTGGAGGGCCACTTACACACAGACGATTGTCCGGTTGGAGTGACCAAGGACTGCCGTACAGAAATCGATGGCTTTGTGCGCACGTTGGTGGTGAGAACGAACAAAGGAGACGTGCTGCGAGATATTCGCAAGGTATATCTGCTCGAAGGTGACAGTGGTGAGGGCGAGGTCGACGATACAGGCCAAGCTATACCCATGTCTGCTGATACCAGATGAAGCTGAATTCACTTATTTATTCCTCATCAATTCGCCCGGAGGACCCAACTCTTCACACCGTCTTCGAAGTATATTTGTGTTTAATTTCATGCGGTGTTCACGATTTAGTATGGAGTTAGTTGTCCAAACCTTATTTTTTCACAAGGCAAGACATTGTTTGTGAAGTAGCAGAGACACTTGAACAAGCACTTACTGACCGCTTGTAAAATTATCTCTTCTCCCGTGACTTATTTGTATTATTATTCATCCTGTGTGCAAGTGTATGTAAGTTGTGAGTCGAACATACTTCTTATTTGATAACAATACACAGTGACCCCCTGATGTTCGAGTAACTTGTGGCCATCTCTATTTTTCATCACGAATCCTCAGTCTTCATCTTGCCGTGTACTTTGCTCTTGTTCAGGCAGCATTTTCATCCACATTCCGTAATCTGTCTACGCATCCCAATCACATCGATGCCTCCTTTTATACGGATAGTGTCATGTCATTCTCAGAAGAAACCCTGAGATGTCGAGAGATGGCGCATGACCTCAAGAAGCCCGCAAGCGTGTCTGCGACTGGCCGGCGATAGACGAAATTCATGGCGACCTGCGTGTGCACTGACTTAGGGCCTAGGTAGGTTAGGGCTAGTCAGTACCCCTATTTACTCCTTGGATGTTGACCGTTCGATGGGAGGATTTCGTGGGCGGTGTAACGTACATGCGTGGAAATCCTCCCTAGCCATTGTCATATACTTGTATTGTTGAGACTATCCTCTTTATTTTATTGACATTGGCACAAATACAACATGCATCAATCACCACACTTCAACATTTGTTTATATTTTGCTCACGTGAAGTGGCATAATTTTGACTCGAACTTGGACTGCCGTGACGGTGGTATCTGACATTGGCATTTGTTGAACTCTGGTCCTCGTTGTTAGACGTTGTGGTCGTACAGTTGAGGTTGGTATATATTTATATGCTTATAACTTGATAATCCAGTACCGTAGAAACTACGAATCAATCTTGTTCTGGTTTTTGGATTCGTTTTGAATTGGCTACGTGTTGCTCACAGTCGGTATAGTCGTTACAATAACTACACGGTGCTTGAAACAACGGGGAGTTATTGTATGGTGTAATCGCTGCAAAAAGTATGCTTGGCTCCAAACCTTTATCACTCTGAAAACAATTTGGATAATAATACAGATTGTAGGTCTCTGAAATGAAGATGTTTCTATTATTGGTCAACAATTGCTGGTTTCAAATTTCTCTTTCGCTAGAAACGTCGTGTCGTGGAGTTCATAAAATAAACTTCATTGTTATTCGTGATCAACGTATCAAATTACACACGAATGTGCTTCAACGATTCTGTGAAGGGTTGGGTCCTATGGAAGAAGGCACGAGGGGTAGGTAAACAAATTCGGCTTCATTTGGCATCAGCAGACCTGGGTTAAGCACGGATTGTCGTGTCGAGGTTGGCCATGCCACTACCAGTAGCCCGCTGGAACGCATGGGATTCAATCTTCGGATATTGCTGTGCAAAAGCCTGCTTCTTCTAGCGTCATCGTTTGTCTTAGCCAGCTCACGGTTCTCAAACGGAAAGGCAACTAGTTATAGTAGACATGAGACACCTCGTTCGGCCTGGTTCAACTAGCCCGGCAGTATGGTTCCCACAAGCCATCTGTCCAGTGGTCGAGTGCCTTTCAAAATCATTCAAAGTATTTTACATCGCGTCCGTCAGACAACGGCTCTTAACATTCATATTCAGTCGGGGAAGAGGCACCGGTTTTCTATTGGGTTTGCCCTTCCCGTGGCGCTTGTAGCCAGTATCAGCCGCGTCATTTTTATATTGCTATCCTCAGGCTTGGGTGTTAGCAGTGTTGGCCACATCTCTTTAGACTCAGTTGGGAAGTCCAATCCCGTTGTTTACATTCGCAGCCTTTCTGGTGTTCTTAGGCCCCTCGAGCAGAAGTCGGCCGGACTACTGGCAGATTGTAGTGCCGCTAATCGGTCTTAGTTGACCAATGAACCACAGTTGGTCTGTTGGCCACGGAGGCGCTAAAATGAGAGTTGTTGTTGTTTGTGTAATGCATCACTGTGGTTGAGTCCGTCCAGAAGTTTGATTCCCAGTCTATCTGGTCAAAGCACCTTCCAATCAGCGTCGCTGCTTCCACGGCCACTACTGCTGCAGTCAATCCTAGCCTCGGAATAGACACCGTCTTCAGCGGAGCTACTCTCGCCTTTGGGAATGCTACCTGATCCTGCCGCTCACCATTTTGGTCTATTTAGCAGCCATAGGCCGTTAGCCCGTAGCTTACTTCCGATGCATCTGCAAACAAGTGAATTTGGACATCGTTTGCACACCCGATTCCTGTCAAGCATCTTGGTATCTTGATCTCGCCAAGTTGATCTAGGCAGTGTAACCAGTCACTCCATCGCTTGTCGTCATCTTCCTGGAGGGGTTCGTCCCAACCCGCCCCTCTCTGGCACAACGATGGAACCAAGCATTTTTCCGGTAACAACCATGGTGAAAAGGAACCTAAAAGATCACAGAGGCCTGAGACTAAATATAAGACTCTTCTCCGTGTGGCTGGTCGTTTGAGTAGGTCCAGAGTGAACATTGTTCGACGGTCAATACGATAAAGAGCATGATCTCAGCAATAAATGTATAAGACAACGTCTGTGGTAGATTTCTACACACGCACGTTTCACTCTCTGTTCTGGAGTCGGTCGCTCTATGGAATACTCTCTACGGTCTGGGCCCAGAAAGGCCTGAAGTAAAACTTTCTGTCGATAAGAAAGTCCGTTAACGATTCCTGAATCTGCCCATTTATACCGCTTTACCTCGACTTGACGGGTGGAAGTCTATGGTCCACCGAGTCAAATGCTTTGCAAAAGTCAAAGATACATACTTTTATCTGTTTGCCTCTATCCGCTCTTCGACTGACTTCGTTTAGGAAACTCAAGAGATTGGTCAGGCACGGCTCATTGTGTAAGGATCTTTGCTAGTCTGGACAAAGCATGGAATTCTCCGGTAGGTGCTCTCAAACGTGAGCTCGGATTATCTTCTCTGGCACTTTGCATAAAACACAGGTTAGGATAACAGCTCTGTAGTTTCTCTTTTCAGGGCGGGATTCCCCTCTATGTATAGCTATTGCTGCTGCGTTTCTCAGTCCCTTGGCAACCTTCAGTCCTCCACGGTGGCTCTATATAACTTGTGTGCTGGAAGGGCCAAGTTATCGGCCAATGGCCTAAGGATATCAGGGTGGACATCATGTACCCCGGTGGACTTATGGACATCTAACCCTTCCAGAAGTTCGGATGGTATTTACCCTGAAAAAATGAAGACCGTTTTGCCAGTTGGAACAGTCGCCTCCTCAGCACTTATACAAGCACCAATATTTATTTTGTACAGTTCAATTTGCACAGGATTCTAGGTGGATAGGGCCAATTTAGTGTCCAGATAGTTGTATTGACTGTACGCTTCCGTAGCTCCCAACACCCAACAATTCTTTACTGCTTTCTTAAGGTCCTACACGCTTGTGCCATTCATGACCTCACCCCGGAGCCTATTTTAATGGGGCACCGCTCTATTGGAGAAGTAATTCACCCTTATTTGGCGCCTTGGGTGCTTTAGTTGGAACCTAAGGCTACGCCCACTTGTGTCTCTGTCTGGGGTCCGACAGAAATGGTCTACTGGATTAATACCTGACAGTTCCTTCCTTGCCTTGAAGGTTTCTATCAGGTCCCTGTGACTCCGCTGACTTTTCAAAGAGAACGGATCCATGGATGTGAGAATCTCTGTTGAAACCCCTTTGTCCAGTCACCATTCTAGTGGCTGGCCCTCGCACTTTCTCCAGACTGTCTTATCTTTCTGGTAGTAGAGTGACCAGTCTTGCATGCGGCACTCCGTGTACGACCTAACCATGGCTTGGTACATGAGAACGAAAGTCTCTGGCTCTCTTCAGGACGTGGCGCATCTAACTCGAAAGAGTTCTCTTCTAGCCATGCCGCATGATACTCCTTCAGCGGCTTGGAGCTGTTGTCTTTTATAACTGTCAAGCCTTTGACCTAGGGGACCGATTGCGGCGATCTCACACCATTCCCGCGGGCTACTGTAATTTTGGTCCAGCCTTGGCACTTGGTGAGTTTTAGTGAGAGGTTCTATTTGCGTGACCAGTTGTGTACTGCCAACACATCAGTTTCTATATCTACTCCAGCTATCTTGATGTCATTGGCAAACATAAAGTTTGGGTTTGTGAGCTCATTTGATAGGTCGTTGATGAAGATGAGGAACAGAGGAGGGTCGAGCACCAAGCACTGTGGCACCCTACTAGTTACACCTTCCAATTTTGAGGTATGACTACCCACCGTAGCTCCAAATGTTTGCTCTGTTAAAAAACTATTTACCCATAACCTGGCCTTTCCAACAAGTCCCACAGACTGCAGTTCGATATCAATAAATCTGTGGTTCACAGAATCAGACTCCTCGCTGAAGTCGAAGTATCAGGCAACAATCGGCTGTCCTTCGTCCAGGTGCTTAGTCACCTCACCGAGGAATGGCAGGAAATTCGTCAGACAAAATCGTCCCGCCACAAATCTGTGTTGCGCATTTGATGTGAGGTTATATAGAACCAAATGCCTAAAGACCTGTTTCCTAACTTTACTTTCCAGGCACTTACTACGTGCTGAACTTAAACTAACTGGACGGTAATTTTCGGCATTTTGCCGGGGTCCCGTCTTGTAAATTCCCACCACTGTCTTCTCTCTCCAGTCTCCCGGCACAAAACCCTCTCTAAGTGACCTTTCATACAGCTTCATCAACGGAACCTTGAAATCCTTAGCCAGAAATTGAGCGACGGCTGGATAATTTCAGTCTGGCCCTGCAGCTCTGTTTCTGTAAGCGGTATGTGACTCCGTGCGCGCTTGTTCATCTCTCAAACTACGTTCAGGCATTGGAGGCCCTCGTAGTCCCTGGATTCTTTGCTGTTGATTACTTGCTGGTGGATGAATTCCCTTAAAGTACTCCAGGAGCATGTCGGCCTTGCATTTGTAGCTTAGAGCTGGCCGTCCCTGTGCCCTCTCCTAAGTTGCTACGGTTTATCCCTTACTTTTATGGGATGGCACGTTAGCGTAGAAACGCTTTACTTTTGTGCGGACAGAAGCAGCATGTAGGTGCTCGATGGAATACATTTCCACTCTCTGGATCGCCTGAGCGGAGTTCCTGGTCATCTTATAATAATAGTTTACTTCGGATAACCCCGAAGCATGCTGCAATGCAAGATCAAACAGTACAGTTGAAAGGTGAATGAAAGTTACAGTAGGACAGTACAATTATGCGAACGCGATTGAATATAAGAGAAGGCATTCAAGTCAGTTGCTGCGATATCGCCCGGTGAATTTAAACTCAAGGTTAAGTGGTCGATCCGGCTGGAGGTGGGCGTAGTTATTCTGCCAAAGTGTGGGGTGGGTGGAAAATGGTACAAAATCACACAAATCATACAGAAGGAAGACTGTCTTGTCGGAGAATTAAACTAGATTGACGGATACGTGAATATCGTGAAGAAGAAACATTCCTGAAGAAGACGTATTCAAGCAATAGAGCTTTACAATGTATGAGAGGAGTTGCGATGAAAAATAAGACGATAAAAAATTGTGGCACAATATATAAAGGCCAAGAAAATCGGCCGAGGATAGCAGTTTTGGGGTACAGTGACCGCATATCGGTTGAGCCAGTTGTAAAACGAAAGGGACAACACACTGGACTGTGGGTGTAAAGTTGATGGTAAACAAGTGACCGGACAGAGCATATGTACTTTGAGTGGATTGTTTTGCTTTCAGAAAAGAGGAATGTATTGCATCAGCAATAAACTGGTAACTGACCAGAAAATCGACGTGTGGTGCGTAGCTACGATAGTGGCAGAAACGTGGCTTGCAAGAGGGATTACCGGTTGAATGGCTGGTAAGTATTTACATACTGATAATTTTCACCAAGGACCTCACGTGGTGAAAAAAAATGTATCATGTATCGGAAGTGTCTGGGACGATCTATTGGAATGGAGCATGGGAAAGGAAATACACAGAACAACCGATAAATAGATTTGCAAAGTTCGGCAGCCGGATATGGGCGGAGTGTGTGTGATAAACCAAATGGACTACGTATCTGGACTGTGGTTGCCAGAGTGACGGTGAAGGAAGTGACCGGATAAAACTTATGGACTTTGAGTGGATTGTTTAGCTTTCAGAAAAAAAGGAATGTTATGCATTAGCATGAACTAGGAATCATCGAAAAAATCGTTGCGTGGTGCTCAACTATAACAATAGGATGGACACAGCTGGCAAAAACGATGAAGTGGTGGGCAGAAGACTATCAGTTTGTTTGATACAAAAGGTGGACCGCTTTGTGGCGACAGAAAGAAACTCTGCGGCACAAGAGCTTACCAGATGTGCAAAAGAGGGAAACGATACCTTGCAAGATGGGAACATTGCAATGCAACAGCCCTAAGTGGGCAAACAGCAGAGCATGCAGAGGAAGCAAGCAAACACAGAGTCGTCGATTATTGGGAATCTCTAGGGATAAATTTCGCAGTGTCATATACTGTCTGGAGATTGTGGTACGGTTGTTAGTGACAGCAATAAATGCGTTAGTTCTCGAGTATATCGGTAAAAGTAGCAAAACGGGGTGGGCTTCATCTTAGAGAGTGGTTAAGTTTGCATATAAGACTGGTGAGTAGTTTGGCATGAAACCGCGGGAAGTGGACCGGGAACAACTAGTCAAGAATATTTCTTGGTTTTTAAGTGTGCGATAATTATGCACAAAGAAGGCAAATGTTGCCGGACGAAAAAAGCGGTAGGTTACGTAGGCAAATTTGAAGCGAGCACCATGGAGAGTCCATGTTAGCTGGAGGAGACAGCAACATTTTGAGTATATGAACGGTATTCCTTTTGTTCTGTTTTGTTGATTTTTTTTCAATCCGCCGCCGGTGCTAGTGGGTGGGGCTGACCGTGCGCTGGACATCCAACCTGAAAACAACTTCTGGAGGCAGAAAGTGCAATCCACTAGCCTACTTGCTCCCGCACCTGGTTGCAGAAGTCCTGCACGCCCGGTGTGCACTGACCAAAGCGGCGGATCTGTCCGCGCCCCGCACCGGCGGGATTTGTACAGGTGATTTTGGTCGAGATCATACAGACCTAGAGATAGAGTAATCTAGGAGATTGTGGGGGATCCAGATTTAAGGCCGTACGTTTGGGCCAGATATGTTGCTGGTGTTATCTCCGGGTCATTCCAAGACATCAAGTGGGAGATGCGCGCCGGTTGGTGTCTGGAAGCATAAGAGTAGAGAAACGCAGTCTGGGATGCTCCCAGCTGAGGATCAACGGTAAATGATGAAAAGAGAAATTTAGTAATGTAGACACAGACTACTTTGGGAAGATGAGGACTGTGAGCCATTGGGAGTGAATGGAAATACGAAAATAATGACCAAAACTAGGGATAGGAATGATGAATTAGAGGTAAGTGGTGGTCAGTGGAACCGGATTGAGTGTTGGGACTCTGAGGCAAAATAAAGGAGGGGAATGGGGTCAGTTCAGACCTAGTAAAGCGAATCAAGTATGATAGAGATAATAGATAGGAGACGTTGGAGCGCGTGAATTGGGGAGAATCCAACAAGAGCGGTGTCAGTGATGTAAGTCATTCTAAGGGGCACTAATATGCTGGCGATGGAGAAGGCATTTGGGATAGGTGATGTTGACGTTGTAAAGGATGTTACCCGGGGAGTGATCCCTTTCTGGATTCGAAAATCTAGGTTTCCCTTATAAGCTTGTTTCAACGTGGTGCATATGTGGGTTAATTGTAGTACTTTGGCGACATCTAAATATTTTGTAAGGACAATGTTGAAACGGTCTAGTGTCTAGCAGGCCCGAATATCTTCAGGCAGTCCGTTCCAAGTGTAGGAATAGACGGTGATAAAGAACCTTGCTCTTAGTTTTGTCCTGGAGTATGGTACTTTAGTAGTATGATTTCGGTTACGAAGAGGGTAGGGTGCGTCTTGAGCGGAACACAGATCAGTGATGGACGTATGCGCTCTAGTATGTAGGAGGTTGAATAAAAGATAAAGATTGAGTTTCATACGTCGTAGCCATAGGGGTTCAAGCCTTAGTAGCTCACACCTCTCCTCATGATTCAAGGAGGATGATGAGCCGGGTAGAAGCTTGGTGAAGGATCGCTGAACTCTTTCGATCGCAAGCCTGTCAGATTTGCGCATGTGAGTGTATACCAGAGGGCGGTACTCGAGCTGTGGTCTGGCGTGGGATTTAGAGATCAGAAGCTGGCTGTCGCGCATTCTAAAAGTTCTGCAGATGAGGGCTATCGTTCTCTTAGTCTTAGCCACCTGGTAGGTGGCTTGTTCTTGAAAGGTGAACGTGCAAGAATATTGTAGACCAAGATCTCGTACTAGCGGAGTAGTAGGAATGAACGAGCCGTTTAGGGCGAGGAATTCAAGAGGAATTAGACTTTTATACGTGAGAACGGCACTCTTAGCAGCGGAGAAACACATTTTCCAAGTGTTCCACCATATGTCAAGAGCGTTCAGATCGTCAGCTATTTCAGTGAGGGTATAGGTCAAGGTATGGGGTTCAAAGGAATATACAATCTCCATATCATCGGCGAATAGGAACGCGGTGCCATGGCTTTTAACTTTGAATACGTCGTTTATGTAGAGAAGAAATAAAAGTGGGCCTAAAGCACTCCACTGTATTACACCACCTGTGACTGGCTGGGGTGACGAGGGGTAACCTCCAGTGTTTACTGCTTGCGATCTCATGCTAAGATAGGATGATAACCAGGAAAAGAGTGGGTCCGTTACTCCGTAATATTTAACTTTGGTTAGCAGCTGAGCGTGAGGCACGCGATCAAAGGCTTTCGTCATATCAAGGAAGATAACGACAAGTGACTTTCCAGAGTCAGCTGACGTTGTGATCATATTAAGGAAATCAAATCTACAGGTCAGACACGACCTAGGGTGTAAGGAGCTGTGTTTGTTTCTATTTATCAATCCACTGTGAAGATAGAATTGGCAATCTCATATTCAACTACTCGTTCCATTATCCCAGATATAATGGGAGTGTGGTTTATGGGGCGGTAATTAGCGGAGTCAAGTAAAGCACCCTTCTTATGGAGGGAATGATAACGGAAGATTTCCACTGGGATGGGAAAATGCTTTGTGACATGGGGAGGTTAAATAAGTTTAGCAAAATCATCACAGTATCCGGGCCGCCAAGGCGAAACAGAGCTGGTGGGATACCATCGGTTCCAGGGCGAGTCAGAGGCCGGGTGGAATTTAACAGCTTTCTGACTCCGTTGGCTGAGAATACTACGGTTGACAAGGTGTCAGCAGTCAAGGAGGTGAGATCCTGGGTTGGACTGTTCTGGTCTGTTATGAAGGTAGAAGCGAAGAAATTATTGAATGCCTACACGATTACCTGAGGCGAGCTAATATAAATGTTCTCTGGTAGGAGAAAATATGGTATTTTGGTTGTACAGCGGGGGTTTCGAGTTTTAATAGGGCCAGAGAGGTGGGCTATTTTATCCGGCTAATTGAGAGCGTGCAGTTCTTGCTTCTTCGGCTTGCTCTCATTTTCGCTTAGTAGCTGGCGTGAGAGGTGGCTAAGGCAGAGGAAGATAGAGAGGTCGTTGGTCCCTTTGTAGGCAAGCTGCAACTTCTCGAACTTACGTTGCAACTTTTGTTGTCGATCGGTCTTTCCCCCACTGAATTCACTTATCTCGGAATATATGATGTTAAGAGAACAGAATAGGTTAGAGTACATCACATCCGACGCCAGTTGAGGATCAGATGTTTGAAAAAATTCATCCCATGTCTGATTAGGCAGGGTGGTGGGTAGTGTGTCACAATTTGCATTTCGGAAAGACTTTCGATGTTCAGGACCTTCCTGGTGGTGCGGTTGAGTGGAGAATTCATATGTTATGACCTCATGATCACAACCGGGAAAATGGCTAGGGACATTTGTCTTTATATTTCTGAGGCCTCAAGTAAAGATAAAGTCAAGAATATTGTCCCTTCTGGTTGGTGATTTTACGTGTTGTGTTCATCGGCCAGCACGGATACATGAGTTAAATTTGTATAACTTCGGAGAGGAATTCAGGGTTGTCCAACAAATGCCAGGGAGGTTGAAGTCCCCGCCATGATTTTAGCAGCATGCGCGATTTCAGCTACGTGACAAAAAGCATCGGTGATTGCATTCACATCGCCCATGTTGTAGCCCGGCGGACAGTAAACACAACCAGTGACGAGCTGCCCCTGAAGTAGTGGTATAGAGATTCAAACAGTCTTGGACCTTACCAAGGACAGGAAGTTGTAGTAAGTTTGTTCCAGGACCGATTTTACTATAAGCAAGGCATCCACTACTTCGTCTCTCAGATCTGTTCGTAGAAAATATATTATAACCGGGTATGGAAATGTGTCGGAGGGGAGTTTGATCAGTAAGCCAGGTTTCAGTTACGAGGATTACATCCGGGTGAGATTGCAGTGCAAGGGAGCGGACGAATGTAAGGTAACTTACAAGGGAGAGAGCATTGAAAAGTGCAATTGTGAAACTATCATTATCATGGCCATGACGTACATGGAATGTATGACCCCTTAAGTTGGCTGCTAGGTTTGGAGAACTTGTAGCCGCTGGCGGACTGTGGGATGATGTAGGGGGAAACACGCTATGGAGTGAGGCGGGAAGTTTGGATGAAACGGGAAAACTGGCAAATTTGGATGGGATGGCGTTCGTTTTTTGAACTATGTTCTGTTTTTAGGTTAGACCAGACACTTCCTGAGCCAGTTTAAGGAATCATGTCAATCAGGTTTTTGTATGGCATTTTGTTACTTATCTTGGAGTCGGGTGACTTTTATCAGTTTTGTGGACGTCAGGAGGCACATTATTTTGGGCCGTTTCAGTGAGACTATTCTGCGAGTTTTGACATTTGCAACGCGGCTCAGATGGAGTGGAGGCCGATGAACTATGTAGGTCGACAACTATTTTGCGACTAACCACAGGAGAGGTCTTCGCACGATGGCCTAAGTTTGGTAAATCGACCTCCTGAGAGGGACTACTGGCTAAATGTTCACCAGGGTTATGGTAATTCTCATGGCTTTTGTGAACCTCTCTTTGTAGAGGGGTTTTATCAAGGAAGTATTTTTGCCCGCTCGAAACCTGTATTGGCAACGACAAAAGACTGTCGGCTGATAATTCCCTTGGCAGCAAATTCAATACTAAACTGAAAGAGGGGTGGGCATGTATTTTGCGATGAAGTTTTGCGGAGTCTGACACGAGCAAGGTTGCGAATCGAGGTTGCAGGCCTTTAAGATTAAGTTCTTAGCAGTTGACAGAGGTGACTTATCTGGAATGTTGAATACCATTGCATTGTTGGCTTTCTTGATGCGTCTAAATATTTCAGAGGCAACGGTATCGATGAGCTTCTTGGCTGAGATGAGGTTGGCCTGAGTATGGTGTAGAAATGGGTCAAGCAGGAACGCTAATGGACCTAACTGACCGATGGTTAGGTCAAAAGCGTCAAGCCGAAAGGAAACTCTACTCGTAGTTTTGCTTATTTCGGCGGTTGCTTTGGTAGCATCACCAAGTATATCTACAAGTGGTATTGAACAAATTTTGAGAGTCTCTTGGAGCTGAGGGGTCCTACAACGGCGAGTACTAGCTGTGATTTGCGGCCGGTGGGCAACAATGAAACGTATAGCTAAGCTGTTGGGGTGATTGGTAGTTAATTCGACGCAATATCGAGGGAAGTGAGATAGTGACAACTGACAGATAATGAGCGAGTTAACGGACTATGGTAAACTGCGGGGCATCAAAAAGGTGGGAGAAAAAGTGATAGTCATGTTTGAGAGGCCGGATAAAAAGAGACCCTTTAGGGAGGGTCTTGAAAAATTGATCAATTTAGTTGGAAATCATTATTCTCTAAAAAGTTCGATTGTACCGATTCGCGTTAATAACTGACGCCCGCAGGTTAGTGTGACGCAGTTATTGCTACTATCGGATCAGCATATCAGTTAGAATAGGAATAAATACTAGTAACAGCTGAATTGTTGATCATAACTCTAGGAAGCAAAAATAAGTGAGGCAACCTGATTTTGCGTGGCGATGACCTTGACCTGCGGCCAGCGAGTAAAACGATCCACGTATGTATGTAAACGTACCCAAGCAAAGATGGAAGTGGTCCTACGAGGTCGACGTGCACATGATGAAAACGTTTCAGGTTCTGGGAACGTGGCTAACGCCACCTTAGTGTGCCCATGTGTCTTAACACGACACTGCAGGCCGGCACGATCCTACTGGCGGACATCTCGTTTGACCTTGAGCAAAACAAAATGCTCAGGCATCAGTTTCACCGAGGCCGTCGCACCCGGGTGAGCCAGTTTTTGGAGTATCAGGAAAGTAGGATGACCGTGGGCAGCAGGAACCACCGGCTTAGGGCAACCTTCTGACACATCGCACACGATGGTATTCTGGGAAGTTGGGATAGGTACTGTGGTTAAGCCCAAAAAACCGTTTTGTCGAAGTTGATCGATGTCAAGGTCCATAATTTAGGCCTGTGCCATTGCGTCCAGGTTGACGTTAGGCGTTGGTGACAGACTAGGTTGATGTGCGCGCGATAAGGTGTCGGCGACGGGATTAAGTGCCCCAGAGACGTGTCGTATGTCCACAGTAAACTGTGGTACAAAGTCTTAGTGGCGAATCTCGCGTGGTGAGTATAGATCGGAAGCTGACTTTACTGCGTAATCCAAAGGCTTGTGGTCTGTAAACACGGTAAAAGAATGGCTTTCCGGTGCATGCCGAAAATGACGGATTCCCAAGTAGATGACTAATAACTCCCTACCAAACGTGCTGTACCTAGCTTAGGCTGGTTGTAGCCACTTGGAGGAGAAAGCTCAAGGTGGCCAAGAATCGTCCACGAACTGTTAAAGTACTGCTTCAACCTGTAGTGGCATTCAACCCTCATTATTTGTATAACACATATCATTGTTTATGTGAACTCCCGCCACCAAGCTCGGTGGCCACTTGAACGTTGCCTGTGTACGCTACACGCACGCTTTTCCAATATACACTAACCACTCTCTCCCTACCTATAGTGTTCTCCTTCTCATGGGTTGTGGGAAACAATGTCGTGGTGATCGTGATGGTATATTGCAGAGTACCACTGTAACAAACAGGTGGTCCAAGCGTGTTGGAAAGGACTAGCGAACGTACGTAATAAGGAAACAGCATGTAAGGTCTAACCAACCTTACAAATCGCTGTGTCCGAGGCATCCGTCACCACTGAAATGGGAGCCAAAGGGCCGGGGTTGGTAAAGAGCGCTGTTTTGGCGACAGAGTCTTTGACCAAGGCAAATGCTACTTGTGCCGTGTCGGGAAACACGAACTCCCACCTGCCTCCACCCAACAGGTCGGTGATGGTTGCATCATTTCCGCACGGTGAGGAATAAGTCGGCGGTGGAAATTCACCAGGCGGCCAAACTGACGGGACTGGCAAAGAGATTGGCTTCAGGGTAGTCGCGAATAGCGGAAACTTTATCTGGCAGAGGGCGCATACCCGAGGATTAAATAGAATGTCGTATGAAGGTGATTCAGACCGGCCTAATTCGCACTTCGCGATATTGATCGTTACGCTGTGCTGGCTAAGTCGTTCAAAAGTGCTCGTAAGTGTGCGGCGTGCTCTTGCTCTGAAGAACTAGCCACCAAAATATCATCCAGGTGTACGTAGACATTTTCCAAACCACGAGTTGCCTCGTGCATGAACCGTTGGAAGGCCTGGGCTGCATTGCTGAGTCCAAACGGCATTCGCAGAAACTCGAACAGCCCGAAAGGCTTAGTGACAGCAGTTTTGGGGATATTGGCCTCTGTCACCGGGATCTGGTTTAACACACGAACTGAATCGATTCGGCTGAAGACGGAGCAACCTGATAAAGACAAAGTAAGGTCCTGTATATGGGGAATCGGGTATCGGTCAGGGACGGTGACTTTGTTAAGCGCTATGTAATCACCACAGGGTCGCCAGTCACCGCTACACCTAGGGACCATACGGAGGGGAAGCCCAGGGGCTACTAGAAGAGCGTATTATACCCAGTTCTAGGATGTGTTCGAATTCAGCCTGTGCAACACGAAGCTTGTCTGGTGCTAACCGACGCGGCCTACTGAACACTGGGGGTCCCTTAGTGTCGATATAGTGAGTGACGTTGGTGGTCACTGCTGGGAGAAGCTCGGCCTGCTGAAACATGGCCGGGTAGGCGGCGATGAGTTTGACATAAGGTTGGTGTGCCGGTGGTTGAACTTAAAAAGGCGTGGCGTGATTCATTCTCGAATTATAACCTGCGAAAGCGAGAGTGATCTGAAGATCCAACAATCTGCGGCGCCGTGCATCAACTAACAAGTCAAAATGTCTCAGGAAGTCAACGCCCAGAACTGGGTACGGGGCGTCGGCGATGATGAATATTCAACGAAAATTACGCTTCAAACCTAAGTTAAAGGTGGGCGACCGCTGGCCAAACTTTGGAATGGCCGTGCCATTGGCAGCCCGTAGTGTTTGGGCCTGCGGTGTGCTATTGTCGCCTTTCGGTCGGGGGAGGACGCTCACTTCGGCACCGGTATCTACAAGGAACAGATTATTTGAAATGACGTCCCTTACGTTCAGAAGACGACTGTTGGTCTGATACCCGGCTTCGTGGGTCGCCACTACTGGCCGGGGGTATAATTTCCCTGATGGGATTCGAGAAACGTACAACCTGGTTCGCATCATTTGGCTCCCTCACCTTTGAA
The DNA here is from genome assembly GCA_948099385.1 of Fasciola hepatica. Lineage (NCBI taxonomy): Eukaryota > Metazoa > Platyhelminthes > Trematoda > Plagiorchiida > Fasciolidae > Fasciola > Fasciola hepatica. Next base: position 1,461,851 of record CANUEZ040000001.1, on the reverse strand, counting down.
GAGGCAAAACGTCGTCTCAGTGACAGACTACGGATCCTAGGTGAGCTTGCTCGGCGCCCCTCCTGTGACCCACTTCTTACTGCTGGGCTTTTCAGGCTCACATCAACTCTAGACAAAACTGACGCGAGGTCGTTAGATGTTGGCAGGGGAGCCTCCGTGGTGACGGAGGACCTGGTTGCTCCAGCTAGAGCGGGGTTGTATCGTGACATATTGTCATCAGCTATCGCTGTTGTTTGCTCCAGCGAGCATTTGCGCGTGGTACTTAGTAAAACTGGAACGTTGTGCGGCAAACGCTGCAGCCAAAGTTCCTTTCAGAGCCGGTCCTCGCCTACCGCCGGTCCTCTCAAGCGCTGCATCTCACGCAGCAGTTCGGAGAGCTTCCTGCTTCCGAGCTCATCGTCTTGAAGTTGTCGCGAATGTTGGTCCTGAGTTGGAGTTGTGCGGGCATTGACGGCCTCCTTCAAAGCATCGTGGCTTCGGGCAGATATTATCACGCCCCTTACTTGCATTGTGATCTTTGGTGGGAGGCGGCCTGCCACCCACCTGAAACGGCTGGCGTCACCGGTTGTACGGAAGTTTTCAAATTCTAACTCGACCAGCGTGAATGCATGAATGCCGGTGTGTGCAGCGTGATCATCCCAACGGTGAGGTCTGAGCAGGGTTTCCGTTTGGCAGACATAGCGATTACTTTATCGAATACAGACAGGAAAAGAAGTCAACTACCAATGGGGCAATATAGTCTTCGGGAAAAAAATGACGACGAACTAGACACCGAAAATACGTATGGACAAAAATATTATTTGGTAAACCGACCAAAAAATCAACAGATAGGGAAACAATAAAAAAACACAAAAATGTACGCAGACGGGACCTTGAACTGTAGAAGAAGAGGGAACTCACGTGACCTGGGAATCACGTCGGACTCATCAGTTGTAATGTTCGATAGACCTTACTTCGCAGTTTCCTTAGTAAACACGTGCTTCGGTCCTTTGTATTGCGGGGACCACTTGCACATTACTCTAGTGCTCGCGTTATACAAAGATGTTACCCAGAACGGCGACCCGTGCGAGCGAGAGGGCGATTGGGAGAGATAATGGTTAGCGTGTATTTGAGAGCGTGCGTGAAAGCGTGCGCAAGAGCAACGGTCAAATGGCAACCGCGCTTGGCAGTCGGCGTTCAGGAAAACAATAAACTTGGTAAAAGTATGAGCGGAGATGGCCACTGCTACACACCAAAGTCCAGTGCATCCAGGCCCGCTGTTGCTTATATCAACCTACTGCACACCGCCCCACCACCGAAAAAACTTCGAAGAAGTCTGTTGCCAACAGCCCGTCCTGTCCTAACTCCTGTGTCACCGTCTTGCAGACACAAATCGTTCATAAAAGCCATGATCTAATATACAGCCAATCGTCCCATCAGCCGACAGAATTCTGTGTCCCCCCACAGCTTTTAGCCACTACGGCCACTCCCGTAATCCCCCATGTAAGTCTTCTCAAAGCCCCATTCAGAACCCTCACCAAGCACTCCAAATGTACCTCAAATAATCCATGCTTTTAGCAAGCAGGATACAACCCCGCATCACCCTAAAACAGCCAACTCCGCATCGCTGTATTAGCTTGGTACCTCGGCTAACCGACAAGGTCCTCCCAACTCCACCTTGCAGAACTGGCGAAAACAACCACCAATTAAAGCGTTGTCATGCATCGGGACCAAACCCACCATATTCTCCAAGTATGCCGAAACAGCTTCCTAATCAACTGGATGTGCTAAAACACCTCCCGCCGAACCTCGGTACCCAACTTCCTTCTTCTTCAGTGACACAAAAAATAACCTCCAGTTGAATTATAACCACCGGCCTCGATTGTCAAGCTCCACGCTGTTTCTTGAACGCAGGTTGGGCCAGCCTAACCAGCTACAGTTATTTTGTCGGTCCTGGTCGAGCGATAACTACCCGCTCCCTGCGTAGCCCATTGAACCCAGTCACTACTACTTTCTACCATCTTACTTGCCGTTACCCATTACACCAGCATCCAACCCACCACCTGGTTACTTCAACCACCCCGGAAATCCCACCCCCACAAAAGACCAATTGTTTTCTTGACAGCATCCCCCAACCCAGCTCAGCAAACACCGCCCCAGGGTATTTTCATCCCCACCTTGACCTGAAGGGTCCTACCCATGATAGACGTGTGGATTCACTCAATGATTTTTGGAGACTGGCAGAAAACACTCAACTTCATCAGCAACAAGCGGTAACCAGCTGAGTGGAGTGCCCTCTGGACATCGAGGCAGCAGACTCTTAATCCATCTCCCTGGTCCAACTTTCGGTTAACCTCGTCCAAGAAAAAGGTGAGGTTTGACGAATAGGATTCCTGACAAAAGAACCTGCGCAGGCTTATCATGAATAACCCGTGGTTATTAACCCAGCTAGCGATCCTGTCTCGCAAAATCCTCTTCCTTGGTAACATGCTGGGTCAAGCCCTTACTATGTGTGTAGCCCAGTGGACGGTGGCATAAAGATTCTGTAAGAGCAGTTTTGTTCACCCAATCTACCCGTAGCGCGTTGAGATCCCCAACTACCAGGGCTTCACTCCCGAGGCCTGCAAAAGGCAGTACCTACTGCATCAGCTGGTCGTCTCCATCTGCTGGAGCCGACGGGCTGATTTACACACGGACAACTCCCAGTTTTGCACGGTGAGCCACGAGGAGAACCGAGGCTGCGACCTCCCGCTTGGGGTAGTTCCCTCGCGTAAGAAGCAATGCCCCGCCTCTCCACTGTCTGTTTGGCCTGTCGGAGCGGTTGAATACCAGGTTGAGAGCAGCACGTCCCCATCAGTAACCCGCAGTAGACATGCCACATTTGACCCAACTCCGGATGCTCTATGGCTCACAGTTCTGTTCTCAACTATGGTCACCCACACTGGTCGTGTCTACCGCCTTCCCTCCTCAACTACTACAGACTCATCTCCTTTAACTGAAGCCTTCGGTTATCTTCCACTGCTACCCTTTTCAGTGAAAATACGGGACGGTGTTTTTAACTGGTCTAAAATATCCTGGACGGAACTTACAGCACCCCCAACCTAATAGAACTTGTGTCCCATACCCACATTGAGGTTTTGGTGCCATACGGTAAAACTCCTATCTGAAAAACACAACCCAGATCTCATATTCACTCACAGCGCTTCCAACTTTTCGGTCTCCTTTCGGTATAAATCTCAGAGTAGCGACCATAAGATAGCAGCAGTTAATTTTTCATTCTGTCCTTATCCGTCCGGCTGTCTGACCCCAGTCAACATTTCTCCCCGTTACAATTAGAAACCTCTGCCCATTTTCAGCCGTAGCCAAGATTATAGAATTTTTTTCCCAAAGGCTGACTCCCAACAGGCGGCTGATCCTTTTTGCCTTAATATGAGAAACTTCCTCTTGAAATCTATTTAATTGTCCAGAACTCCCCTCCAAGGAAACCTAAACTGGCTTCCCCCCAGAAAGTACCTTCGGTTGCGAAGACATTACTTCCGAAACCACGAATTCTCCCCTCCCATGGGACTGAAGCTTCCCACTGATATTATCCGGGGTCTAAAGGAAGACCAGCTTTGCAAAGAAGATGCTACAGCTCTAGGGCATACCAAAAAGACGTTGAAGCTCCCACTCCTACATAATTCTAGGGGTTCGCCTACAGATACTACTATTAAATGATTTATGTCACGGGATAAAACTTCAGCCAACTCCCCTCCTGATATCGCCGAAGCTTTCAACGTTCAATTCGCCGAATCCATGGCCTGCTCCTCAGATTTAGCTCCCCCAAATAGCCTTGCCATCACCAGCTCTTCTCTGTCCACCCTAATGTTTGACGTTAACATTATTTGCAGGCCCATTTCAGGGTATCAACCATCTGCGCCACCTAGACCAGATGGGTGACCCCCAACTGCAATCATCACCGGTAGATTAGGCCCTCCTCTTTTATCCCCAAACCTATTTACTGTTGTCACTCAAATCCAGTCTGGACCTGTCGAAATGGAAGCTTTCAGTCATAATTTCACGACACGAACGAGGATCCGTCCACAAACTCGCTAACTACCATTCCTTTATTCACACCCCTATCATTTCCCGAACAATGGAAACGGTCGTCAAAGAAGGCGTAACCATCCGTCTTCTCCCTTCAAACCTTCTTATCAAAAGACAGCACGGGTTCCCCAAATGGATAACACGCGCCACGTGTCAGCTTGACTCCCTTGGCCTAGTCGCCGAGGCTGTTGATAGCGGGCGGGCATTAGTCATCGTCTAGCTAGATCTGTGGAGGGCTTTAAACCGTGTACCAAACCTCCAACTCATGGCTGAATTGCTTTCATTTGGCATTACTGACCCGCTGCTCTTTTGGCTGCAATTTTATCCCACTCCTTGTTCTCAATTGGTCCTCTCCAAAGGACACACATCAAAACCGAAGCCTGTTACAAGTGACGTTATGCAGGGCGGTCTACTGGGTCCCCCGTGTTTCTAATGTACGATGGTGAAGCACTGGACGTAGTGCAACGTGGCATGTCTTTTTTGTTTGCAGATGATATAAAAGAGGTTGACTCATTCTATTCTAATGAAGCTACCTCTACACTTTGGAGCACTTCCGCGGAACCTTCCCCACTTGGCTGCTGGTGTCCGTCCCGGTGATGAATATTTCCACAGAAAATGCGAGGTTCTAACCAACAAATTCCAATCGCCCACTGAATTCTTTATTCTTGGTGGGTCTTTAGTTGCCTGTTGACCTAACATCCGTGATTTGAGCCTCAACTATTCTACCTCTCTTGACTGCTCTGAGCACTCCGCTCCCCAAGCTGCTAAGGCTGGAATAGCTGTGGCCCTTCTTTTATTCTTCTTTCGTCTCCGGGACAATAAAGCTGCCATCTAAAAGTCCAAAATGAGGCCTTTGCCGAGTTATTGTCCAATAATCTTTTCTAACATTATAAAATTCAACAGAGTTGTGCTAGAAAGCAAAGAAAGGCATTTTGCCAGGCGAATACCCGCTTAGTCGACGTCTTTAAACTTTAGCGAACCATGCCAGCATCTGAATATCCACCCACTATGGCATCGCCCCTTGAGACCGAATTCAGTCTTCTTGCGTAGCCCGCTCCGTAACTGATCTTTTTCCTTAACCCAGTAAGCTCCTTCTGTAAAACCTCTCACTCATTTTGGCACAGGCCGTTTGCTGTCCCTTCTAGCGTAGCTGAATCGGCCATACGGTCACTTTTTTTTCTTTTTGTCTGCTCCAAGTTCGGAAATAAATTGTCCAACAGAATTCGAGTCTATCTGATCAAGTCCCAATTTCTATCGGCACTCATTCCATATCTCAGTGGTACATGTGCACTTCAGTTACCTAACATGTGCGTAGCTGAGGATAAAGCGTAGGAGAGTGGCCTAGAATTCTTAGGCCAGCTACCTTGCAAACCCTGCTGTCTCCCATTGGGGACACGATCAGCAATAGGTGGTTTCGTCTACATGACTGAATTCTCAAAGCCTGGCTAGCCAGGGCCATTCCCGTGATGAGTAAACGGAATGGACATGCCATTATTTCTCTACACCCTGCTTTACAGTTCTCCCGTAGTATCAGAAATCCATGTACTTCGCCCTTTACTTTTATTTATTTTCCTCCGATAACCGGTAGTCCACAGCAGGGGCACACCCTGACTGCCATTTTCCATCTCCCTTCCTTCTCAAGTTCTCCCCTGATGTGCATTTCACCCCCAACGATGGCATCTGCCTTAGCATTATGAGGATAACTCCCACTATATGAGCGCCTGGATAACGTTGCTGTACGGTAGCCCTGTGAGACCCTGTGCAACCTGGCATTCCTAGGGGGATCTTTTAATTTCCTAGCTGAACCACGTCTCACGTCCATGACCATCAATGAGCACTAGTGCCACTCCCAAAAGTGCCGGGCGCGGTAAGGTCCACCTCTTCGGCCGGTCCACATCGGGCTTTCAGGCCGTCTGCAACGACTTGCGAGCTCAATTAAACCGGTGGATCCCACCTCCTGTGTTCACTTCGACGTTTTTTCAGGCTGGGTGTCCAGCATGCGGCCTGCGGCATCCACTGGCACCTGCTGCGGATGGCACACCTCAGCTCTGCTTGCCCTACCGCATTCACTGCTGTCGGCCGAAGATGGCTCGCTTCCGCCATCCTTGTTCCGTCACGGTAAGCCCACCTTTCACCCTTGTTATCACTCTTGTTGACTCCATTTTTTTCATTATTCCACGGCAAACACCTACCCATTCTGCTCTTGCTCCTATTGATTCTCACCATGTCACCTCTTGTTGCATTCTACAATCATCCCACCAAACTTACTCTATCGACTACAGCCAATATTTATTTCTCCGCCCATGTCGTCATTGCCGGTTCCTAGTCTCTATTCACCTGATATCACCCTATGCTCGCAAAGCTCATTCATCACATTTTTACGCCCCACTGCCTACCGCTCTGTCAAGCCCTCCCTCGCTCTCCATTCTCACTCTCAATGCTAATAAGTACCAGTTTCACCAGCACCAATGACCAATTCCCATATTACAACTCGACTTTCCAAACTTTGCATCACTAAATTTTCCTCGCCTGACCTCACGATTCCTCTGTGGAGCTCTTCATTAGGCGATGCCTCGATTGGCGTCCTTTGGCTGTATCAACTTGTAAAATAGCCTGTAAGCAAGCAACTTTCCGTTCCATTGCCCCAATTCCGAAGCGCATTCATTTCTCGTGCCTTGCATTCGTCCACAAATTTATCTATTTACTGGTGCTTCATTCTTCACAGCCTTTTTCTTGTTTCGCAAGCAGTAAAACCATCTGACTGGTTATGTCTCACCCGTTACTTCGGTCCGTGCTCTCACCTCCTGTTTCGAATATTGATCGCCACAGGGGTTTACTTTGTGCCCTGCAGGCTTTTCCGCTTTTTAACTTTCCACCTGATGAAAATCATTGTTAGGTCATGAGTTTCACTTGGAGTCACTATCCGTTTGATCCGTCACCACATGATTCCTCTTGTATTTCTTTTGCTTACTTTTCCCCCACAGAGTTTGCCGTCATAGCTCCTGAATCTTTCCACCACAGACAGTCTCACAGTCTAGGCACCTCCCTGCCCTTTGCATCGTTATTTGCCCTACGCTGCCTAGTCTTTTTCGCTGCGATCATGTTCTGGTGGAATAATTTTGTTCCTTTTATTAAAGCTTCCCCCGTTCTCAACAGTCACCTCTTGCCTCACCTACATTATTCAGATAATTAGGTCTATTCTTACCAGTTTTCTTTGAATCTTTCCTCGATATTCCCTCTTTTATGACCTGCTCTTCACAGCCATAAGCACATTTTGCTTCCAAATTCTTCTTCCTCCTCCCTGCTGATCCACCGTCTTCGACTGCTATTAAGAAAATTCACCGGGATGTTCCTAAGGTAATTATACAACATTCGATTCAACCCTGCCTGCCCCTTCCAATCACCGATAAATTTTCCTAGGACCATGTTGTTAAAGCCCCTGCTACTCAGATATATGTATTATTATTTACGTTCGCTCTGCATTCTGCCGTTTCTCACCAGCCGTTTTTCTTGCCATTATCTCGCTGACCTTTATGAGTTGCTTCCATTCCTTCTACATCAGTACCTCACATTTACCTTATCCAGTCCTTCTAAATCGTTTTTTCTTCCAATCCACTCTTCACGTCTTGCATTGCTCGCTTCCTGTTTTACAATGAGTTTCGTGCCCTATCCGCTGGCCATTTATTGTAGAGTACCAACGCTCCGTCGCTGTTTAATCCATTGCAATGCTTTTTACTATTTTCTCCATCGTCTCTCACTACCACGTTTTCTAATACCGATTTCAAGCCGCTTTCACGTACGTCTGTCGGCTTTCAGCTTCTCCCTTCAGACCATTCAGCTTCTCTACCTGACCTTGACTTTAAAGCTTACAGTGCACTCATTCGAATCCCCGTTTATGTGAATTTAAACTTCTTACATTTTTATTTAGTGTGCATACAGTTATCATATTTTTAAATCCTTCATATCTCACCTGCCGATCCACCCATCCTATTTTTGCTGTGCATATTTCCACACTCCCACTGACTTTGTCTGTCATCTTCGTCGCTTGTTGAAACTTGATCATGCACCTGGCATGCTTCGGGTACCTCAGAAAAAACCCATTATTGTTATTGAGAGAAGGGTGGGTACGTTCAGAAGAGGGTCGAGAAGGAGTTAAGTGTGTGCTCGCTAAGGAATAATAACAATAATAATAATAAGTGAACCCAGGGATAGATTCAGATATGTGTCCGATGGGTTTGAAATTCAAGGTCAAATGGAGGAACTGGCCGAGCCTAGCGGAGGGGGGTAATTGAAACCGGGGAGTTTTACATGAGGACGGAAAAACGGCCAAACACGGTGCAAAAAAGAGAGAAGAACAAAGGAAAAGGGCTGGGACCTGGGTTGCACCGCAAGGGATTAGATAGCCATGGAGTAAAGTACATTGCAATAAAAGGGACGGTGTTTATATGGGAACAGAGGGAGGACATTGCAGGACGTAAAGAGTAGGTCAGATGGAAACAGTGGTCTGGAAGGGTCAAGATACGGCAAATGTGGGGAACAGATATTGACAAAGCGGACGGATGTCATGAGGAGCAGCGAGATCTTGGCGAGATAACTGGCCGGCGAAGAGCTGGAGGATGCGGAAGGAATATATGAATAAACACGTGTACATTCATGTGTATACAAGAGGAGCAGGAGTAAAGAGCACTGGAGTGATAGAACACGGAAGTGGTAGTGGTTGGAGGAGACAGGTAAGGTTAAATCAAACTGTACGGGTAAGGTTGCGAGTGGAGTCCTACAAGGGTCGGTGCTTGGGCCACTTCTGCTTCTGCTATGTATAAACGACTCAGTTGGTGAATTGGATTGCCGACACTTTGTTTGCCGGCGACTATGTGCTATTGGGAGATCGTGGGGGAAGGGCTCTGCAAGCAAACTCGACAAGGGGTGTCAGTGGTGCACAGCGAGGAAGCTTGCACTCCATGCCACCAAATGCAGGCATCTTACCAAGGACAACCATCAGGTCAGCTCGAAGGAACTTGGGGACGGAGATACTATCGTGGCTTTTTAAAGGACTGCTACTGTCAATGAACTAGAGCGGTTTGGGACTGCTGATTTCTAAACCTAGAGGCATTGTTTGGAAGCCGCAATGAGAGGAAACAATGTCATCTCTCTGTTTATAAGAACTGTTGTCCCGCCGAAGCTGTGGGCTTTGTTGTTTTTCCAAACAACCCTTGTAAGGCCGCTTCAGAAGTGTGCCGTTTAAGCTAGGCATTCAGCTTTTATTTGAGCAGGGCCAAGATTTGATGGTACGCAAAATGAATTCACGCGAATATCGGCCGAAATCCGAGAGGGACCCCATGAATTGAGGAATGCAGAGCTAATGCCTTTTTTCCTGGAACGAGGTGGGGTGGGGGGAGGATCTCTTTGAGGCTTTTAGGATTGTGAAAGGATTCTCGGACCAAGTCTAGAATGGCAGACTACATCATGACCACCCAAGTAACAGGACTCGTAGTGCTTGGAGGCACAACAAAAAGGGTTTTACCAGGATACAAAGGATCTGGGCCGTGCAGTGAGGCTCGGTTGTGGATGATCCTGAAATCCGACTTCTCTCTCTGCTCTGTGAAAGTAGATTGAAACATAGTTTTTCATGCTAGCCAGACAAAATTTACTAAACAGACCTTCACACCTGTTTCCCCTACTTATGACGACTCCGTTGTGAACTAAAACGTTTATGGGCACGCAAACAATGCTATGCTTTGTTTTCCTTTTAAAGCACATGAGGACTTCTGGAGCGGGCGCAAGAAACGGGATGCGAATTGCGCTCAAGTTCTTATATCCTATGATCTGACCTGATCTGACTTGATCAGTGGCCTTACGCGGTACTGAGTGGTTTGAATATTCTAATTGCTCTCAGTGATAAATAATATTGATAATCGCCTATTTCGGATAACAACTAAGATTGAAGCAGTGTAAGATCAAAATGTATAGTCGAAAGTAGAATCCGAGTTTCAGGAGGATTGTGCAATTATATGATCCAGTCTGCGTGTAGAAAAAAACACACTCTAAATTTTGTGGCAACTCCAAGCAAGCTTAAACTCAGCGTCAGGCCGTCGAGCCGGCAGAATCCGGGTAGATTTGGATGAGGATAGTGAAGATAGTTGCAAATTGTACGAAAGGAAGACTGTTCTAACGGAGAACCAGACTGGATTTACGGATATATGGTTACCGTGAGAAAAAAAACAAAATTCCCGAAGAAGGCTTACTCAAGCGATAGCTCTTTGCAATGCATGAGCAGGTAGGATTACAAACCAGACTATGAAAAGAGGCAGCATTATGGATATGGAACGAGAAAAACCAGTCGCGGTTTGCAGCTGTAACTTTCTGTGAGAGTGTATCGGCTGAACCAGTTATATACCAGAAAGTCAGCACACCTAGGGAGTGGTTGCCAGATTGAGGGTAAAAAGAGTGACCGGATAGAAACACGTAAACACTGGGTGAATTGTTCGACTTCGGAAGAGTGGAAAATAGTACATCAAAATGAAGGTGAAAACTGACGATAAATCGACGTGTAGTGCGTAGCTACGATAGTTGCTGAAACGCAGCCTGCAAAAGAGATGAGCGATTTAGATAACAGGCAAGCACACACTGATGATTCTTAGCCATTTTTGCAGTGTACAGTCTAAATCTCTTAAAAGTTCGCGGTAAAATCGTGCAGAATTTTTTGCGTTTTTTTTACTAACCCTGCGGAAATGGGTAGAACAGAGTTTGATCTTATCAATATGGTTGTGCTTTGTGGCAAAAAGGAATGCACACACCTGGTAGAAGATTAAGGATTTGGTGCAATCGGCTTTGCCCATGGTATCGTCGAAAGCGCTTCAAGCTGGTAGGGAGGGAATTCAAGCGGCACGTCAAGTACACACCCCTAAAGTGGGTACTCGCCAGCAAAGAACAAATACTGGAAATCCTTCCAAATTTCTACATGCTTTGTAAAGTTGACTTTATTTTACATTACTCTGAAGAGATCGCCCCTACACAATATTTTTGCACGCTCATTTATTAACATGGGACATTTAAATTTGTCCTTGAACTGTTTCTGATTGTCGTGCTTGAGCCACGGGGTTTTGAACCTTTGTGTTTTACTGTGGAGTCTTCTTGGCCACACACTTGGGGTTTGTGTATATTTGTACCTTCTGTGAGGTTCAATTTATTACGATAGAAACTACTAATCGATCTTTTTCTGGTTTTGGGATTGATTTGGGTTGGCTACGTTTTGCTTGATTTGCGAGAATTGACTTACAGAACCCACTGCTGCGCGTTTGCTAGCGAGTGCTGTTGCATGATTCTGGGGGAATCAGGAGAATGAACCAGGAAAATGAAACTAGGACCAAAAATGTTGAAAGAAAGTTCGATCGGAAGCTTAGCGGAAAGAGAAAACTGTGTGCCAAATCAAAAAACTAAAAGGAAGAACTGAAGCCCGAAGGTGAAGAAAACATAGGGGCAGCAAGTTTCACAAAAGTGCAGAAAAAATTGCCTGGCAGACGTAGAATCGCCTAGGAAGCAGGTTAAGCGCCTAGATACTGAAGTGCCACGTACGGAGAGGGAAACGGAGTTCATGGCAGACGGAAGTATAAAGCTCTTTCGTAACCTTAAAGGAAACATCGTGAATGACGGTGAAATCAGAAGGAGCCAAAACCACCCGCATGAGATGGAGGTCCTTAGGATGGCTGGCCCACCTCCTATGACAGCAATATTTAAGTGCCGCAGAATAGGACTGCGGCTTAGAACGCAACCAGGCCCACCATGACCAAGGGAAGTTGTTTCCCACAATGTACACTGGGGAGATATGCTGCTATCCAAGGCAGGAGCAGTTGAGGGAGGCACGCTGGGAATAGTGCGGGTTAAATCTGACAGTCTGGCATTGGTCAACAGGGTAATAACATAGTCTCGTTGAGAGCGGGCACACCTGATCTGAGGCAGCCGACTACCCGTATAGCAAATTGGAGATGCCCCTTTTTGGGAATCCCAAGGGGTAGATCAGGCCCCCAAGGCGGTGTTAAACCGCGGTAAACAACAAGCCAAATTTCACGTAGTTCAGAAAACCAAAAAGGAGACCCACAGGGAATCCACTCAGGTTGGTTTCGAAAAAGCGCAGGAAGCCAGCCTGATAATGAGGGAGAAGCCCAACTCAGATGGCAAGGCAGCCACTTTAAGGGGTCATACATTCCATGTACGTCATGGCCATGATAATGATAGTTTCACAATTGCACTTTTCAATGCTCACTCCCTTGTAAGTTACCTTACATTCGTCCGCTCCCTTGCACTGCAATCTCACCCGGATGTAATCCTCGTAACTGAAACCTGGCTTACTGATCAAACTCCCCTCCGACACATTTCCATACCCGGTTATAATATATTTTCTACGAACAGATCTGAGAGACGAAGTAGTGGATGCCTTGCTTATAGTAAAATCGGTCCTGGAACACACTTACTCCAACTTCCTATCCTTGGTAAGGTCCAAGACTGTTTGAATCTCTATACCACTACTTCAGGGGCAGCTCGTCACTGGTTGTGTTTACTGTCCGCCGGGCTACAACATGGGCGATGTGAATGCAATCACCGATGCTTTTGTCACGTAGCTGAAATCCCGCATGCTGCTAAAATCATAGCGGGGACTTCAACCTCCCTGGCATTTGTTGGACAACCCTGAATTCCTCTCCGAAGTTATACAAATTTAACTCATGTATCCGTGCTGGCCGATGAACACAACACGTAAAATCACCAACCAGAAGGGACAATATTCTTGACTTTATCTTTACTTGAGGCCTCAGAAATATAAAGACAAATGTCCCTAGCCATTTTCCCGGTTGTGATCATGAGGTCATAACATATGAACTTTCCACTCAACCGCACCACCAGGAAGGTCCTGAACATCGAAAGTCTTTCCGAAATGCAAATTGTGACACACTACCCACCACCCTGCCTAATCAGACATGGGATGAATTTTTTCAAACATCTGATCCTCAACTGGCGTCGGATGTGATGTACTCTAACCTATTCTGTTCTCTTAACATCATATATTCCGAGATAAGTGAATTCAGTGGGGGAAAGACCGATCGACAACAAAAGTTGCAACGTAAGTTCGAGAAGTTGCAGCTTGCCTACAAAGGGACCAACGACCTCTCTATCTTCCTCTGCCTTGGCCACCTCTCACGCCAGCTGCTAAGCGAAAATGAGAGCAAGCCGAAGAAGCAAGAACTGCACGCTCTCAATTAGCCGGATAAAATAGCCCACCTCTCTGGCCCTATTAAAACTCGAAACCCCCGCTGTACAACCAAAATACCATATTTTCTCCTACCAGAGAACATTTATATTAGCTCGCCTCAGGTAATCGTGTAGGCATTCAATAATTTCTTCGCTTCTACCTTCATAACAGACCAGAACAGTCCAACCCAGGATCTCACCTCCTTGACTGCTGACACCTTGTCAACCGTAGTATTCTCAGCCAACGGAGTCAGAAAGCTGTTAAATTCCACCCGGCCTCTGACTCGCCCTGGAACCGATGGTATCCCACCAGCTCTGTTTCGCCTTGGCGGCCCGGATACTGTGATGATTTTGCTAAACTTATTTAACCTCCCCATGTCACAAAGCATTTTCCCATCCCAGTGGAAATCTTCCGTTATCATTCCCTCCATAAGAAGGGTGCTTTACTTGACTCCGCTAATTACCGCCCCATAAACCACACTCCCATTATATCTGGGATAATGGAACGAGTAGTTGAATATGAGATTGCCAATTCTATCTTCACAGTGGATTGATAAATAGAAACAAACACAGCTCCTTACACCCTAGGTCGTGTCTGACCTGTAGATTTGATTTCCTTAATATGATCACAACGTCAGCTGACTCTGGAAAGTCACTTGTCGTTATCTTCCTTGATATGACGAAAGCCTTTGATCGCGTGCCTCACGCTCAGCTGCTAACCAAAGTTAAATATTACGGAGTAACGGACCCACTCTTTTCCTGGTTATCATCCTATCTTAGCATGAGATCGCAAGCAGTAAACACTGGAGGTTACCCCTCGTCACCCCAGCCAGTCACAGGTGGTGTAATACAGTGGAGTGCTTTAGGCCCACTTTTATTTCTTCTCTACATAAACGACGTATTCAAAGTTAAAAGCCATGGCACCGCGTTCCTATTCGCCGATGATATGGAGATTGTATATTCCTTTGAACCCCATACCTTGACCTATACCCTCACTGAAATAGCTGACGATCTGAACGCTCTTGACATATGGTGGAACACTTGGACAATGTGTTTCTCCGCTGCTAAGAGTGCCGTTCTCACGTATAAAAGTATAATTCCTCTTGAATTCCTCGCCTTAAACGGCTCGTTCATTCCTACTACTCCGCTAGTACGAGATCTTGGTCTACAATATTCTTGCACGTTCACCTTTCAAGAACAAGCCACCTACCAGGTGGCTAAGACTAAGAGAACGATAGCCCTCATCTGCAGAACTTTTAGAATGCGCGACAGCCAGCTTCTGATCTTTAAATCCCACGCCAGACCACAGCTCGAGTACTGCCCTCTGGTATACACTCACATGCGCAAATCTGACAGGCTTGCGATCGAAAGAGTTCAGCGATCCTTCACCAAGCTTCTACCCGGCTCATCATCCCCCTTGAATCATGAGGAGAGGTGTGAGCTACTAAGGCTTGAACCCCTATGGCTACGACGTATGAAACTCAATCTTTATCTTTTATTCAACCTCCTACATACTAGAGCGCATACGTCCATCACTGATCTGTGTTCCGCTCAAGACGCACCCTACCCTCTTCGTAACCGAAATCATACTACTAAAGTACCATACTCCAGGACAAAACTAAGAGCAAGGTTCTTTATCACCGTCTATTCCTACACTTGGAACGGACTGCCTGAAGATATTCGGGCCTGCTAGACACTAGACCGTTTCAACATTGTCCTTACAAAATATTTAGATGTCGCCAAAGTACTACAATTAACCCACATATGCACCACGTTGAAACAAGCTTATAAGGGAAACCTAGATTTTCGAATCCAGAAAGGGATCACTCCCCGGGTAACATCCTTTACAACGTCAACATCACCTATCCCAAATGCCTTCTCCATCGCCAGCATATTAGTGCCCCTTAGAATGACTTACATCACTGACACCGCTCTTGTTAGATTCTCCCCAATTCACGCGCTCCAACGTCTCCTATCTATTATCTCTATCATACTTGATTCGCTTTACTAGGTCTGAACTGACCCCATTCCCCTCCTTTATTTTGCCTCAGAGTCCCAACACTCAATCCGGTTCCACTGACCACCACTTACCTCTAATTCATCATTCCTATCCCTAGTTTTGGTCATTATTTTCGTATTTCCATTCACTCCCAATGGCTCACAGTCCTCATCTTCCCAAAGTAGTCTGTGTCTACATTACTAAATTTCTCTTTTCACCATTTACCGTTGATCCTCAGCTGGGAGCATCCCAGACTGCGTTTCTCTACTCTTATGCTTCCAGACACCAACCGGCGCGCATCTCCCACTTGATGTCTTGGAATGACCCGGAGATAACACCAGCAACATATCTGGCCCAAACGTACGGCCTTAAATCTGGATCCCCCACAATCTCCTAGATTACTCTATCTCTAGGTCTGTATGATCTCGACCAAAATCACCTGTACAAATCCCGCCGGTGCGGGGCGCGGACAGATCCGCCGCTTTGGTCAGTGCACACCGGGCGTGCAGGACTTCTGCAACCAGGTGCGGGAGCAAGTAGGCTAGTGGATTGCACTTTCTGCCTCCAGAAGTTGTTTTCAGGTTGGATGTCCAGCGCACGGTCAGCCCCACCCACTAGCACCGGCGGCGGATTGAAAAAAAATCAACAAAACAGAACAAAAGGAATACCGTTCATATACTCAAAATGTTGCTGTCTCCTCCAGCTAACATGGACTCTCCATGGTGCTCGCTTCAAATTTGCCTACGTAACCTACCGCTTTTTTCGTCCGGCAACATTTGCCTTCTTTGTGCATAATTATCGCACACTTAAAAACCAAGAAATATTCTTGACTAGTCGTTCCCGGTCCACTTCCCGCTGTTTCACGCTAAACTATTCGCCAGTCTTATTAGCATACATAACCACTCTCTAAGATAAAGCCCACCACTTTTTGCTACTTTTACCGATATACTCGAGAACTAACGCATTTATTGCTGTCACTAACAACCGTACCACAATCTTCAGACAGCATATGACACTGCGAAATTTATCTCCAGCGATTCCCAATAATCGATGGCTCTGTGTTTGTTTGTTTTCTATGTCAGTTCCGCTGTTCGCTCACTTAGGGCTGTTGCATCGCAGTGTCCCCATCTTGCAAAGTATCATGTCCCACATATGCACGTCATATAGGCTCTTGTGCCGCAGAGTTCTTTTCTGTCGCCACAAAGTGGTCCACCTTCTGTATCAAACATATACTTATAGTCCTCTACCCCTCATCCCATCGATTTTACCAGCTGTGTCCATCCTGTTGTTGTAGTTGAGCACCAGGCATCGATTTTTCGCTAGTTCCTAGTTTCATGCTGATGCATATTCTGAAAGCAAAACAATTCGCTCAAAGTCTATATTTTTCATCCTGTCACTCCATTCACCATCAATTTGACACCGACAGTCCAGTGTGTTGTCCGTTTTGTTTTACAACTGGCTCAACCGATGTACGGTCGCAGAACTTCAAAATTGTAATCCCCGACCGGATTTTGTTCTTTATGTGTCATGCCACAATATTTTGTCGTCTAATTTTACATCGTAACCCATCTTATACATTGCAAAGCTCTAATGCTTGAATACGCTTCCTTCAGGAATGTTTCTTTTTCACGATATCCATGTATCCGTCAATCTAGTTTGGTTCTCCGACAGGACAGTCTCCCTTCTGTAGGATTTATGTGGTTCTTTACCATTCCCCTCCGCTACAAACTTTGGGCTGAATAACTACACCTACCTTCAGCCGGATCGACCATTTGATCTTGAGTTTGAACTCACCGGGCGGTACCGCAACAATTGACCTGAACGCCTTGTCTTATATTCAGTCACGTTTACATAATTGTACAATCCTTCCGTAACCTTCATTTAGCTTTCAACTGTATTGTTTGATCTTGCATTGCAGCATGCTTCGGTATTATCCGAAATAAACCATTATTATTATTAGCACTCTCAAGCCTGCGTAGTACCGTTAGAGAGGAATTACGAACGACACCGACCGTACTAGTGTATGGCTGTACATTTCGTCTGCCTGTTGAGTTGGTAGCCCACTCATCAGCCGTGACTTTCGGCTACTGTGACTTTGCTCATCACCTTGTACAGCACATGCGAGTGCTCAACACCAGTCCGCCGCGCGAACAGCATTCTACAATTTATGTCCCAGCTGCGTTAGAAACATCCACTCACGTATTCCCTCGCGTCGATGGCGTTCGATCACCACTACAAGCGCCATAAGCTGGCCCGTCTCGGGTGATAAAACGCGAGGCAAAAACATTTGTCATAGACATTAGCGGACGACACGACACCGTACCTATCAACAGTCTCAAGCCTTTCGTCATGGAGTGCGAGCTGCTCGGCTAATTTAAACCTGCTCAAGCCGCTCAGTCACCAGCATCGAGCAGGTTATTTATAGAACCACACCCAATCACGCCCAGTGAGAACTCAGTAGATTGTCCATCAGAATCTCCAACCGTACCCGCAATGCGAAGTAGCCGTTGCGGTCACCAACTACGAAATCCCGTCCGCTTTGCCGATTTCTTGACGATTTTTACAACCGACTGTTAGTAATAAGTTGGGAAGTTCACCATGGATTTACCAACCCACGGGCCCGAGAAATTGCAACCGGTAGTTGTGATTACATTTTATTCTGGTCTCCTAGCGACCACAACAACACTGAACATCGCTCGTGTGTTGTTATTACGGTCCATCATCCGCCGGCGCCCTCCGGCGCTATTTTTCTCGGTTTACCTTGCCCTTTCTCAGACGGATCTACACAGTCACATTGGCTTCATCCGTAGCCTTGCTGACTACCGCGCACATTCAAGGAGCGAACCACCCACTAAACAACGGGATCCTTGGTCCGTATGGTAGTGGTGACGACAACTGGATGTCATTTTGGATGGACCCGACGTGGCATCTCCAGGATGGCATGCGTATGTGACCCATGGACGCCAAAACACAGTAGGACCGACGCACATCGGACCTCGAGAGTGCAGGCCTCGGTAAACCCATCAGTAGTAGTTCGACTTCACCAACAGTAAAACGAGCAGGCTATAGGAGTTCCTAGAAAAGCAATACTTCTGGTCTACTGCCACGATCGAAGCCCAACTCCGTCGGACTTCCAGGAGGAAGCCTCTGTATCGGTGGCCATCTTCGCTCATACTTTTACCAAGTTTATTGTTTTCCTGAACGCCGACTGCCAAGCGCGGTTGCCATTTGACCGTTGCTCTTGCGCACGCTTTCACGCACGCTCTCAAATACACGCTAACCATTATCTCTCCCAATCGCCCTCTCGCTCGCACGGGTCGCCGTTCTGGGTAACATCTTCGTATAACGCGAGCACTAGAGTAATGTGCAAGTGGTCCCCGCAGTACAAAAGACCGAAGCACGTGTTTACTAAGGAAACCACGAAGTAAGGTCTTGCCAACCTTACAGGTGGCCCTGGGCTAATAGTGGGTTTGGCATGGATATCGTTGCCGTTTTTGGGGGCGGAGATTGGTGGTAGAAGGCAGGGCCGCTTACTAGGAGGATGTGCTGGAGATGGGGTGGTGGTCAGGTCTAGGTCAACTTGCGTAGTGCAGGCAACTGAGGGCTTTTGTGTTGCGAGGTCGCTCGACAGGCGGTGGGACGAAGCTGCGACTGGTATTTCAGCCATAGGTTGCGTTGGTGAAGCAAAGTTACTTTTTGGTGATAGAAAGATCCCTCTTTGGGGGGGGGGGGGTTATCCGGTAATATTCTAATTCTTTTGAATCGGTTGGCGTTAGCAATGGCTTCCCAACTGGTTATGAATTCTCTAGCTATTATTTCGTCAGCAAGTTGGAACTTCAAGGGACAGTCGTAGCTTTGTGATTTTTTGCTTAGCCGAGTGCAATAGCACCTATGGTGTGCCATGTTGAAAGCATTCAGTATGGCGACTTTGGCTGACGGCAGGGGCAGTCGTTCGGTGATGTTGTGGACTACTGCGCTTTTGGTGATGGCTATACGACTGTGAATTTCGGTCGCAAATGAGTCCGAAAAATGGCATGCCATGGCCAGGCTTTGGCAATTAGCTATAAAGGCGGGTTCCTTTTTGCTAAATATAGGGGACATCTTTAATAGAATATCATCGATGGACTGGATCTGATTATACAGGTCCGCCACTCTCTGATCTACTTTGGTAATCTTCTTGTTGATTAAGTCATAGATATCAACGAAAGCTACTGAGCATGGAATGAGTGCAGACTGAGGTTGAGTGTTCCTGGTTTTTCTGAGTCTCACAGTACAATTAGCCCGGTTCGCACCCGGGACCTTGGCATGTTTACGGGGGACCTTTGGAGCTTCCATAAGTAGTTTAGGAGATAATGTGATGAGGACGAAAAGATTATGGGTCAGTAAGTTAAACCTTTTCGAGAGTGTAAAGCTACGTAGAAAACTTCCGGTATTTTTCCTAGGCCCTTCTAGCTAAACCACAGAGGGTTATAAGCTTTGTAAACATAGAAACCAAACACAACCTAGAAAAATAGAGGCCCAGTTTAGCGCAGTTTGCTGGTGATATGCTTCTTTTCCCGCCTTCGACGTCTACCACGTATTTCTTTTCCTTTCGATGGACGACACGGAACGGGCCAGAGAAGGCCGCTTGTAGTGGTGATCGCACTGCGTTCACCCGAAGAAACACATGGCTGGCGGTCGCTAGAGTGGTAGGTATGTAGGTGCTGAGAGTTTGCTCCCTTGATGGGGTGGGCTTTATCACTCGCATTTGGAGTGACAGCCGTTTTGCGTATCCCCGTAATTAAAACTCACAGGTGGTGATGGAGAAACCAACTCACCTGGAAGTCGCAGTGTGCAACCCTAAACCAGTCCAGCCACCGTAACATCCATATCGGCTTTAACAGTGTTACGCAGCCCTAGGAGAACGATCGGTAAAACTTCACTCCATACAGGGTTATCATGAGCACCAAGAGCAGCTTTCAGCTGGCGATGGAATCGCTCCAACATGCCATTAGCCTGAGGATGGTGGGCCGTCGTCTTGTTGTGTATGCAACCGTATGCGTTTAGTAGCTCGTGAAAGGCACCGTCAAAATGAGAACCGCGGTCAGCGGTCACGATAACAGGGCAACCGAACTGACTCACCCAACCAGTTAGAAATGCTTTTGCAGCTTCCTCTGAGGTAGGACGGGGAAAAGGTGTAGACCGTGGCCAATGAGAGAAACGCTCTACACAAGCGAGGATGTAGATGCAGCGGTTGAGCGGTAGAAGGGGCCCTGCGAGATCCACGTGCACATCATGAAAGCGTGCGTCCGGCTCACAGAATGTGCCTAATGTAGTTTTGGTGTGATGGTGTACTTTAACGCGTTGGCATTGAAGACAAGCGCGGGCCCGAATAAGTGCGTCATGTGTGACGCAAGGCCAGAACAATCGTTCGGTGACTAGTTTCACTGAGGTGGTCACACCAGGGTGCGATAATTCGTGCAGATTGATAGAAACTTGTCGGCGAAAACTGGCAGGAACTAGTGGTCGGGGTCGACCCTGGGACACATTGCAAATAATAGTTACGTCCGAAGTTGGAAGGGTCACTAGCACTAGCTGCGAAGAGCTGCTGTTTCTGAGTTGCTCTGCCTCAAGATCTGTCGTTTGGGCTGTGGCGATTGCCTCCAGGTCTATTCCCATGGATAGTGGGTCGTCGATTTTGTGGACGCGTGAGAGTGCGTCTGCTACGGGATTGTATGCCCCAGAGAAGTGTCGAATGTCCGTAGTAAACTGCAAAATATAGTCTAAGTGGCAAATCTCGCGTGGCGAATATCGGTCAGAAGTCCACTAGGGGGAGTACACTGGCGGTTTATGATCTGTGAACTCTGTGAACGTTTGGCCTTCGAGTGTGCGCCGAAGGGTTGCCAGAAGTTCTGTGTTGAACGTACTATATCGGAAGTCCGCAGGCTGGGGGCGCTTGGAGAAGGAAGGTACTGGTTGCCATGAATTGTTGACGAATGGCTGCAACACTGCTCCAACAGCCGTGTCCAAAACATCTGTTCCTAATACCAGGGGAGAAGAAGGATGGGGATGTGAAAAGAGTGTTTTTTAGCGATAGCTTTTTTGATCAAAGTAAACGCTGCCTGCCTCGTATCGGGGAAAATAAATTTCCACTTACCTCCACCTAAAAGGCCTGTTACAGGCTGCATTATTTCGGCGCGGTGGGGGATAAACCGGCGATGAGTTAACCAAGCCAGAATATTGGCGCAATCGCTGGCGAGCGTGAAACTCAGGATAGTTGCGAATTGCCGCCACCTTGTCAGGCAGGGGCTGCATGCCCGGGGCTGAGTTACCGTGGCCTGGAAATGTGATGGCTGCCCTACCCAGTTCGCATTTGGTAGGGTGAATAGTTGCACCGTGTTGGCTAAGGCCCTCAAAAAGAGCAAGCCGTTGTGTCATACGCTCTTTTTCTGAAGAACTTGCCACCAAATTATCGTCTAAGTACAAGTAGACATTTTTCAGGCCGCGTGTTGCTCCATGCATAAAATTTTGAAAGGTATGGGCTGCAATGTTGAGCCCAAATGGCGTGCGCAAAAACTCAGGTGGTCCGAATAGAGCCGTGACAGCGGTTTTGGGGATATCAGCCCCAGATACCGGGATTTGAAGGTAGGCTCTAATGAGGTCGATTCGGCTGAATGCAGAACAACCGGATGAAGAATAAGTAAGATCTTGAATATGTGGAATGGGGTACCTGTCTGGGATAGTAGCCTGGTTGAGGGCCCTATAGTCACCGCAGGGCCGAAAGTCACCATTAGGTTTAGGGACCATGTGAAGGGACGAAAAACAAGGGCTACTGGATGGGCGTACTTTGCCTAATTCTAGCTTGTGTTCGAACTCAGCCTGTGCCACGGAGAGCTTGTCTAGTGCCAAGCCACGTGGTCAGATAAATGTCGGGGATCCTTTGGTGACAGTGTGGTGAGTGACGTTGGTGGTCACCACGGGAAGGGGGCCAAATTGTCCTAGCATTGCCGGATAAGCTGAAAAAAGGTCTGATCACGGGTGTTTGGCCTAAGATTTGATGTATAGGGGCGTGATGTGATTCGGGGAGGAATACGAACCGGTACGGAAAGAGAAGTCTTTCGGTCGACAACTTTCCGGCGTCGTGCGTTGACCAGGAAGTCAAAAAGGTCGAGGAATTAGATACCTAGTATGGGATAAGTGAAGTCTGCTACTATGAAAACCCAGCGGAAGGTGCGACGTAGTCCTAAGTTGAGTGTGAGTGACTTACTGCCGTAAGTAGCAATAGGAGTGCCATCGGCAGCACGGAGTTGTTGGATTGATGGAATCGTTGCATCACCTGCTTCCTTTGAAACGACACTGACTGCTGCACCTGTGTCAATTAGGAACAGGATATTGGAAACTAAATCTCGAACAGGCAACAGACGACTGCTATTATGGCTGCCGACCGCGTTAGTCGTCGGAACGCGTCGGGGTATTAGTTCACCTGTTTGGCACCTGGGAAGCTGCAAACGGCTCCGCAGCTCTGGGCCTTCTCCTCAAACCGTTTGGGATATCTACAGTACGTTGATCGAGATGGGGTAACCGGACGGTCAGAGTAAGGGCTTCTGAGACGTTCACGTCGGTCAGAGTTGTGATGAGATTTATGGTTTCTAAAGTGAAAGCAACTAGGAGTGGAAAAACGCCTGAAAGACCGCTCGAGAGCAGCTGTCAGAGTGTCCCGTGATTGTGTTCCTTTGGTGAGCATGGTGGTCTAGAAGCTGCTCGAGCTTGTTACGGCGATAATTTGTGGATGGCACCGTTCATTATTACTGCCAGCTAGTATTGCCGCTTCTGTGAGCTTGAGACTGCTAGAAACCTCGAGCAGTGCTTGAATATCGGTTGGTAATCGCTGTACCCACAACTCTCTAAGGACTTTTCCCTCTAAAAGTTGCCTTACCAGCTAAAACATTTCTCTCAGTAATGCACAGGGCTTCTCACTGCCTCATTCTGTTCCTTGGATCGGCCGTTTCAGTTTGGACGATTCTGACGGCAAAAGACAAGAGATTACCGCGTATTTCACGGCCGTGTAAGAATAGTTACTGAATATTGCGTCGCGTATCTAGGTAGTGACTTCACGGGGAAGGCGACCAATGGTCTACGAGTAACGGGTTCGTTCTCTTGTGATTCTGTGTGATACAAACTCTGCCTCTAACATATGAAACCAGAGTTGAGGGTCATAAATGAAAAACTCAGGGACGGCTAGGGAGACTGTCAAGACTGATGGTTCCGGATCAGGCTTGCGGTCGTTGCTAGCCACAAGTGCAATGGTATATCGAATGTATAACGATATATAAAGACTAATCCAACAAACCTTAAGCACTTATAATATAAAAGGAATATGGTAGCAAAAATCGGGAATTTACCGTTTATGTCAGAAAAAGTGTTCATGTAAACGAGTAAATGTGTTTGAAGGATTTACTAGTGCCCTCGAAGGATTTAGTTTGTTGTTCGGGCTCACCAGTTTAGAATTCTTCTAAGTTAAGTCAGTACCTTCCCCATAGATAGTATATAGCTCCGGGTCCTCGGTTTGTGACGCGTTAGCAAACATACCCGGCAGCAAGCAAAGTAGAACTCAAAAAGCCGGAGTGGGACAATTTGTATTGGAGGAGCGCAATGGCGTGCAGACGATGTACACAGGTGGAGCATGTGGCGCCAGGAAATACGGTAATTTTTCCACTAAACAAATGTTAGTCTTTGTCATCATGTGTTGTATGGGCAGTACTACAGTATTGACTGAAGTAAATGCAGAGGGCAGGGTTGAAAATGTGTGTGAATTGGTGTGTATGGTGCTCGATTAAGCTGCTCGTTATGTGCGGGGTAACCCTAGTTGGGTTGAACACCAACAGTGGAGCAGTTGGTGTCGGGAGCAGTAGATATAACTGCTAGATGAGAAGTAGAACGTGAGGGAGAGTAAACGGCGTGTGGAGGCCGTGTTTTAGTATTGGCAGTATTGGCGAGTTGATTTAACAGGAGACAGTTGAATGAAGTAGGCGTTTGTGGGAAGGGTGGGAAGGCTGGTGGACCTATTTCTCTGGACGGCGAGTAGTTTATCATGGAAAGGAACAGAGAGCGAATAGAGTTGGGGATGCACCCCACAGACGATGAAGTGGGACAGCGAGGCCAAAGTTGGCTTCTTTTACTGGGTGGCAGTAAGAGGGAGAAGCGGAAAAGTCTAGGATGAGATTTTAAAGAGTTCTGTGCAGGAGCAGATGAGGACGCAGTGGGCGGTTGTGAAGAAGCGGGAGGCGCGTGCGAGGATAAAGCAGTGGGGACTTGAGGAGAAGTGACAGAGCGACCAGCTGTTCGTGTCCGATGCTCGGGACTATCAGGTGTCTTTTTTGTGGGGCAAGTCGAAGGAGATCTGGTAATTTCCCTTTTTGAAAAGAGGTTTTACATTCGGCTATTTTATCGTTTTCATAGGGAGAATTATAAGCTATAGTGTTACTCATTTCAATGAATGCTTTGGCGGATAGGTCTTCCGCAAATCGCATGAGGATTGGACAGTTGAAGCGCTGGAGCGCTTGCGCAGCCTTGATATTTGACAAGGGAGGTGGGCCATGCCACATGAATTCAACAATGTATGCTTGACATGCTCGAGGTAATTCTCTCCGGGACATTAAAAGAGACTGCACTACAAGAGTTCCTCGATCTCATGAGAACGTCGGACGCAACAGAGTCTACAAAGAGGCCAGCCGCTGTCAGGTTTTGTAAGGTAGAATGTTCGATGCGTTCAATGATGCGCATTAGGGGAGCGAGTTTAGATACCGTATATTCCAACCTCAGAAGCAAAGTCTTTATATCTGAGATGCTTTGGTTCAAAACAGCTTTTTTTCGTCGCTAAGCCTACAAAGTCACAGAGATCAACCAAGCACTGTGTAAGAGCTACGGGATTTTCCATGAACCTATTTTTCCTAGTAACCGGAGTATGAGAGACGGGGTCATTTTGGAAGTCATCTTTATTACAAGCGGTATTTTGAAACTTCAAGAAGATTCTGTGAGTGAGGCGAAACAGCAAAGGCAAACTAAAGTCAGGTTAGAATTTACCGCTGAGAAAAAATTCCCCGAACTTCTTCTGGGTTACTGGAATGCCCTAAGAAGCTGGAATTTTTTGTATTTCCTAAGATAGCCAAATGAAAACTATATAAACAACAGCACGCAACACAACCTGGTGTAACGCAGTCACACACGTAATTCCAGAACCACAATTAAGGATAGAATGTATGCAGGCCAAGCAAAATAACGGATACTTTAGTCATGCAGAAAAAGCAGGTACAGTAGCAATCAGAAGTTATTCGAGGTGGTACATATGCCGTCACCCGATCCTGAACCCAGAGAAACTGGGGAGGTTAAAAGTGGTCTGCAACGGTGTCGCAAACTATCAGGATATTTCGCTCAACGACCATAACCTACAGGGCCTAGACTGGACGACACCGGTAGTCGAGGTTTTATGCCGTTTTTGGCCAGGTGAGTGGCCGTATCTGCGGACATACGGGAAACCGTTCTAGGAGTGAAGATTCCCATTGAAGATGGGGACGCGTTTCGTCTTCTCCGATGGCCTGAAAGCGACATAACTCGCACGCCGGACTAGTACACATACTGCTACCCTGTATGTGACCAAACTGACCGCCACTCAATGGCAAAAGCGTTCATCCCATTGAAATGGACTTCAAACCGCCCGGAGGTGCTCAATTTTATTTCGATGCTTAGGAAAACTGAGTGCACGCAAGAGATTATTATATCTTCTTCACCAATGAAGATTACGCTCGGAGTTCCAAAGGAGCCCGAAGGCGAAGAATTCACATCAACTTCGGACCTACCCAAAAGACCAATCACACGGGGAAGAATCTTATAATTAGTCTCAGGCCTCTGTGATCTTTTAGGTTCCTTTTCACCATGGTTGTTACCGGAAAAATGCTTGGTTCCATCGTTGTGCCAGAGAGGGGCGGGTTGGGACGAACCCCTCCAGGGAGAAGACGACAAGCGATGGAGTGACTGGTTACACTGCCTAGATCAACTTGGCGAGATCAAGATACCAAGATGCTTGACAGGAATCGGGTGTGCAAACGATGTCCAAATTCACTTGTTTGCAGATGCATCGGAAGTAAGCTACGAGCTAACGGCCTATGGCTGCTAAATAGACCAAAATGGTGGGCGGCAGGATCAGGTAGCATTCCCAAAGGCGAGAGTAGCTCCGCTGAAGACGGTGTCTATTCCGAGGCTAGGATTGACTGCAGCAGTAGTGGCCGTGGAAGCAGCGACGCTGATTGGAAGGTGCTTTGACCAGATAGACTGGGAATCAAACTTCTGGACGGACTCAACCACAGTGATGCATTACACAAACAACAACAACTCTCATTTTAGCGCCTCCGTGGCCAACAGACCAACTGTGGTTCATTGGTCAACTAAGACCGATTAGCGGCACTACAATCTGCCAGTAGTCCGGCCGACTTCTGCTCGAGGGGCCTAAGAACACCAGAAAGGCTGCGAATGTAAACAACGGGATTGGACTTCCCAACTGAGTCTAAAGAGATGTGGCCAAAACTGCTAACACCCAAGCCTGAGGATAGCAATATAAAAATGACGCGGCTGATACTGGCTACAAGCGCCACGGGAAGGGCAAACCCAATAGAAAACCGGTGCCACTTCCCCGACTGAATATGAATGTTAAGAGCCGTTGTCTGACGGACGCGATGTAAAATACTTTGAATGATTTTGAAAGGCACTCGACCACTGGACAGATGGCTTGTGGGAACGATACTGCCGGGCTAGTTGAACCAGGCCGAACGAGGTGTCTCATGTCTACTATAACCAGTTGCCTTTCCGTTTGAGAACCGTGAGCTGGCTAAGACAAACGATGACGCTAGAAGAAGCAGGCTGTTGCACAGCAGCATCCGAAGATTTAAACTCATGCGATCCACTGGGGTTCTGAGTGTTGTAGGGCGGTCGACGAATTCAAACCTGGATTACGGAACAATTTATCCCATTACTGTTCCCGGTGAAGATCAAATCACGAGATGCCTGATAGATCATGTACATGGAGGAGAGAGACAGGTTTGAACTACTGTGGTACGATAAAGGCCGACGATTTTTAGTGTCCAAGGGACCACCAATAGTCAAGCGGGTGGTCGGCAAGTGCATTGTTTGTCGTCACCGGAAAGCGGCTGCAGGCTAACAAATGATGACCCTCGTTCGAATCGTAAGAGCTCAATCGGGATGGTCCCCGCTCGTGGAATTTGGCGTCGATTACTCTGACCCGTTACTTATATGACAGGGTGGGGGTAATTAGAGGAGGCACGGCAGCCTGATAACATGTTCACATTCCGGAGCAGTTCATCTCGAAGTAGTTCATATTATTACCATCGATCACACCCAGTGGCCTTTCAACGGTTCGCCGCGAGGCGGGGCGTCCCCAAGAAAGTATACTCAGACTGTAGATCGAACTTCGTTAGAGCTCATAGGGAGTTAGATAGGTGGTGGAGCTTCCAGGACCATGCTTGAATGCAAAAAAGACAGTGGCAAAGGGGATAGAATGGCGCTCCAACCCGCTCTAAGCCAGTCATCGCGGTAGCGTTCCAGAAAAGCTGATATAGTTTACTAGAAAAAATACTCAGTCTTACTGCAGAAAGACTGGTTCACACGTTTTCCACTGGCTGAACAGCAGTACTGCCTAGGGTTGACCGACACAAGGTGCTCGGTTTCTGGTTAGTTTGTACCCGCCCCTCTCCCATCATCACCAACTTTCGAGGAAGTCTGCCTTTTGAGTCCTAAATACGATTCGAGGGTCCTTCCCGAGCTTCTCTAGTGCTGATTTCCCCCTAATTTTTGAAGCGTTTATCCTTCCTTTGCTGGAGAACGGTAGTCAGATAGTGCACTCTGTTCTTGTACGAGATCGTCAGATCCCAGTAAGGGTTCAGAAGGCTTCTACCAATTGAGTATGGGGTCTGTCCCACCCACCTTATTCCGTCCGCCTCTCACATCCCAATCTTTATTTCACTGACGTAAAACGAGTAAGAGGTTACATGTTTTTGATGTTTCACCTTTTAAATCGGGTCAAAGTGATTGCTTCTTCTCCGTCTGTCCAGCCTCTTCTCTCCGTGTTCACTGCGGGAAGGTTTTTAAACCGGGACTACGCACTTCTCAAGGAATTAGCTTTTTAGCTACAGAGTAACTACACTGTGAAGCTCTCTATCGGAAAACGTTTTCCTCAGCTTGGCGACCGAGCTGCTGGCGAACACTCGGGAACGGGGGCAACAGAGTGCCGGAGTCAGTGACAGTGAGTAAAGGAAGGCTACACTGGAGCAAAATTAACTAAATCAAGAGAAGTCGCTGGAGTCGAAGGTGAAAATATACACTGACACACTGCAACTTGGAGCCGGAAGAAACGTAAGCTCAAAAAGTTTCTTGGCAGTCAGTTACGACACCGCACGAGTGAGCCGGTCACTTCTTTCTTTCTGTCACGTGTAAGCCAATAAAAAACCTTAAGGCCCTGAATCTTACTGGTAGTCAAACACTGGCTAAACAGGCAGATTCTGGGGGTTTATTCACCCTTTCTCTGTTCCTATTTAAAGCATCCCATCCTTTCAGACAACGTACATCAAAAACGAACAGGAGTCAAGGTCATAAATCCGCGTAATCTCAGACGTTCCCCTGTGGAACTGCTAGGTGTTCGATGGGAGCGGAGACAGGAATATGCTCTGACGTCTCTAACCGTCGGTCTCATCAGAAATGCAGTAGGCTTACTGTAAAAGCTCTTGAAATTTATCTGGACAATAGTGGGCTAGTCTAGGCATGCACAGAATGTATCAAGTTAGGCAGGGATCAATGGACGTGTCTTCAGCCGTCTCAGGAATCCAAAGTCGCTCCTAACGAAACAGTTATTTGCACCAGCTCTAAAGCAACAAAACTAGTCCAAAGCTGGGGACAGTGGAGGCTAGATTTAAGGAGCTTGAAAAAGCTATGAATACGGAAGTCTCCCATCTTCGATATTCGGTGACTACTCGTGAGACAGAACTAGCGTCATTAAAGGGTGAAACCAACGGCTTGGCAAAACGGCTAGGTAGCTTGGCCAGGGACACAAAGACAGCCATTGTGAGACACCGAAAATTAGTGATTAGGCAAATCCTTGAACCTTTATGTCGAGTAGCCCGGCTGAGGGAGAGAGACATGCGCCACCATGTGGTGAAAGTGCCAAGAGTAGGCTTACCAGAGCATGCCCTCATCAAAAGGATTTTCAGACTGGGTAAATGATGCGCAAAACCGGAAGCTTCGTCATGTGCCCCCGGCCAGTGCTAGTTGAATTTGGGAGCCCAAGATCTAGGAACGAGCCACTTGCTGCAACTGACAGGGTATTGAAGGCTGCTGCGGGGAAGATACGCTTGGAACCAGATCACTCGGCGGAAAGCGAGCGATCGCGAAGGCAACCCCAAGCACATTTCATGGCGTCTACACCTGCGCTGGGTCCATTGCAGCGGGTAGGCATCGTCTAGTGTCAGCAGCTGGGAACACCAACAACTCACTGGGAGCAATCGACTCAGACCTGCGCAGTCCAAGTGGACCCCCATATACCTGAAACTTTCAATTCTAACTTGGCAGCAGCGCAGCAAGAAACCTTACTTGGTGTGAATCCAGAGACAGATGACCCAAGCCAACCAGTGGCATCAAAATTTAACATGGCAAAAAACGCCAGCGACACTCGGGCAACTTGCCCGAGTGCAAGCAAATAAAAACTCTGCCACATAAGAGATCCGAAACAAGGACAGTGGCCGCCATCGAGGGAATAACTGTAATATGCACAGATGCGCGCAGTGTGCGGAATAAATGGAGAGAATTGATGGCTGAGGCCGGGGGCACTGACTGCCCCTCAGTCGCCGAAACTTGGCTCATTACTGATGTGGCAACAACACGTTTTCCCCTAGCAGGGGGCTGCGCATACAGGGCTGACAGACAAGGCGGAATGGGAGGAGGGCTTGCACTTTTGCTTGTTTCGGATGTACACAGGCAAGTGGCAGGAGAGGTGAAATCCACTCCAAACATACAGGCGGCTCAGAGCTACCTGAGTTCCAAGAACATGGAGGTGATCCTGGCCTGTCTAAAGCTCTCCCTCCTCATCCCTTAACAGAAGCGCCCTGTTACCAAGGCTCTTGGCTTGGATAGCAACCCAATCGGGTAGGTTGGTTACTGTCGGTGACTTCATTTCGACGGAAGTAGAGTGGGAGGTATTTTGGACACAGCGAGGATGATTCGGGGATCGGTGGATGGAGCTGGTGTACAGATTCACACTGGTACGACACGTAAGCCAGCCAACCAGATGGATAGCAGATCAGACGCCCAGCCTTCTGAACCTCGTACCTATGAAAACACCGGAGGAAGTCGACGACCTCGAGGCTACCGCGCTATGGGCAGGAGAGATCATGAGGTGATTAGGTTCCTGTTCGAAGAAAACCTCCAGAGTTCCCATAGAAACTAGGGAGAGACTTCCGGAAAGTTTACTATCAGGCACTTAGGATGGGTGCCGAGAGAACACAGTGGGAATCCCTTAACCTCACATTAGAGGATGCGTGGTTTCACATAAAAGGCAGCTTGATGCCACCCACTGAAGAGCTCACTCGAACGCAGGGAGTGAGAATGAAGGGCCAACCACCCTGGTGGGTCACAGAGCCGAAAAAGCGCAGACACGCAAGCGAGAGGTATGGAGACCCTCCCGCAGCGAGTACAGTCATCTCCACTTTTAGCAGCTCCTGAGGGAGCGCGGATACGTTTTGATAGCACAAAATTCCCGTCACATACAACACGAGGTGAGATTCGCACAAAACGCTACTAAGTATCCCAAGGACTATCGTGACTATGTACAGTCTAAGGCTCAGTCACTAGTGACAGTAGGAAATGTTATGGATGGGCAAGGCAGGCATGCAAGCAACACCGGCGAATAGCCGAGGTGTTAAGGGAATTCTTTGAGCTGGTACACACTGCAGGTGACTGAAATAAGCCGTCATCTACGAAACCCTAGGGCCTTCCCCAAAAGGACGAACTAATTGTAGAATTCGTGGAAGTGGAACTGGCCATCAACTGGTAAAAGAGAGATAGGTCGGCCGGCCCGGACGAGACTCATCCCATCAACCTACCTCTTCGATTTGTGAAGAGGGGAT
Source organism: Fasciola hepatica (assembly GCA_948099385.1). Lineage (NCBI taxonomy): Eukaryota > Metazoa > Platyhelminthes > Trematoda > Plagiorchiida > Fasciolidae > Fasciola > Fasciola hepatica. Next base: position 1,430,384 of record CANUEZ040000001.1, on the reverse strand, counting down.
CGTGTCTCACCAGCTTCTTATCATTTCTAGATGAGGTGGCCGGCAAGTGAGTCGAAATGTGTTATCTGGATTTCCAGAAGGTCCCCGACTCGGTAAACCACAGAATGCTGGCGCACAAAAAGCAGGGCGTGAAGACTGCACAGGACGACCTGAACTGGATCAGAGCATACCTCACTGGGAGGACGCTCCATGTTGGGGTTGATGATGCAACATCCAGCGCAGCTTAGACATGCGGTGTGGTACCGAAGAGGTCGGTTTTGAGGGACCTCTTGTTCTTGATCTATATAAATCGCCTGCTCGACACCTTGAGGTGTCTTGGTTTCCTGTTCACAGATGATCTCAGGATTGTGGTGACCATCTTCGAACTGGATGCAGGAAGACCTGATAAGAATACGAGAGAGGATCGAAGCATGGGAGCTCCCGGTAAGCCGAGGTAAGTTCATATACATGGTCCATGGCCAAGGGGCAGGAGAGACCAGGCACTTCGACGAAGGATCCCTCGAGATAATCGAGACCACTGGGGCCATAAAAGATATTGAAGTTTAAGTGCACGGAACCTCCGAGCCCACCAAGCAGTATCTTGGGACGTTTCAACTGTGTCGGACTTTCGGGTCTCGAGATGCCAAAACGACATTGCCACTCGACAAAACGCATGTACCACCCAACCTGGAATACCACACCCAGATCCGGGCACAGAAACTAGCCAGAGAAAAAAGGCTGTTGGAAACCGCCTAAATTTGGTCCGGTAAGATGATCAGTGGTTGACGGACAAGACACGCAAAGAAAGCCTCAAAACATCCGATCTGTTCTCGCTCAAAAGGCGGCGCCTAAGGGGGGATCTCACTGGGACGTTCAAATAGCTTCACGGGTTATCCGAAACCTACGGGCCGTTATTAGGTCTAAGTAGCCAGTCGAAGCTCAGGGTACACGAACATAATTCGACTAAATTCCGGGAGATCAGAAGCGACAGAGCACATTCCCTTTCCCTCCGCGTACCGTACCGGTGAACGAACTGCCACCCCATGTAGTAGCAGTAAATAGCGTCTTGATGTTGAAACGACAGCTGGATGGTTGCTGGGATGAGTTTTTCCCGGACTACGGCTAGCCAAACTTGCATACTCGTAGGTAATGCCTCTCCCTCCCTCTCCCCTCTTTTCTAAGACACAATACGTGTTCCCTCGTCAAGCGATAAAATACGGCGAACTGTGGCTTCTTCATTTATTCAAAGGTCCTCAAGGGGTTTCTCGAGAGTAAGCATGGCAGCAAGTTGGCACAGGGAACCCGTCTATCCCACTCGCCTGCCGGTTCTTCTAGAGCAAACTTGCTTTTCATTCTCTTCCTTGCGGTCCACCGTTCATCGATCACAAAATTCGGACTACTTGGCAGCCGAGGCACCATGGGAACATAACAACTCTCGAAAGCAAGCAAACGGACGTACACTGGCCAAAGCCGCGTGCCCTGTGGCCTGATCCGATCTAATCCGATCCTAGCAAGATCTTCAAATGCATGCTAAAGCGTGTCATGTTGACTCACCTGCTTACTGATGGCTTGATCTCCTCTGCTCAGCACGGCTTCCTGCCAGGACCTCCATGCATTACCAATATGCTCTCCGGCATGGATAATGCTACTCGGGCCTACGACGAAGGCATGATTCCCCACGCAATCTTTCCGGCTCCGCAAAAGCTTTTGACAGGGTACCGTACATTCCTCTTCTACACAAGCTTTATTCTTACGGAATCTCCGGCAACACGCTCTCTCTTCTTCGTATCTTTCTAACTGGTTGATCCTTCGGGGTCAGAGCAGGTCCTTGCCTCTCAGAACCATCCCCGACACACTGTGGAGTCCCCTAAGTATCATTGCTAGATCCCTTCTCGTTTCTCAATAATACGAGTGGCCTTCCAAATAACATAGCAGTGAACATTGTAATGTAGGCCGACGATGTCACTACCTGGGGCAACAAAGCCAAGGAATTGCAGTCGGCAGTGGACCACGCCAAGCAGTGGTTTACCAGCTGGAGCCTGCCAACTGTTGATGACAGGTGTGCAACAACCTGTCGTGGAAAAACCCCGCAGAAACACTGCATTTTCATGTTTTCTTAACATCACTCACTCGCTGAACGTACGCAGAACACCCAGATCATCCATTACGAAACACGTGTGGGAGACAAATCACTGTGTTATTCTGAGCACGGTGTTCACCATCACTTATGTCTCAAACAATCAAAGATTAATGAGATACGCGGAGGAACTAGCAATTAACCAACGTCACCCTCAGCTGTGCAAACAGCGAGAATGGACAATTACATCAGCCTTGCCTTGTTAACGCGCTTTCATTTGCTGTCATTAGTTGTGTGTTTTTAATTTTGTTTTTGATCTCATGAGAACGTTCAATTTACCATTTATAAGAGATGGCCTTGACTGCAATATGCACTAGTAAAGATGCAGAGAAATGATCCGGAATACATCTTGCAATCTAGTGCTATTGACTTCTATGTTCAAATTTGTGTCGGGAAAGTTATGTTTTCACTCACTCATTTGCACTATTGGCTTGTTCGTATGCATTATGTTTCCATGGACTTTTGTTTGTTCACTTCCAGCGTTCCAATTTGTCATATCCTATTTTGTACCTGCGTGATACACGTGCTCCAATCTCCCATGCGGCAATGTGGTTCTCGTTTTCTGAGTCTCTGTGGTCGCATTAGTGAGGTTCTTATCTGTTCTACATCACTTTCCATTCGAGAATCTAGTACCGTAGAATTTCACGGATAATCGCCCTCTAATTTCGGGATCTGTTTCGAATTTTGCTACGTATTGCTCAAAGGCCTATTACAAAATGTGTCATCATATCATTTGGTAATTCCTCGGGCTCAAATCCTGTGGAAGAATGGTAACACCAATTCGGGATGTGGAACAGCTCAAGGTCTTGGGCTTCTGGCTATACAAGTCGCTCTCTTTCTCTTATCGCCATCAACGAGCCAGCAGGTCTGCCTTTCGCGTTATCACCATGGTAATGCGAAACTTTCCTCCCGTTAGGAAAGTGGTTTTTCGGGTAATTTATGGGACCTGCATCCGACCTTTTCTGAAATACGGCCGTCATATTGTACGCTCTGGTCCAGGCAAGGACCAAGAAATCTTAAAAAGTGTATATAGGAAAGCCAAGCAACAAGCTTGCTGGTTTTCGCGAACCCCTTATCCACAAAAGCTGACCGGCTTACAACTGTACCCTTTAGAATCTCGTAGATTTGGAGGGGACCTTTTCTTATGAACAACGTTTTCACCATGAGGCATGCAGATCACTTTTTTTTGATCTCCAGAGTGGACACCCCCACAGACAAGCTAAGAAATTATTCAAGCCTCACCCTCGCTAAAACGTCCGTAAGAAGTTTTTTACTCGCAGAATAGTCTCGCCTTGGAATGACTCACAGCAGGATATCATCGACTCTCCGAGCAAAAAACGTTTAAAACGCGGTTGGACAAGTTCTTGAGACCAACATTCCCCTCTTGAAACCTTTCAACATTTCAACCGGTGTTTGTTTGCCTTCAAGTTTCACTCAACCAGCGTATCTTTCTGTGCTCCGCCTCTCGCCCCCAAAAATATGTGTGTATAAAGATTTAAAAACGAATAAGTAAATGACGAAACACAGAAGTACTCATTGTTACACTTCCCTTTGCTTTGATGTATGGATGGTACGCCTTCTTTGCACTGCTCTATCGTGCGCGTTCGTGCTAGCCTCTGAGCGCAATATCCGTGTCGCCCTTATGTCCACTCTAGACCTCTATCTGTAATACCACCAGTCGCATGTGCTCCTGGTAGTTGTCCCCTGTTGTTCAGCTCTCTTGGTTTCAGCAGAATGACTACTTCAGAAGAGAAGATACCTCAAGAACCGAGGATATTTGGGCTCCAGCCCGTGCACCGCTTCAAGGCTTCAAGAAGTGAACCTTTGCAACTGAACTGCTCTATACCGCGGCACGAAGCTGTGTGGAAGACAGGGAGACGAAAAAAGCAAACTAACTGGACGGAAACAGAGGACGAAACGCCAGGCAGAAAGATGTAACACCGAGTCAACGAAGGAAGGAACAGTTAAAATAAAAGACGGTGCCCGGCGGCAAGCCACCTACAAGGTCAGCCGGCTTGTCGTGACATAAAAACCGGCCGTTATCATCGTTACCGGTAGGTCTCAATCTGGAATCATTATTACTAGATATCCTTCATCTTAGCCAGTCTACTCATATTACCCCTCTTTTTCGGTTGGGCCGGTAACATGAGGAAGCCAGCAAATAAAAGACCAAAACCTGTGGGACATCGAAGCAGAGGGGGGGGTAGGTAAACAACGCAGAAGGCCCCGGAGCTCTAAGAGGAACATGTCGGCAGGCACTGCGGGAATTCATTGTGACACCTGCCAAACATGGTTCCACACGAAGAGCCCGGGGTTAAGCAGGAAGTACTATCAGCCTAATGTGGTCATAACGAGCTTTGCTGGATGTACGAGCGAGTCAAAAAGCTAATTAGGCAAGATAATAAAGTCACCAGGGAGGCAAGGGTGGTCAGGAAAAAAAGGAAACATAAAAATCCTTAGAAGAACAGACGGCTCCGTCAGGGGAGGGCAATGGATATGAGGCGACACCCGTACACCTGAATAACACCGAAGCACTACCGGGACAATGAGCTTGTGCTGCACTGCCAACTCGTTACAGTAGAGTGATAACGAGACCCCAATGAGTGGGTAATGGAGTAGGAACAAGACATGGCTAATGTCACTAAATTCTGGCCAAGTTAGGGATAAATAGTGATATTGCCCTGGGAAGAAACCGGGATGTTCTAGTTTACGGAACCTTTCGTGAAGGTTAGAAAGCACAGGGGCGGAGAATTGAGATATCGTCTGGTCAACTTGCTCCGAGTAATGGAAGTCCCCGGACATGTAGCCGTGGAAATAGTTATGAGAATTGGGCGGTGGAACGGGGAGACTGACTCTAAGGAGTGCGAACCAAGGCCCATGCTTGTCGAGTTCACCAACCCTCGTCAAAGGGACGCCTTCTTAGCTGCAGCCGGGCATATTAGGTAAATCTCGAAGGGAGAAATAGATGCGGTGACCGATGATCAAACAGATGTATTCATTCAGGGAGGGGTGAAAAAACCAGAATTCCGGGTTTTACCACGGCCTCCCTCAGGTCTCCAAGAATGAATGCCAGCGAGATAAAGGAGCAAAGCGTCACTCAGCCCATAGACTGGGTCAAGGAAGCGTGGCTTAGTCCGGAAAAAAAGGAATGGAACGTCGCAACTTCGTGAGAGGAGGTTTAGTACAAGTGACCCTGGCCAAGACTCCAAGGAAGGTGATGTGCGAACAACCCAGGAGGTGGGCCGGGCCCTGATCGACAGTAATAATAACGATGGTTTGTTTGGGAGACGCCCGAAGCATGCCAGATGCATGATTACATTTTTACAAGCGGTAGAATGATCAGACAAAATCCGTGTAAATATAGAAGTTTGCATGAGAGGAGTAGGATAGGTAGGCCCAGAAGGGGGATTAAAGGGAGATAAAGGTGTGACATGTGTGTGAACACTAAAGCAAAACAAGTATTTCGAATAGGCTTAGGAGCATATTCAAATGAATGACCGGTAAGTTTGAAAGTCAGGGTCAAACCGGGAGTCAGACTGATTCAAGTAGGTACATCCGAAAGCCGACAGGTACAAACGAGAGGGGCTAGAAATCGGCTTGAGTAACTGTGTTACCGAGAGACGAGTGAGAAAAAAGCGGGGTGCATTGCAATGGACTCGACGGCAAGGATGCACCGGCACTCTGCCAAAGATGGTTAGCGAATAGGGCACAAAACTCATTGTAGAGCAAGAGGCGGGCGATGCCAGAAGTGGAAGGTGGATCGGAAAACAAAAACGATTTGGAAGGATTGGATACGGTAGATATGAGGTACTCATGTAGAAGGAAAGGAAGCAACTCATGACGGTCAGCTGGATGGTGGCAAGAAAAGCGGCCGATAACGAACAGCAGAATGCAGAGCCAATGTACATATGAATATATATATATATATATATATATATATATATATATATAAATGAGAGTAGCAGGGGCAATAACAATGGGTTCCTAGAAAAATATATTGGTGACTGGAAGATGCAGGTAGGGTTGGATCGAATGGTGTATAATTAACTTAGGAATATCCTGGTGAATTTTCCTAATGACAGGTGAAGATGGCGGATCAACAGGGAGGACGGAGGAGAATTTGGAAGCAAAATGTGATGACGCCTGTGAAGAGCAGTTCGTAAAGGAAGGAATATAAATGAGAATTTCTCTAAAATACTCTTTCCAATTTGTTTTCGACGACATCCTCGCTGGTTCTGCTCATGAGTAGCGTGTATACGCATCAAGAAACTCGAATATTTATGGTCCAATTCTCCGCTTCTACCTTACTGACACAGTTCAGATTTACTGTTTTACGACGTTTAGTGCGTGAACATTTTACGCTTACGTTTCCGACTCTGTTGTTCTGTAACCGTACATTTCCCCTGTAATAAAATTGTGGCCATCTTTTCATTCATGCATAAAGACCGCCCGCCGGGGGTTCAATCTCCCGACCTCTGCCCAGCTGTTGGAGCCCTCAACCGGTACACCACAGAGCAGATGTGTGACACAAACCAGTCTTTTGCTAGGTTCATCTGTTCACGTCAGCACACATCGCTTCTGTCATTTTCAGTTGCTACCATTTGTGCTTTCACATTGGTGACGCCTTAGAATAGGCAAATTTGTGTATTCTAATTATAGATTATTTTCTTATCCTGTGAGTGAAGCTTAATTTCATGTTATCCCGAAGGCCTCTTGATACGCTATATTTACCGTAACCGTGCTGCGCTACATTATCTCTTGACTCCTTGCTGAGTGCACGGTTTATGACCGCACTGTCCCGATTCATCGGATAACCTTCTGTACTTTTGTTTTTGGTTGCTCACCTGGCTATAAGTCATTCGCATTCATGTGTTCCTATGTATTGCATTATTTGGAACCGCCAACTTGCAATAAACACGGCCATGCGTTTGGAATTTGTTCTGCTGCCCGTAGCCGTGTACAGCCCATATTGTGCGTAAGGCTAATGATACTAAGTTTTCTGCTAAAGCCGCAGTCCAAGTAATCGCAATAGCCTTCAGAGTATCGTAGAGGCAAGAATGGTTCCAATAATCTGAATAATGTGGGTGAGATATATGGTGGCCGAGAATGGGAAAAGCTTCAGTGAATGGACTTCCATTATTCGGCGAGAAGGTGATGACGATGGAAGTGGCTGGGCAACGCAGAGCGACTGAAGATACAAAGTGGAGAAAGGTACCTGTGGGTAGGACTGTCTTTGGTGCAATTATACAGTAGCCGTGGGGGAAAAATAAGCAAAAGGAGTGCCTAAGGAATCGTGTAATGGCAGATCAAGCGCGTAGCAACTGTAAGTTTAACCCATGACGTAACAATGATTTTACATTATGTGGAGCGTGGAAAAGTAGAACAGCCTGTAAAACACACGGAAAATTCTTGTGGCGAGTAACATGCGAAGCTGGAGATGAGGGCACGGACCGAGAGGACAGGAAAGACATAACCAGTCAAATCCTTTCACTGCAGGTGAAGCACGAAGAAGGTTAAGAAGAAATAAGCGCCAGGACAGGTAAACCGGCGGACGAACACAAAGCGCGAGAAGTTAATGCTCGTCGAAGTTGGGTCAACGGAACTGGAGAGCTTCCTGCCTGCAGGCAATTATACAGGTGGATGCAGCTAAGGACCCAACCGTGATACGAAAGTCGGTCCGGGTGCTCGGGTTCAGGACCAGAGCACCTGTCGCCCTTTTCTAAGGAAAGCAGGAAACTAGAGGAGAGAGCTGTTATGTTCGTGGCCTGCACCAACGCTGCATTTAGGAGTAACAAATTGTCAGAGCTCGAAGCCAGGACACAGGGGGCAGATATGATGGCATTCACTGAAACGTGGCTACGATCAGACGAAAACGACAGTGGGCTGACCTCAAACTTCTAATCAGGCTTTAGGGCGAATATGCTGGACGGTAGAGTCGGAAGTGGTAAAGTCTCCCTCCCAGGGAAGCAGTCTTTGGGCTACGTGGGCAGTCGACTTGGTACGCCGAATGTACAAGCAGTAGAGTTTGTAATATCTACTGGAGGACCGAAAGAGTCGTTTGTTTGCACTTATCTAAGCCCAGGAACGGGAGATGCTGAGGATAGCCATCTGCTTGAGTTTCTCACTGCGGCTGCCCATGCCGAACGAAAGTTACTAATTATGGTTGATTTAAACGAGCCCGAATTAGGTCGAAGCTCGGAGACCGCTTCAGAAGGCACGTTTTGGGATAGATTACTCCACCTAATACAGAGGAAAGCTGTTGTCCAACACCTTAATCAAATGACAAAGTGGGGGTTTGTTCAGTCACCGTTAATCCTTCACCAGCTAATGATCAGAGCCTTAAACGACCTTGAACACCTAGAAGTTAGGGAGCCCATGTACATCAATGACGCCATTCAAGTATTGCATCGTGGCATGACAATCCTCTTTGCTGACAACATAAAGCTAGTCCAAGCTTTTGAGGCGAAAGCCCTGCACTCAGCTCTCAGTGACATCCTGTCAGACTGGAAGTCCTTTGGTGAATTGTGTACTCAACGGCTAATGAAGATTTCGGCAGTTAAGAGCTCTCCTCTGTCCCCTAAATGCCAGTTTCCACCTGACTCCCATAATAAATGATCTGAGGATTTTCAGTCCCCACCTGGTAAGCGATCTAGGCCCACATTATTATTCTTCCCTTACCGTCCACGAACAGGCACTGAACCAAATTGGCAAGGCAAGAAGGATGATTGCACTTATGTTCATGACATGCCATACTCAGGAGAGCAATCACCTGATACGCGAGACACAAGATAGCTCGCTGTTGGAATTATGTCCCTGGTCTTTAGCTTGATGCAAAAGGCTGACCTGGTCAATATAGAGGAAGTGCAACGCTCCTTCCAACAAAACATTACTTGTCTCCTCTTCGAACTTTAACTGCAGGGCTAGTTGCGAACTGTTCCGGCTTGAAAGTCCACAGTTACGTCTTACTGAATTGAATTAAATTGAATTGAATTGTATATTTTCTTGGCCGTGGTCGATACATATGCACTAGGCAAGATCAGAGAATACAGCAGTACATGATAATGATAATGATAATGATAATGGTTTATTTCGGATAACCCGAGGCATGCTGTAACGCAAGATCAAACGGTACTTTTGGACGTAGAGTCCGAATTTCAAGAGGCTGGTTAAGGTATGTGCACTCAATATTGAACAGGAGAAAGTATTTAAGTCACTCTCTGTGGCGGCGCCCGGCAAATTTGAACTCAAGGTCGGGTGGCCAACCCGGTCAAGTCAGGGTCGAGCTGGTCGAAGGTAGATCACTCTTTCTGAAACAGTACAAAAAGTAGTGCTATGCAACAAGAGAATCAAACAGAATTGACGAAAGTTTTGTTCACTTCGAGGGAAAAGAAGTTTCCGAGGAAGACATGAACCAGCTACAGCGCTTCGCGGAGTATGGCACGGCTTTGGATTAGAAATCAGACGATGAGAGGAATGAATTTGCAGACAAAGAACAATCAAAATCTTTCGAAGATTTTCCTTGAAACGTTGAGCGACCAAATATCGGCTGAGTCCGTTAAATACCCAATGAAGGACTCATTTGTAGAGAGTGATTGCCTAGGTGATGGTAAAAGAAGTGACCGGACGCAAGCATGTAATCGTTGCGCACATTGTTAACGTTCATGAGGGGGGAATGTGATGCACCAAAATAGAAATGGGTACTGGGCGACAAATCAGTTTGTGATGCGTAGCCATGATAGTAGCAAACACACGATTTGCACAGATGAGTATTTAAATGGCAGGTAAGTGTTTACTTTTGATTAACGTTATCTAAGGGCCGAAAATAAAGACCAGAAAGATGCAAGAATCAAAATTGTCTGGGAGGACTTACCAAGATAGAATACCGGATATGAAAAAGCACTAACAAACGCTGAATACAGTTGCGAAGTTGGGCGGCTGGATGTGGGTGGAGTCCGTGATGAACCAAACGGACATCACATCTGGCGAGGTCGCTGGAGTGATGGTGGAAGAAGTGGCAGGATGTAAACATGTAATCATTGCGCACATTGCTTACTTTCATAAAGGTGAAATGTGATGCACCAAAATAGAAATGGGTACTGGGCGAGTATTTAAATGGCAGGTAAGTATTTACGTTTGATAATCGTTATCTAAGGGCCGAACATGATGACCGGAGAGATGCAAGAATCAAAATTGTCTGGGAGGATTTACCAAGATAGAATACCGGACATTGTGGTACGGAAGTGTATGGCAACAATAAATGTGACTTTTGCAAATTTATTGATAACTTGTAAAATAAAAGCGAGTTTTATCTCGGGGATTGGTTAAGTTTGCTAATAGGACAAGCGGGCAGTTTGGCACGAATCATCGGGGGAAAAAGGGATCATGAACGGTAAGCCGAGTACGGAAACGGTCTTTTAACCCCACGATAATTATGTGCTAGGGAAAGTAGATTTTTCTGGGCGTAAGAAGCGGTGAGTTAAGGTTGCGAAGATGGAGACAAGTACGATGAAAAATAAGCGGTAACTGGGGGAGATAGTTCCATATTTGTAGCATTTCGGGTGAATGGTTTTTTTGCTGCGACCGGTGCTGGTGGGTGGGGCTGACCTTGCGCGGGACACAGAACCTGAAAACCGTTTTTGTTGACAGGTGCAATCCGCAATCCTATCTGCGTCCGCACATCGTTGCAGACGTCCTGCACGCCCGATGTGCATCGGCCAAAGTGGTGGATCTGACCGCGGCCCGCACCGGCGGGCTTCGCTTGAGTGATATTGGCATTGTCACATAGAGATCGAGTAATCCAGGAGCTTGCGACCAGGTTGCGAGGGGTCCTGGAGAGCATGGCCTGTGTGGTAGTGACGAAATGACGAGCAGGTATTGAGTTCTCAGCGGTGAATGTGGGCCAGGTATTATGCCAAGCCATCGAAGGGAAGGCATCATCAGCGGTTGTCTGGAAAAGTAAAAATAGAAAAACGCAGTCTGGGGTTCTCCCAGCTGAGGATCAGCGGTCAGTAGTAAAGAAAACCCTTTAGTATCTAGAAATTGGAACTACTTGGGGGATGGTTCGACTTTGCTAAACACAAGGTTGTACGCGAAAGATTAATGAAACTTTAGTGGTATTTGCGGCGACTTGTGTGGTACGTAGGTCTCGTGGCCCCCGACTCAGACCCGCGTGTCAGTAACCCAAACCAGCTTCGTACGCTCGCTCTTCCGAAGTGTATGGATCATTGTTTGATACGAGTGTCAGGACATCAAGCCGTTTGTTTAATTCCTCTTTGAATCTCGGCAAGTGGCTTATTGCACGGACATTTGGTGGAAGTTTATTCCACATTTGTGAATGTTTAACAATGAAGAAATTGGACCGTAGGCTGGTTCTCGAGGACGGCACAGTGACCGAATGACTGCTGTGTCGTAACGAATACCTTAGGCTTTATGGGTCTCGTACCACAGGGGAGGCCTTGCAGGATCTATATTTTAATAGTGAGTGGGAAAAAGACAAGTTGTTCTTTATCCGTCGGAGCCAAGGGGGTTCGAGGTGTAGCAGGTCACAGCGTTGTTTATAGTTGAGACTGGACGAATATCCAACTATTTGTTTAGTAAAGGTGCGCTGGACATTTTCGATGGCGATCCTATCAGTCTGACGCATGTTGGAGCCAACTATTGAACTATACTCTAGCAATGGTCTAACGTGTGTTTTATAGACACTGAGTTTACTTTCGCGCAAACGGAATGTTTTGTGGACAAGTCCTATTAACCTGCGGGACCTAGCAATTTGAGTGTCTGTTTGCTCCGAGAAGTTGAACGAACAGGAGTAGTATATGCCCAGGTCGCGTACTGATGATTTGTTGGGGATCAGGTGACCACCTATACTAAACGTTTCGGGAGGGACATGACACTTGTGTGTAAGAATGCAGCTTTTGTCCGCCGAGAACTTCATTAGACAATCGGTAAACCACAAATTGAGCATCCGCAGGTCCTGAGATATTTTTGCTATAGTATTACCCAATGGATTATGGTCGAAGGTGTACAACAACTTTACATCATCAGCGAATAAAAAAGGAGTTCCATGACGAACCACGGTAAATATGTCATTTATGTACATGAGAAACAACAATGGGCCCAGTACACTACCTTGGATCACACCGCTGGTTACAGGGCTGGGTGTGGAAATTGTGCCATCAACTTTTACTACTTGACTGCGCGAGGACAAGTACGATTCTAGCCAAGCATACAGTGGGTCAACAATGCCGTATGTCTTAGCCTTTGACAACAAACGTATATGAGACACCCGGTCGAAAGCCTTAGACATGTATAAAAAGACTGAGATCACTGCCTTACCATCATTGGCAGCTATCGTAATAAGGTTCAGAAAGTCAGTCATACATGTTGCACAAGATTGATGTTTTAGGAACCCGTGCTGACCTTCACTTATAAGGTGGTTTTTGAGGAGGTGATCTTTTAGTTTAAGTTTTATTAATCTTTCCATAATCCTCGATACTGCTGGGGTATGATTCACAGGCCGGTAGTTGGCCAGGTCCTACCGTGTTCCCTTTTTATGAATTGGAATAATAACCGACGTTTTCCACTGTGTAGGATACCACTTAGAGCGCATAGACAAATTGAATAAATTCGATAAAAGAATTGGGATATCTGGGCCACCCAATTTAAAGATGGCCGATGGTAACGAGTCCGATCCGGGGTGGAAAGACATTTTGATATTTGAAATTAAAGGCTCGATTTCGGAGGGCAGGAATGTTACAGCAGAAAGTGGCTCACATGATGGTACTGGTGGATTGCAGAAAAATGGTGCTGTGTCACTAATTAAGGAAGAAGCAAAAAACGTGTGTGAGGTATTCACAATTTATAAATTTATAAATCACACAGCAGCCGAAATACACCAGTAAAGTCATATAGTGTTTGAGTGAACTACAGTGATAATGGTTAAAGCGGGAATTGCGAGTCGGTTTCGAATTCAGTGACGGTGGTGTGGATAGCTGGACGAACGTGGGATTGCTAGTATAAGCCATGATTGGAAAGTCACTAACGAGTAACCGAGGGGAAGGGATGCCAAAGAACAAGACTGAAAGTAAAGTACCCATGGGGCTATCAACGTGCAGTCAGAGATACCAGTGAAATATAGAACACTGATCCAGCATTGGGTAACTGATTGTGGAGAAAGCATGTGAGATAAATGCAAATGGGTCAAAGGTGATAATGAAACGGACTTTTTGTGCAGGTGATTCCAGTGTCACATTGAAATTCACATGAAGACGAAAAGCTTCACAAGGATTTCAGTGGACTTTTGAAGAGCATGAATGGTGTATGAACGCATAGCGGGTTTTCAAAGAAGAGCCGTTAAAGAAGCAGATCAGTGGAGACAAACGCTACTGGTGCGGCTAGGCAGAAGTTGGAAGATTGTAAAGGAAAAGGAAAAGAAATGTTTTGCGTGATAAAAAATTATTAGCCAAATCCTGGTTGGCTGCAGATGGCGAGCATTCTGTTTCATAAAGACCTTGGTTACAGGTGATGGCGGTTGTGTTCTAGTTCGAGATAGAGGAATTAAGTGAAGGGGAGCACCTATTACTAAAGGACAGAAGGGTTTTTTTAATATATTTATGCGAATTATGTTGTAAAATGGGAGGGAAGAGAAGAGTGAGTGCAGCGTACCCAAGGCATATATATATGATACAACATATATATATATATATATATATATATATATATATATATTTATAACAGCATACGCGGGTACGATCATAAAAAGGGTCACGGGAGAGCGGTCGGACGCAAAAGACTGGCACATTGGAGGGGCAAGCATCTATCATTAAAGTACAAAACGGTTTTGTTTTTCTTTTTTAAGTGTATGTATGCAAATTATGTTGTAAAATGGCACGATCTAGTGAAGATGGAGGAGAAAAGTGAGTGGAGCTTGCCAAAGGTATCTATATACGTATGTATATGTATGTATATATGTACATATATACATACATATATATATATATATACATAAATACATATATATGTTTGTATACTTGGGTGCGATCATCAGACGGGTCATGAGAAAGCGGTCGAATGCAAAAGAGTGTGGCTCACTGTGGTCTAATAATCAAGGCTATCTGCATATGTTTGGTCTATGTTATTGTTATCAACGGTCATGCTAATTACAGAAGATGCGTCTAGAATTTTGCATAGTGCCCGTTCAAATTCTATTAGCGAGCGACACAATCGCAATGAGTCAGGAAGCTTATTCCAGGGGCTGGGATAGATAACCCAGAAACATCTGGATCTGATTGAGAGTCCAGATTGGGGGGTTGTAATGGTGCAATGCCTATGACGGAGGGAGTAGGGAGTCTTACTAGATAAAACGAGTGGGTTATCAGATGAGCGGACTTTTGAATGCAGGAGGTTTAGGAGAAATGAGAGATTGCGCTTGATGCGACGTAACCTTAGTGGCTCAAGTCGGAGTAGTTCGCATCTGGCTCTGTAGTTATGGTTGGAAGAGAAGTCAAGTAATTTTTTGGTGAGGGAGCGTTGCACTTTCTCTATGTTGACCCGGCCGGCCTTTCGCATCAGGGTAAAGACTAGGGGGCAGTATTCCAGCAGCGACCTGACGTGTGTCTTGAACATCAGGAGCTTACTCTCCTGAGTACGGTGTGTCCTGTGGATGAGTGCAGTCATCCTTCTTGCCTTGCCAATTTCGGTCAAGGCTTGTTCATGAAAGTTGAAGGAACATGGATAATGCAGGCCCATACCTCTTTTCACATGAGAAGTGGGTATCGGCAGACCATTTACTGTGAGGAATCCAGGTGGAACGTGGCATTTGTAAGACGGAAGAGAGCTCCTGGCTGCCGAAAACTTCATCAGCCAGTGAGTATACCGTTCGTCAAGGGACTTCAAGTCTGACAGAATATCACTGACAGCTGATTGCGGGGAGTTTGCCTCAAAGGTATAGACTAGTTTTATGTCGTCAGCAAAGAGAAATGTCGTGCCATGGCGCACTATTTGGAAGACGTCATTTATGTACATAAGAAATAAGAGAGGACCTAGAACGCTACCCTGTACGACCCCGCTAGTTATTCGTCTGGGCCCAGAGGGTGTTCCATTGACGATGACGGTTTGAGAACGTTCAGAGAGGTGAGGTGATAGCCAAGACAGAAGGGGGTCAGCGACTCCGTAGGATTCAACTTTTGGCAGTAAGCGAGCGTGAGATACACGGTCGAACGCTTTAGTCGTGTCGAGAAAGATGGCGACGATTGACTTGTTGCTGTCAGCTTTGGAAGTGATTAATTTGAGGAAGTCCATCTGACATGCGAGGATCGAACGGGACTTTATGAACCAATGCTGAGCTAGGTTGACAAGATTTTGAGAGATCACGAAATTTGCAAGCTGGTCCTTCACTATCATCTCCATGAGCCTGGAAACAATCGAAGTGTGGTTTATGGGACGATAGTTCCCCGGATCATGCAGAGGCCCATTTTTGTGTTGTGGAATTATACGGGGCGCTTTCTATTGAGCCAGGTAGATTCCGGACGACAAAGATAATGTAAAGAGTTTCAGCAATAGGAGCACTAGTTCAGGCCCCCCAAATCGAAGTAGGACAGGTGGAAGTTCACCGGGCCCTGGGTGATAAGAGGGTTTCGTGTTGGCTAGGAATTTCCTGACGTTGTTCGTGGTAAATGTTATGGTTCATATCGCGTCCTGTGTGAGCATCGGATAGCAGAATGGTGGGGGGTTAGTGTCCGTAATAAGAGCTGAGGAGAAATAGCAGTTGAAAGCCTCAGCCATGTCTCCTGGCGAGTCAAGCTGGGCGCCATTTTGGATAAGGAATGGAATATTGTTGTTATTGCTGCGCGAGTGGTGAGATTTTCGCAGTCCAGAAAGAAACTTCACACTATGAGGCTGTTGTGGTGCAGTCCATTCTTGCTTTTTGAGTTAATTCTCGGTTGCTGCATAGAGATGAGAGGAGAGTCGGCTTATTCTGAGTGTCAGAGAGAAATCTCGATTTCAAAGGATTGAGGTCTGGAGCTTACAAATCTTTTGTCGAAGTCCGTCAATTTTGTCTGTCTTGCCTCTAATATGCCTAACGGTTGAGGTAGGGCAATTTATAAGGGAAAGCAACTTGACGTAGAACGCATCGGCTACTTGTTGCGGATCGGATGTGAGGAAGAAGTCAGACCAGTCAACGCCCCGGAGGGAGGTAGGCAACTGGGCCTAGTTAGCCAGTCTGTAGTTGTTTTGGTCTTGGCTTTCGACAACTTCAGGTAAGCATGATTCTTGTGTTAAAATGAAGCAACATGTGACCACTTTGTGGTCACAACCAGGAAGGTTTTTTGTGACGGAAACGTTCACGCCAGAGAGGCCATGAGTGAACACCAAGTCGAGGGTATTGTTATGCCTTGTTGGAGTGGGGACATGCTGTGCCCACCTGCAGCCTAGGTGTCCAGAAGGAAATCGGATAAATCGGAGGGGGCAGTCATTGCATTTCAACAAATACCCGGAGGGTTAAAGTCTCCTGCTATGATCTTCGGACCTAAGGATAGAGTAGAAATACACTCAAAAGCCCTAATGCTATGCGGGAAATCAGAGTAGCTGGAGGTAGGAAGACGCACCCAATATGCAACACGTTTCCAGGAATTAGGACGGAGAGCCAAAGAGAGTCGGGGATACAGTCAAGCACTGAGTGGTGGAAGAGGGTGGCAGTAAATTTTGTTTAATGTATGCAAGACAACCACCGCCTTGGCGGTTTACTCTGCTTGCTCGGAAGGAGCTATAACCTACCAGCGAGACAACGTCAGTTGGGATATGATCGGCTTACTGTGTTTCTGTAACCAGAACAATGTCAAAGCTAGAAGCAAGTACATGTTTCCTCAAGTGGTTAATTTCGTTCAACAGCGAACGGGAATTCAACAGTAGGAGGGAAATTCTGCCTGTATCTTTGAGGTCACAAGGTGCTAGAGCTCCACGTGAGGGCAGCTGATGACTATTGGGACCGAGTAAGCTTCCGGCAGCCGGGTTGTCAACCAGAAGGGTGCCACCAGGGGGAATAGTAACTGGGCTGATGAGATTAGTAGGTGGGTTACATGGTAGTAGTTTGTGGAATACGGTGTAGTCGTCTGTCTAGGACGCCTGATTGAAGAGTGTAAAGTCTATGGAGACATCAGGAGGATGACTGCCAGAGGATGCAAGTTGGGTGTGACACTCTGGGGGATCAATCTTTCATTTTGCTTCAACCTCCTGCGCTCAAAACTTCACTCAGCTGATAAACCACTTGGTTTCTTCAGTCAGACTCCTTACTCCGTACGTCACGGAAAATTCACCATTACAACCCCTCAATCTGGGCTCTCAATCACATCCAGATATTCCTCGTTTGTCTATCCCAGCCTCTGGAATAAGCTTCCTATACTGCTGCTACTGTGTCACACGCCAAAAGAATTTAAAGAGCATTAAGTAGAATACTTGTTGCTTCTTCCGTATTCAGCACGACCCGCAATAGCATGAACATAGATGAGGCATATGAAGGCTGTCTCGATTATTAGACTCAATGCGTCACAGTCTTTTGCGTCAGACCCCCTTATCATGACCCGTCTGATAATCGCGCCCATGTATATAAATGTGTGTTTGTGTGTGTGTCTTTTGTGTGCTCCACTCACTTTTCCGCTCCCGCTCATCAGATCGTGCCATTTTACACTTCAATTTGCATACATATACTTTTCCCGCAACTAAAGTCCAATTCAAGGCTCCGTTCGAACAATGCCTATCCGGTAGACTTCACCTGACTTCGACTTTCTTCTACGCCCGGAGCTCGGTTTACTGAATCCTAGATCTTTACAACTATTCAGTTCTCATCTTCAGCGTGCGACATTTGGCTGAAATTCACTGAATTATCTGTGCCAATCGGCCATTGCTTCAGCACTAGCTGGCTGTCGGTGGGGCTACTCTTTCACCAAAGTAGTCGTGCCTATGAAGCAACCCAGCATATCCTAATCGGCAATGCAGTCACCAGGTGGCTCGCATATATACTGGAACCCGTTCAACTCTGTTATTGGCAGAAGCAAGCAGTCAAGCGATAGACCCACGAATGTTACATTGTTTGAGTGTTTGTTCTATCCCATATTCTTTCCTTCCATAGCTTGCGGCAGCAACACCCACCGGAGGTCTTGGCATCTAGACTGTGGCATTCTCACAATAAGGGAAACAGCAAGCCCTATCAGTCTCGAACACACTGGACAACGTGTGAAGGATAGCGAGTCAAGGATAAATGTGAAGTTCGCCCTACGGTTTAAATTTGCTCTTCATTCCTTCTTAAAAACTAAAAGCACTCCCGGCTGGGAATGTCTTGGGCTAATGTCCTCTGCCCCCTTCGTAGCAGGTGAATTTCTGATAATAGCCGACCTATTTCGCAAATGGGGAACCCCATGCTTCTGAGGTAGCCTACAGTTCATTTTGTCTGAACCAGTGCGAGGTGATAGAACGCCGTCCGAGCTATCCACATATGCTTGCGGACCCCGGGTTTCTCGATTTTAACCTTTTGGGTTCCCTGCAAAACCCTCAAATAGCTTATTGATGTATGAAGCAGTAGTCAATACACGGTTGGAATAGTTAAACTATGAGGCCTCTGCCCCAAAGACACCCCGGTGTTGATATGCCTACAAATCACATGTATCGGCTAAAACTCGCCTGTATTAGTTGCCGAGATGAGGAACCTAGTCATCGCACTTTCATAGTTTGCCATCTACAGGTTCGCTTTTTCTACTTTCTCCTCGAGCCCACGCACCAATAGTGACGTTCAAAGTAAGAGGTGATTTGCCTGCCACGTTTTTGACTCGCCTACCCAACCAAAATGTCTACTGACACTGGCTCCCTTAAAAACCGTTACCTCCTTTATTGGTAGGTGCCCACGTTTACTTAATTCTCCTGTCTCAGGCTAGAAATCAGCGGTCTCATCGTGCTTTTCTTGCACTTTTCTTGTATAATGGAGTATTACCATACAGATTGTTATTCTTCAACAACCAAGACTAATTGAACTGCGCTTATGCTCATGGTGGGTATAGGCCACATTCCACCCGAAATCCGTATGCTTCTGATTTCTCATGACCCCGCGGAATACCGGCATGTTTGCATTCACATGAAAAAGCCTTACCTTAACTCCAAATATTTTCTGTCCTTTTCACTATGTCTGTCGTCCTTGCCCAAATCTCATGCAATGACCAGACTGCTGTCTTTCTTTGTTCCCATTCATCTTCCGGATCACACTCTCATCTATTGGTTTTTTCCTGTCTCCCAAATGGGCCCCCTCTCCTCATCCACCAACTACCAGCCTAATTATTTTGCTCCTCGGCTAAGCCCGCGCTTGAGGTTTCCTCATATCCCCACTTTCACCCAACTACCCTACAAATCTACCTGTCTCCCTCCTCTGAGCCTCCATAGATCAGCCCATTGGCCGACAGATAACAAAATGTTCATTAGAACAGAGAGAAGACACAGGTCGCGAGATGCAAGCATTTCGTTTACTCTTGTTAACAGCGGACGTAAAACGTGTCGGTATATGTACATGGCACAGAAAACATTCGGTTCAGTTTTAAGGTAAAGCTTATAAACAAACGGATGGCGTGGCCGTGAGAAGCCCTTTGGGCCCAGCCGTGGCAAATGTATTTCTGGGTATGATCGAAAAACAGCTCTGTGATAGTATTTCCAAATTTTTGTTTTACAGGCTATATGTGGATGATACTTTAGTTTTTACCACTGAAGAATGTTGTATCACTTTTGTTAACGTTCTTAACTCTATTCATCCAAACCCCAGTGTATCTCCTGAAGAAGAACTCCATAAAAGTTTGTTCTTTCTAAATATTATATCAACCAGGCGTCGGGATGGAACTCTACCGCGCAGAATCCACCGAAAAGCAACATGGGGCGGACGTTATTTACAATTTTGCAGACTCGCTCCAGTGGCTTACAAAGGTGGATTGGTCAAAACTCTCTTCAACAGAGCCCAGAAAATCTGTTAAGACGATCAAATACAAAACGAAGAAGAGTTTATCAAAAGAAAGCTGCTGGCTAACGGTTATCCGGAAAACTTTATCAGACAACATCAGAAGCCAAGACTTATGCCCGAGAAAACAATGAACGTAGAGAAGAAGCAAGTTTTTGTCACTTTGCTTTTAAAAGCAGATCATTTATTCAATCAAATAAAATGTTATCTTAAGTCAGCTCTAAGGCACACATACACAGCTGCGCAGTTGCGCTTGCTGCAGACGACCAAAAGGCTAGGTATTCAAAATCACTGAAACTGTCTTGCTGAGCCCGATGTCTCGCGTATTGTCTTTCAGTTCACTTGCAGTTGCGGTGACGCATACATTGGCAGGACGGATCGTTGCTTGACTCAAAGAGTGTCAGAACACATACCCAAATGGCTGTCAAACTTGGTGACCAACCTGCTGGGGCAATACACAATGACGCGAAACCCCCAGCCTCTTCGATTGCAAGACACTTGATTGCACCAGGTCACAAAGTTTACCTGACCCAGTGTTTCAAAGCATTGTTGAGCAATCCAGCACCGAAGCTATCGACGTTCAGTGAAGCTATTCTAATCATGATGCATCAGCCAGCACTCTGTACACAAAAATGATTGAACCAAAATGGTTGTTTACCTTGGCGTTAACACGACAGACTTCACTCCCCCCAAAGTATGCTCTGTAAGAACTTTTGACAGTGTCTACCTCACTGTTGCATTTACCCCCCTCCTGTACCATGCATATATACTGAAATGTTTTACATCCGCGGTTGGCAAGAGTAAACGAGATGCTTGCAACTCAGGACTTATGTCTTCTCTCGGTTCTCGTGGATTGGATAAAGGGGACCCGATGTTTAAAATGATCATTGTCTGCTTTCTATTAAAACGACAATCACAACCCACAGCTTGAACACTCTCCAGACTGCAGCTCTCCTGATCTCTTTCAGATCACACTGATTATCTGGACAGCCACCAGCCAACTCGGCTTTAGGCCCGGATTACCGTAAGGACGATTTTGGTGAATCGGACTGACAATGGCTCAAACCTATACTCAAGCTAGCAGACGTCAAATGGGGCATCGTACATGGCTGACTAGTGATGGTGATCCGATAACCGGAATAACAATCCCGCATGAAGGTCTCTCCGGATCGCTGAGTGGATTTCTGACACCAGTCATCACTCCACATCCGCTCAATATCTAATACTCTTACTCCACACAATCTATTCAATTCATTCTGCGTTGCAGTACGAAGTGAGTGACCGGAACCCAGCCCTTGCCGCGGCGTTCCCAACCTACTCTGCCCAGTTCGCCAACCTAGCCTCTTTTGATCAGCTACCCTCACCATTCTAACCGCCATCACTTGTAACCAAGGCCATCATGAAACCAAATACCAGCCATCTGTAGGCAACCAGAATTCGGTTATTAATTCTTGAGTCACTTATACAGAAAACTCATCTCAACGCTCTTCCAAATTATACTTGGCCACTCCATTACAGCTTGTCCTCAACAATCTGTTTCTTCAAAGGCTTCCCTGTGAAAGTCAGTTCTGCTTCCATGCACCATTCATGTTCTACAAAATTTCACTGCATTTTTGGTGAAGCTTCATGCCTTCAAGTGAATTTCCTTATGACACTGAAATCACCTATACAAACAGGTCTATCTTATTATCACATTTGACACACTCGCGTTTATTTACCAGGCTTCTCCCCCCCCCCCGATCAGTTAACTAGTGTTGGATCAATCTTTCGTACTCCGCTGGCATCTCCTGTTGCACTTTGATAACCCATGTCGACTTCATCTTCACCATGTCTTTTTAATAATAATAATAATAATTGTATATTTCTCGACCATGGTCGAGACGCACGCGCAAGCGCATGATCATGGTGTACAACGTTACTCAAAACAATGAACTACATACGAATTTCAAGAAAGCGAGTCAAAATCGTCAGAAGCAAAGCAATTTAGCCAGCGTTAGTTTTAATCGACCGAAATGATGAAGGTTCGCGCGGCAAATGCGGTTTGGTTTCGAATCCGGGTTGGTTGGTGGTGGCTCGAGGGAATGCGAAACATGTCGTGAAAATATAGCGTTAAAGATGCGCATTGCTCTTGTTAATAATGCCTCCTTAGCACTGCGCTCACGATTTTCTCAATATCTCCACCGCGCACCACTGCCTGATCCGGATTCGAAACCGGTTCAAAACTGCCGCGCAAACCATTATCAGAATGGTCCATTCAAACTATTCCTGTCATTGTTTTTTCATCTCTAATACTCTCGACTTTCATACTTAGAATATGTGAACATTTCATCTTATTGAGTAACGTGTACACCATGATCATGCTTTAACGCGTGCGTCTCGACCATGGCCGAGAAATATACCAATATTATTATAATATGTCTGCTCACACGCTGCTATTCGGTTTCTCGTTGTTGAGTCCTTGTGATCGTATTATTGAGGTTTGTATATTTTTGATGTCATTGTTTATTGTAATAATCTAGTATCGTAGAATATCACGGATAATCGTCTTTTGATTTCGGGATCCGTTGCGAATTTGGCTACGCATTGCTCAAACGTTCGTAACAAGTTGCGCTCCCTTTTTTCTGAATGATACGGATTATCGATCCCGAACCTAAACTCACCTTTTATATGGATTGCTGTTTCCTCCGCATTCATCAACGTTTCCTAGTCCACTTCCTTACAGTTTGTTCAT
The DNA here is from genome assembly GCA_948099385.1 of Fasciola hepatica. Classification (NCBI taxonomy): domain Eukaryota; kingdom Metazoa; phylum Platyhelminthes; class Trematoda; order Plagiorchiida; family Fasciolidae; genus Fasciola; species Fasciola hepatica. The sequence goes on along the minus strand of CANUEZ040000001.1, from coordinate 1,407,551 downwards.
ATCTCCCCGATTCATGACGCACTCTGTTTATTAAGACGGGAAATATCCGTCGTTCCGGGCCATCGTCGTCTTCACAGAGAGCCGTTCTCCTCATATTCACCAAAGTTCACGACTGTACTCCCATTCATTTCTCTCATCTCTTCATTTTCATAACTTTTTCCATTCATAGAAAACCAATAGGCCTCCATCATCCACAGCTTGCATTATTTTATTTTATAACGCATCTTTAACGCTATATTTTCACGACATGTTTCGCATTCCCTCGAGCCACCACCAACCAACCCGGATTCGAAACCAAACCGCATTTGCCGCGCGAACCTTCATCATTTCGGTCGATTAAAACTAACGCTGGCTAAATTGCTTTGCTTCTGACGATTTTGACTCGCTTTCTTGAAATTCGTATGTAGTTCATTGTTTTGAGTAACGTTGTACACCATGATCATGCGCTTGCGCGTGCGTCTCGACCATGGTCGAGAAATATACAATTATTATTATTATTATTAAAAAGACATGGTGAAGATGAAGTCGACATGGGTTATCAAAGTGCAACAGGAGATGCCAGCGGAGTACGAAAGATTGATCCAACACTAGTTAACTGATCGGGGGGGGGGGGAGAAGCCTGGTAAATAAACGCGAGTGTGTCAAATGTGATAATAAGATAGACCTGTTTGTATAGGTGATTTCAGTGTCATAAGGAAATTCACTTGAAGGCATGAAGCTTCACCAAAAATGCAGTGAAATTTTGTAGAACATGAATGGTGCATGGAAGCAGAACTGACTTTCACAGGGAAGCCTTTGAAGAAACAGATTGTTGAGGACAAGCTGTAATGGAGTGGCCAAGTATAATTTGGAAGAGCGTTGAGATGAGTTTTCTGTATAAGTGACTCAAGAATTAATAACCGAATTCTGGTTGCCTACAGATGGCTGGTATTTGGTTTCATGATGGCCTTGGTTACAAGTGATGGCGGTTAGAATGGTGAGGGTAGCTGATCAAAAGAGGCTAGGTTGGCGAACTGGGCAGAGTAGGTTGGGAACGCCGCGGCAAGGGCTGGGTTCCGGTCACTCACTTCGTACTGCAACGCAGAATGAATTGAATAGATTGTGTGGAGTAAGAGTATTAGATATTGAGCGGATGTGGAGTGATGACTGGTGTCAGAAATCCACTCAGCGATCCGGAGAGACCTTCATGCGGGATTGTTATTCCGGTTATCGGATCACCATCACTAGTCAGCCATGTACGATGCCCCATTTGACGTCTGCTAGCTTGAGTATAGGTTTAAGCCATTGTCAGTCCGATTCACCAAAATCGTCCTTACGGTAATCCGGGCCTAAAGCCGAGTTGGCTGGTGGCTGTCCAGATAATCAGTGTGATCTGAAAGAGATCAGGAGAGCTGCAGTCTGGAGAGTGTTCAAGCTGTGGGTTGTGATTGTCGTTTTAATAGAAAGCAGACAATGATCATTTTAAACATCGGGTCCCCTTTATCCAATCCACGAGAACCGAGAGAAGACATAAGTCCTGAGTTGCAAGCATCTCGTTTACTCTTGCCAACCGCGGATGTAAAACATTTCAGTATATATGCATGGTACAGGAGGGGGGTAAATGCAACAGTGAGGTAGACACTGTCAAAAGTTCTTACAGAGTATACTTTGGGGGGAGTGAAGTCTGTCGTGTTAACGCCAAGGTAAACAACCATTTTGGTTCAATCATTTTTGTGTACAGAGTGCTGGCTGATGCATCATGATTAGAATAGCTTCACTGAACGTCGATAGCTTCGGTGCTGGATTGCTCAACAATGCTTTGAAACACTGGGTCAGGTAAACTTTGTGACCTGGTGCAATCAAGTGTCTTGCAATCGAAGAGGCTGGGGGTTTCGCGTCATTGTGTATTGCCCCAGCAGGTTGGTCACCAAGTTTGACAGCCATTTGGGTATGTGTTCTGACACTCTTTGAGTCAAGCAACGATCCGTCCTGCCAATGTATGCGTCACCGCAACTGCAAGTGAACTGAAAGACAATACGCGAGACATCGGGCTCAGCAAGACAGTTTCAGTGATTTTGAATACCTAGCCTTTTGGTCGTCTGCAGCAAGCGCAACTGCGCAGCTGTGTATGTGTGCCTTAGAGCTGACTTAAGATAACATTTTATTTGATTGAATAAATGATCTGCTTTTAAAAGCAAAGTGACAAAAACTTGCTTCTTCTCTACGTTCATTGTTTTCTCGGGCATAAGTCTTGGCTTCTGATGTTGTCTGATAAAGTTTTCCGGATAACCGTTAGCCAGCAGCTTTCTTTTGATAAACTCTTCTTCGTTTTGTATTTGATCGTCTTAACAGATTTTCTGGGCTCTGTTGAAGAGAGTTTTGACCAATCCACCTTTGTAAGCCACTGGAGCGAGTCTGCAAAATTGTAAATAACGTCCGCCCCATGTTGCTTTTCGGTGGATTCTGCGCGGTAGAGTTCCATCCCGACGCCTGGTTGATATAATATTTAGAAAGAACAAACTTTTATGGAGTTCTTCTTCAGGAGATACACTGGGGTTTGGATGAATAGAGTTAAGAACGTTAACAAAAGTGATACAACATTCTTCAGTGGTAAAAACTAAAGTATCATCCACATATAGCCTGTAAAACAAAAATTTGGAAATACTATCACAGAGCTGTTTTTCGATCATACCCAGAAATACATTTGCCACGGCTGGGCCCAAAGGGCTTCTCACGGCCACGCCATCCGTTTGTTTATAAGCTTTACCTTAAAACTGAACCGAATGTTTTCTGTGCCATGTACATATACCGACACGTTTTACGTCCGCTGTTAACAAGAGTAAACGAAATGCTTGCATCTCGCGACCTGTGTCTTCTCTCTGTTCTAATGAACATTTTGTTATCTGTCGGCCAATGGGCTGATCTATGGAGGCTCAGAGGAGGGAGACAGGTAGATTTGTAGGGTAGTTGGGTGAAAGTGGGGATATGAGGAAACCTCAAGCGCGGGCTTAGCCGAGGAGCAAAATAATTAGGCTGGTAGTTGGTGGATGAGGAGAGGGGGCCCATTTGGGAGACAGGAAAAAACCAATAGATGAGAGTGTGATCCGGAAGATGAATGGGAACAAAGAAAGACAGCAGTCTGGTCATTGCATGAGATTTGGGCAAGGACGACAGACATAGTGAAAAGGACAGAAAATATTTGGAGTTAAGGTAAGGCTTTTTCATGTGAATGCAAACATGCTAGATCGCCTAGTCCTGTCAGTGCTAGTTCATGTGTTATTGGTAACAGTATTGATCGTAAGGATGTCGATTTATATAAGCTGAGAATACTAGAACTAGAGCAACAGTTACTATCGGCTAGACTACACGCGCAGGAAGCAGAGAAGTGTACACAGAAACAGCGAGAGCATGAGACCAGTGACTTCGACACTTCGGATAGGTTAGGGTGCAATAAGTTAGGGAACCACACGCCGGTCGCCGACTACAAACCACCATCGATCGATTTTCCAAGAGTAGAACTAACGGCTTTTGACGGGCGAGCTGAACAATACTGCAAGTTTGTCAAGCAGTTCGAGACGTTCGTTGAAAATAAGGTAACCGACCCTGGGCAAAGGCTTCTTTACCTTACTCACTACTGCCGAGGCCGAGCAAGAGAAGCTATCGACGGGTGCACCATGCTCGACCTAGAACAAGGCTACACAAGGGCAAGAAAGATTCTAAGGGACTTGTTTGGCCAACCTTTCAAAGTAGCCCGTAACCTAATAGAGGGCGTGATGGCAGAGGCAAAGAAAACCAAGGGCGACGTCTACACCATGGTCGACCTGGTGATTAAGATGCGGAACTGCTCAATAGCCCTTGACCAGTTAGGTTATAGGGCTGACCTATACGCCATGCACACTTTGGAAGGCATAGTCCGTCACCTCTCTCCCGAACTACAGGGTCGGTGGGCGGAAGAAGCAGAACGGATAAGCCGAAGCGACAGGGAAGCTAACTTCGAAGACCTGACCGAATACTTGGACAGGCAAACCAAGATAGCTGACAGCAGATTCGGCCGACTCATCCGGGACAGCAACCGAGCAAACAAGCCTAGTACTAGCCAAGTCCAAACCCCTGTACGGGAACATCCAAAGTACCAGCCTTGGACCAATACACATGTCGTTTCACGAGATGCTACGGCGAAACCAAATTGCAGATCCTGTGGTACTAGCCATGGCCTACCAGGATGCCCCAAGTTCGGCAACGCCACAATAGACGAACGGTGGGGAATGGCGAGGATTGCAGGAGCATGTTTTATCTGTCTCAACACCACGCACCGGGCAGCAGCCTGAAGAACAAGGAATCGATGTGGTTACGAAGGCTGCACGGGCAGACACCATCGGCTGCTGCATCAGGCGAGAGTAACCATATCCGGGGCGAGTGCCAAGCCCAGCGTGATTTGTTCAACTTCACAATCTGCCAGTAAACCGGCACGTTTAGGCGTAGTGGCCGTGAGAGTAGTGTCTCCGACTGGGATAGTCAAGGCGTTGGCTTTCGTTGATAGTGGATCCGACACCACTTTAGTGAAAGAGCGGTTTGCCGACAAACACCAACTGGGTAAAGGTGCGACGTCGTTAGCAGTGAGCACGGTGGGCGGAACACAGGTAATGACTGCCGATAGATTAAGGCTGCAACTCATCTCTCTAGACACTAACGAGGAAATTGAACCAACGGAGGCATTCACGTTAGCGGATCTCCCCATGCGAGCACCAAGGTCGGTGAACGCAATCTTGACTCGGTGGCCCCACCTGCAGGATGTAACCGTTGTAGACTGGGAAGATGATGAAGTGGATCTCCTCATCGGATGCGACGTGCCAGAGGCGCGTCTTCGCTCTCGAGTAGGTTAATACTGCGTATGTCACGAATGAGCACTCCGTTAGCTGTCTTCACCTTCACCGTTCTTATCATTCCGTCAGTGCTTTTGATGGTTTCCGTATTTAATCCCTAAGACCAAGCGCTGAAATATGCGCGTTTGTCGGCGATCATAACCACGTCCCCAACTTTGAATGGTCTTGTTTTGGCCAGCCACTTCTGTCGAGTCTGCAAAGCCGGTAGGTACTCCCGTAGCCATCGCCTCCAGAAGACCTTGGCCAGATAGTTCGCCTGCTTTCACCCGTGGAGGTAGCTTCCACGAAGGTTTACCGGCCCTTGGAAACCCTCGTTCGACCTTAGCGTCAATAAGTCGTTTGGGGTGAGCGTCAGGTGGGTGGGGTCGCCGTTCAATACTGGAACCAGGGGGCGGTTGTTAAGGATTCGCTCCACCTCAGTCATGACGGTGTTCAGCGTCTCGTCGTCGGGCGGCTGCTGCTCCATGATTGACAGCAATATCCGTCTGGCGGACCGGATCATGCGTTCCCATATGCCGCCTCGGTGGCTGGCCTGTGGGGGGTTGAAATGCCATCGTATGCCGTAGGCCACGGTTCGATTCTGCAATTCGTTCCTGTTTATGTTTTTGTGCCAACGCTGCAATTCCCGGTGAGCGCCCACAAAGTTCGATCCATTATCTGAGTATATATCGGCCGGTACGCCTCTTCGGTTGATAAATCTTTGCAAGGCCCGTAGAAACGAATCGGTCGTCATCGAATGTGCGACTTCTAGGTGTACCGCACGTGACTTCATGCACGTCATGATACATCCGTATCGCTTTTCTAATTTTTTCCCGCACTTGATCCACAAGGGCCCAAAATAGTCCAACCCGGTGTCACTGAATGGCCACCAGGCCGCAGTCACCCTGCATTCTGGTGGTGGGGCCATGAGTTGTTTGCCTGCTGTGGCATTGCGTCTCCTGCATTGCACACACCGTCGGATTACGCGTTTTACAGTCTCTCGTCCTCTCAACAACCAAAGACGCTTTCGGACGACGCTCGTCACGTGACTTTCCCTGGCATGTCCCTCCATGGCGTGGACGCGTTGAATCATTAGCTCTACTACAGGTTATCTCGCAGGCAGCAGTATAGGATACTTTGTGTCGAAGTTCAGGTGGGCTTAGGTCAGCCTACCATCCACCCGCAGCAGTCCGTTGATGAGTTTGGGGTTTAAACGCTTCAGCTCGCCTCTTGGAGATGGCATGTCTTTATTGGTCAGCCCCACTTCTTCCGCCCGCTTGAGTTCTCGGGCAAAAGCCACGCATTGTATCATTCTGAAAATATCGTACTCTGCCGCCTGTAGCTCATCGGGACTTGTCGGGCCGACCCGTATCCGACCTGAGGGCCGTAGCCCTTTCATGACTAGTAAATTTCTCTTGAACCCGGTTAACCAAACTAGCGAACGAAGCGTCTTCATCCAGGAAGAAAACCTGACCAGTCGCGATAAAATGGACGACGCTTCGTCGACGTTGGTTGCTATCACTACGCCTTTGATCTCCAGTTCCAATTCCGTAGGGGGTTTTAATTCGAACACGGGCCAGTCCTGTTTGGGCAATTGCAGGAAGTTTGGCCCTCTCGTCCACGTGTCCAGTTGCCTGAAGTTGGTCGCACCTCGGGAGCACAGGTCGGCCGGATTATCGCCAGACCTGACATGACTCCACTGGTTCGTGGCTGATTTATCCTGGATAATCGTGAGCCGGTTAGCAACGAAAGTACTGAACCGGCTCCGGACTTTGTTAATGTAGAAAAGTACTATCGTTGAATCCGTCCAGAAGCTCACCGACTGAATGTAGAGATCGAAACATCTCTTCACAGCTTGCACCACCCTGACTGCTAACACGGCTGCGCTGAGTTCAAGGCGTGGGATCAAGACCGACTTCAGTGGAGCAACGCGGGCTTTGGCGAACAAGATCCTCGTGGTATATTGCCCATCTCCTGCGCCCCATCGTCCGTAAACCACAGCTCCATAACCGACTTCGGATGCATCGGAAAAGGCATGTAGTTCTCCAGTCCGCGTCGTATGGCCAGGAGTCGAACATCGTGGGATCATTATGTGCCCTAATTTCTTCAAGGCGTTCAAAAATTCTTCCCAGTCCAGCCGGTCCCCTCGGTCCAGTGACGGGTCCCAATCAACTTTCTTACGGCACAGCCGCTGCAGCAAGATCTTTCCGGGTAGCAGCCATGATGAGACAAAACCGAGCGGGTCGAACAAACTTGAGACGGCAGATGGTATGCCACGACGGGTTATTGGCAGCTCGGGAACGTTCAGTTCGAAAACAAAATCGTCCGTTTCCGCGTCCCATTGTATCCCTAAAGTGCGCTCGATAGGAAGTGGAGAGCCGTCCAAATCTCTTACCCTTTCGGCCTTTTCGTGATACGGGATGACCTTCAGCACTTCTGAAGCGTTCGACATCCATTTAGTTAGATGGAAGCCGCCCTCTTCCAGCAATCTCGTCAGACCCCTGAACTGCTCTAGAGCTGATTCCACATCATCGAATGACCCAAGGTAGTCGTCGACGTAGAAGTTCCTGCTGACGCTTTCTACCACCATCCGATGTACTAGATCGCCATGTTTGTTCGCTGATTCTCGGAGGGCGTAGTTGGCACAAAATGGTGACGATATGGCTCCGAAGGGGTGGACGGTCATCCTATAATTCACCACTGCGTTGTCCCGGTCGCTCCCTTCCCACCACAGGAAACGCAAAGCATCTCGTTCCGCTACCGGAATCTTCACCTGATGGAACATTTCCCTAATGTCAGCAGACAAAGCCACTTTACCCACTCTGAAACGGCACAAAACATCGATCAGTGGTGTGGTCCAGTCAGGCCCCTGTAGTAGGCGATCGTTTACCGACTTGCCCTGGAACTTGGCCGCACAGTCGAAAACCACCCGCAGTTTATTGGGTTTCTTGGCGTTGATAACCGGATGGTGAGGCAGATAACAGATACCCCTTTTGCTGTCGGTGTTGACAGGCACCTTTTCAACGTAACCGAGGGCCTCGTTTCGCTTCATCAAATCCGCGTATCGTTCCCACAGATTCTGGTCTCGAATGAAGCGTTCTTTTAGTCGTAGTAATCGTTGGAGAACATAATTTCTGTTGTCAGTCCACGGGTCGACCGGTGTGCGCCATGGGAGGGGAACCTCGAACTGTTTTTTGAGGCCTCTAGTGCCTTGCCGCACCGTTTGTAGAGCGAAGTGATCCTCTTGAGACAACGTCGGTCTTTCGTCTCCAATGTCATGAAACTCCTTTTCATAAAGCCGTTGCAGATGATACTCTATGCGGTCCGTTTCGGCGGAGAAGTAATTCACGGAACCGCGTACCCCTACTGGACCGTATAACATCCATCCCAGAGCCGTGCGTACGGCATAAGGTGCCTGGCGGTCGCCCACTCTTTGGTCAAGCACCCAATGCGCCTCTGGCACGTCGCATCCGATGAGGAGATCCACCTCATCATCTTCCCAGTCTACAACGGTTACATCCTGCAGGTGGGGCCACCGAGTCAAGATTGCGTTCACCGACCTTGGTGCTAGCATGGGGAGATCCGCTAACGTGAATGCCTCCGTTGGTTCAATTTCCTCGTTAGTGTCTAGAGAGATGAGTTGCAGCCTTAATCTACCGGCAGTCATTACCTGTGTTCCGCCCACCGTGCTCACCGCTAACGACGTCGCACCTTTAGCCAGTTGGTGTTTGTCGGCAAACCGCTCTTTCACTAAAGTGGTGTCGGATCCACTATCAACGAAAGCCAACGCCTTGACTATCCCAGTCGGAGACACTACTCTCACGGCCACTACGCCTAAACGTGCCGGTTTACTGGCAGATTGTGAAGTTGAACAAATCACGCTGGGCTTGGCACTCGCCCCGGATATGGTTACTCTCGCCTGATGCAGCAGCCGATGGTGTCTGCCCGTGCAGCCTTCGTAACCACATCGATTCCTTGTTCTTCAGGCTGCTGCCCGGTGCGTGGTGTTGAGACAGATAAAACATGCTCCTGCAATCCTCGCCATTCCCCACCGTTCGTCTATTGTGGCGTTGCCGAACTTGGGGCATCCTGGTAGGCCATGGCTAGTACCACAGGATCTGCAATTTGGTTTCGCCGTAGCATCTCGTGAAACGACATGTGTATTGGTCCAAGGCTGGTACTTTGGATGTTCCCGTACAGGGGTTTGGACTTGGCTAGTACTGGGCTTGTTTGCTCGGTTGCTGTCCCGGATGAGTCGGCCGAATCTGCTGTCAGCTATCTTGGTTTGCCTGTCCAAGTATTCGGTCAGGTCTTCGAAGTTAGCTTCCCTGTCGCTTCGGCTTATCCGTTCTGCTTCTTCCGCCCACCGACCCTGTAGTTCGGGAGAGAGGTGACGGACTATGCCTTCCAAAGTGTGCATGGCGTATAGGTCAGCCCTATAACCTAACTGGTCAAGGGCTATTGAGCAGTTCCGCATCTTAATCACCAGGTCGACCATGGTGTAGACGTCGCCCTTGGTTTTCTTTGCCTCTGCCATCACGCCCTCTATTAAGTTACGGGCTACTTTGAAAGGTTGGCCAAACAAGTCCCTTAGAATCTTTCTTGCCCTTGTGTAGCCTTGTTCTAGGTCGAGCATGGTGCACCCGTCGATAGCTTCTCTTGCTCGGCCTCGGCAGTAGTGAGTAAGGTAAAGAAGCCTTTGCCCAGGGTCGGTTACCTTATTTTCAACGAACGTCTCGAACTGCTTGACAAACTTGCAGTATTGTTCAGCTCGCCCGTCAAAAGCCGTTAGTTCTACTCTTGGAAAATCGATCGATGGTGGTTTGTAGTCGGCGACCGGCGTGTGGTTCCCTAACTTATTGCACCCTAACCTATCCGAAGTGTCGAAGTCACTGGTCTCATGCTCTCGCTGTTTCTGTGTACACTTCTCTGCTTCCTGCGCGTGTAGTCTAGCCGATAGTAACTGTTGCTCTAGTTCTAGTATTCTCAGCTTATATAAATCGACATCCTTACGATCAATACTGTTACCAATAACACATGAACTAGCACTGACAGGACTAGGCGATCTAGCATTAACTAAGGAATCATATGTACCCAAAACCTCCCTAGAGACTTGCCGTATCACTTCCTGTCCGTATTCGACTGCTTTTGATCCTTTTCTTGGCATTTTGCTTGATTTTTCCTCGTTTTAAATTGATCTATTGAGTATTGTTACGAACGTTTGAGCAATGCGTAGCCAAATTCGCAACGGATCCCGAAATCAAAAGACGATTATCCGTGATATTCTACGATACTAGATTATTACAATAAACAATGACATCAAAAATATACAAACCTCAATAATACGATCACAAGGACTCAACAACGAGAAACCGAATAGCAGCGTGTGAGCAGACAGCACGTGCGTCACGCAGGTCCTGAACAAGGATGTGCCAAAGTAGCGCTCTGGGAGCGAACAAACAACAATTGGTTCAGAAAAACAGCCAGTTCGTAAAGACAAGTCAGTAGTGTATGGAAATGAGTGATGTTGGGAAAAACACTGAATCGCGAGGGAAAAAGGGGGATTTTCCACGACCGGCTGTTACACAACTTGAAGGCCTTGAATTGGTGAGGAGTCAATTTCAAGCGGGATGCCAGTCGAAAGTTAAACGAAATTTTGCAAGAGAAAACTGAGTCAAAATCCTCCGCGTAGGCTCGCGCCTTATTGTTCTGTTACGCTGACAAAAAATATATTGTCTTATTGGTTTTCAGTGATATTCGGCGTCATAATTGGAAACCACGGATGGGGGGATTAGTGGACTCGCGTTCGGATGGCGTATCGAAGTTTAATGAGCAACCAATTCCTGTATTGCGTATTATGGCTCTGTTATTGGATTGTTTCACATGATACCAAGGTGACGTGCAGCATCCCGTGTGTATGATTCATCAGACAGAGTAAGGGAAGTGTCAGTCAATCAGTAGATGGTTGCTTTCGAACTGTTAGTTGTGAAGCCTCAGTAGTAGAGGTGTTGCGTTAGGAGACGTCTATCAATCTACTGTTAAACGGTTGGGAGTGTTCAGGTCGTGTGGCTCGATTGCAATCCCGTTGGGTATTAAAGGTGCCATTTAGGTCTCTGCCGGTACAGGTCAAGGTGTGGGCATTGGTCACCGAAAGTGGAGCCCAGGAGTGGGCGACGTCAAACCTGAAATAAACGGTGTTAGCAGTCTGGACGTGGTTCCAGCTGTTAGTTATGGTAATAAATAGCGACAGTTAGTAATGAGCTGGTTGGGTTTATGTGAACTGTCAGTGGCACATTTTATACTCTGATCTGGGTTTTAATTCGAGAGCTTAAGTGACGTCGGGTTGCAGGGGGCTGATAAGTACTACTACAGGCTAGCAACATAGCGTGAAGCGGGTGGGCTGCTGCGTCCGCATTTCAAAGGGTAGATGGTTTGCACGCAATTAGAGGTTGTGAAGAGCAATTAAGTAAGATTTCGGGAAAAACCACTAGGGCATCGGTAGTGATGCGTCAGAGAAAATTGTTATCATGCAGAGAAACGTGGACGTGGGTTCATCTGTGCTCCTACTCGGTAGTGCCAACTTACTGAGATTAAACTTAAATGTGAGCAGGGAAATTTCATGACGTGGTGGATGCATGAATACCATAGTTGTTATAAGATTGAGGAGAGATAGTCAGTGGTGAATGGAAAATATGAACGGTTCTCCGTGTTCAATTTTTGTAGACTTAAGTGAGGCAGGTGTTGGTCATCTGTTGCCTCTGTAGTGTTACCAATATGCTACCATATGTTATCCATGTCAGTGGGCTTAAAGTCCAGGCTGCAGTAGTGATTGTAGTTGGCAGGGGGCTGTGGTTACTGTTAGGCAGGGTTGTAAACCTAAACGTGGCCTGGACGCTACGACATCGAGAAGGCCGCTTTCTAAGAGAGATGACGGAAGGTGGAGGGGTATAGATGGAAAAGGTGACCGGTTTCCACTGTGTTCTTATCTCTCTCTTTTTTATTTACTTATTTTTTCCTTTTCCGGACTTCACCGCGGTTGTAGTTATTCGTCAGGTACCTCGATACGCTGTTCAGGCCAATGAGTTGAAAGTCAGGGCTATGGTAGCGATTGTATTTGACGTCAACATGCATGCTAGGTGTGCTTATGGGGGTATGGGGTGGCTGAAACTTAGAGCGGGGGGTGGGTAGGCGTAAGTGGAAAGTCCAGTGCGTTTTCACCCCAGTCAGTCTCGTGCGTGAAAACCAAAAGCTTGTCGAGCGAACAAGGACGATGTGGGGTTTCCCCTTTCGCAGGATCAGGTCTGAGCTGATGGGAGAAATACCCAAAGATGAAGGTTGCCCAATTCCTTCACAGCCCGATATCAGTGGTATTTGGTGATCGAATCGATCCAACGAGGTCTTATTTTTGTTTCCACTGTTCTTTTTCTTTTTTTTGTTTCCTAACAGAGGGGTTGTTGCGTCCATATAGGAACTTTCCATAGCCCCTCCTCCCGATCGTAATTTTATGCGTACTTGTATTTTTTTCGCAAATGCTGGGGGTGGTCTGTTTTCCCCACGTTCAAACGACGCTATGGTATGGGTGCCGTTGACATTAGGGGTTTCGCTAGCATGGGCTTGGAAGATACAGAGTGGGACTGTGCAAACGCACGTAGTAGGACAACGAGCGTTGTGAAGCACAAGCTAGCATACGTGTGTCAGTCTCATACAGCGCCAGACCATGCCTAAGACCATCAGAGACCATTCTGGGCTAGCTGGTGTAGATGAGTCTAGCTCAGCTGATGGGAAATAGTGTGGTGTATAAGAAGGAATATGATAGTGGTTGGTGGATGGTAGATACAGAAATGAGACGAGAGAACAGGCCACCAGGTAGACGCTAACAGGTGCGCTTCTCGGAAAAGAGACTCTGAAATGATGTGATTAAGAAAGGCGAAATGAGGCCGGACACAAAACCCGGACCGGTGGTGGCAGCCAAAATGAACGGGAAAGGAGTGAAGGATCAGGTAAGGTGGTAGGCAGCGGAACTCAGTGTCCTAGGATCCAAAGCCACATACCTATTTGCAGCAGAGTCATCTAAGGCTAAGTAACTTTGGTTGGCAATAAGACACGAACATTGTCTAAAACCAGGAGAACCGGCAAGTAATAAACTAGGTAAAGTTACAAAAGTCAGCAAACTGTAGCTGCCTTAGTACAGATTGTATGCAATATAACGTAAAAGGAAATAGTTGACCTGGCTTTTGTCATCGGGCGAGAAATGAAAGTTCTGGTGCAATTATCCTAGTAATCAAACCCGTTTTAGTAGGCCCTCTCTTCGGTGACGGCCTGGCCGGTAAGAAGGATCACATTGGGAACAGTCAAGAAGTGATTCAGCGAGCCTCTGAACTGGGAAATTGAGAGACTCTCGCGGATGTTTAGAGGGAGTTCATTCCATAACTTTGAGTATTTTGTAAGGAAGAGGTTAGATCTTAACGCAATTTTTTATCTAGGGATAGAGAGCTGCAATGACCGATGGCGTAGGGCATGGTTCGTGGAGGGAGTGAGACGAATGGGTTCAGTACACGTACGGTGGTACAGTTTAAACAGGAAGCATAAATTGAGCTTGATGCGACGCAGCCATAGAGGGTCAAGACTGAGTAGGATGAATCGATCCTTGCGGCACAAACTGGAGGAAAATCCCACTAATTGTTTGGTGAAATTGAGTTGCACGGACTCCAGAGAAATGCGGTTGGATTTCGTCATGTTGGTGAAGATAATAGGACAGTATTCAAGGAGAGGCCTGGCGTGAGACTTGTAAGTGAGCAGTTTGCAATCAATTAGCCGAAAAGTTCTGCAGATAAGACCAGTGGTTCTTCCCGTCTTTGCAATCTGGAGTGGAACATATTCAGAAAACCTAAAGCTACAAGAATATTGAAGACCAAGGTCTCGAACTAAAGGGCTGCGCGAGATGGGTAGGTCGTGGATAAGCAGGGTTCCGGGGGCCACTTGACATCTGAATGTTGTGTAGTACCTCTTGGAGGTCGAGACGTCCATACTCCATGAACTGCACCAGTCCTCGAGTCGCTTTAGGTCACTAGAAATTTCATCCAGCATAATGTTGAGGTTCTGACGAGGAAACTCATAGACAATCTTAACGTCATCAGCGAAAAGGAATGAGGTGCAGTGGTGCAAGATGGGAAATATATCATTTATGTCGATGAGAAAAAGTAAAGGACCGAGTACACTGCCTTGTTTAACTCCACTGGTGACTGGAACAGGTTGTGAGAAACACCCATCAAAGAAAACCACTTGTGAGCGATTCGATAGGTATGATGTTAACCACGTTAAAAGCGAACCGGAAAAGCCGTGAGCTTTGAGTTTGGTTAATAATAAAGCGTGAGGGACGCGGTCGAATGCCTTTGTCATACCAAGGTATATGGGGATGATGGATTAACTGTTGTCGGCGGCCGCCGTTATGAGGTTAAAAAATTCGTATTGGCAGGTGGTGCATGAACGTGACTTTAAGAAGCCAAGCTGCCCACTACGGATGATGTTATGGGACAATAGGAAGTCGAACATCCGCTGTTTGATGAGGCGTTCCATCAACATAGAAGCAATTGGAGTGTGGTTGATAGGGCGGTAATTTGCGAGGTCATGAATTGGTCCTTTCTTTTGGATTGGGATGATGACCGCAGTCTTCCATCGTGAAGGAAATATGCCAAACTTGGTGGATAGATTGTAGACCTTCAACAGTAGGGCTGCAACATCAGTTCCTCCAAGACGTAGGAGTGTCGGTTGAACACCATCATAGCCAAGGTGTGAGGACTTCCGGACACGGGTAAGCTGGTTGGTCACCTCTTTTAGAGTAAATTCTAAATCAGACAGCTAGTGCTCAGTGACAGGGGGTAAAATAAGGGGGTCTGTAGTCATGAATGCAGCGAAGTAAGAATTAAGCGCCTCAGCTATCGCTACAGGTGAGGTAATGTGATCGTTATTTTCCAAAATTAGAGAGGGGATACCTGCCAGTTTGCTCTGATTTCTGTTCTTCATTAGGCGTGCCAACTTTGAGGAAGTGACATGGCTTTGCAAGGCCGATACTTCTTGTTTTTTGAGCATATCGTCAGACTTAATTCTCATTGCTAACGAGAGACGTTTGAGCTGCAAGAATGAAGATAAGTCACTACTGGTGTGATACACCTTCTGGAGCTTGAGATATTTGTTTTGCATTCAGCTCAGGACTGAACCACGGACTCGTTTGATATGATACGAGTTGTAGTGATTTCGGACAGCAAGTATGATAGGTTGGAATATAATAAATCGCAGCCAGCTGGGGGTTGCTTAGCAGGAAGAAGTCGTCCCAGTCTAACGAACGAGGCGTGCAGATAAGATTGTCCTAGTTGACTGCTGAAGGGGAACGATTGGGTGGGTGGGATTTATCGAAAGCTTGTGGAACCACGAAGACGCAGGACACCATTCTGTGGTAACTTCCTGGAAATAGGTCGAGCGTACTGGCTGAAACATCAGATAAACCAATCGTGAACAACATATCAAGGATGTTGTTACCTCTAGTTGGGACTGGTTCATGTTGGATCCAGCGCTCTAAGCGGAAGCATGACATGAAATCTAATAAGTTGTTTGGGGCAGATAGAGTATTCCAACAGATGCTCGGTGCATTGAAGACCCCGCGGTGAGTTTGGATGGACAGGGCAGCAATGAAAGGTAGTTGAATGCGTCAATAATCTTGGTAAGGTTCATAGCGTTGGAATCAGGTGGCCGATAGATGCAACCAACATGAAGACAGGAGTTAGGTAAGGAAATCTTTAACCATACCCGCTTGCTCGTTAGTGACCTCCCGAATACCAGGTTGGTATACCCTCACATCCTCCTCTGGACACAGTGACCAGTGGAAGCCAGATTTTTTCATCCAAGAGGCAAGTTGTGTATTATTCCTAATTCATCTCGCTGCCCATGTTGCGCTGTCCAAATCCTGTTGCTTTACTGGTCCTTTTGATCACTGCACAGTTTAACACTCTCCGGTATCGCTCATACCTGCATTCCCAAGTTCGTCCAACTATCCACAAAGCCTTCCCCGAACTTGAAACCGGTTTGCAATTCCGTGTTGGCCACTTTCACATTAGTTCAAACAAACACCACTCAGATTTACTGTTTTATTCCTGCGACTGTGTGGTTCTTAAGTCTCAAAATCGTGAGTGACCTACATTGTTATGTACTGCTGTATTTTCTGATCTTTCCTCTTGCATGTCTTGACCACGGTCAAGAAATATACCATTATCAATATTCACTTATCAAGAGTACTCATGGCGTACTCCTGTTTAGACAAAACCCTCGTGGAATAATTGAGCCTGATAAATTCAGGCGGAATTTTCCGAAGATAGACGGGAATAGCTTGGTAGACCTGGGATATGTTGAGCGATGATTATAATGTGGAACACAAATGGAGTTGTATCAAGAGCAGACTGTTGGAAATGACAGAGGCTGTCGCACCACTTAGAAGAATCAAATGAAACGGGCTTCCGTCGTGGTGGACGAATCCAGTGAGAAGGGCTCTAAAAGAGAAACAAAAAAGCATTCGAAATGCCCGGATATATCAGTGGTCATCAGACTTTCTTACGGTTCAAAGCAGCAAGAACCAAACCACCTCAGACACAGAAACATTGCAGGAACAATACGAGGAACGTTTTGCGCGTAACGCCAAAGGCAATCCGGAAGCATGCAGCAACTAACTCCAATCTAAAGTAGCACTGAGGAAAGCCATGAGCGAGGTCAGAAACTCACAGGGAATGCAAGCAATAAGCAGGCAAGAAAAAGCAGAGACCATGGTGGAATTCTTTCATCAGGTATGTAAGCAGGAACAGGGTGCTCAGGTAATGCGTGCGACCAGGGTTAGTGAGGGCTCAGAAACGGAAGACGGAGAAACCAACGCAGGAAAGGTGTTAGACAGCCCGGAGCAGCTTGAGGTATCCAAGGCGGCGGGGTCGGACAATATCTAACCAGCAATACTAAAGCCATTAGAGTCCATCCTGGCTAAACCACTATCTAAGCCGTTCGATGCATCACTAGATGAGAGTGCACTACCTGAGGACTGGCACGTATCGATCATAGCACCCGTTCATAAAAGTGGAGAGAGAGAGACGTTTATCAGTTACAGGCCGACTGACTTGACGGCTGGGGTGCTGAAAACTCTCGAGAGAATACTACGAGACAAAATAGTGAGGCTTCAAGACACGAACAAGCTGGTGACTACCAACCAGCATGGGTTCTGGCGCAGACGCTCTTGTCTCTCCAACCTGATAAGTTTCTTGGATGAAGTAACCAGCAGAGTGGATCCAGGGGGACGGGCGGAAGTCCGCCCTAATAATGACAGTTTATTCCAGTATACCGCCGATGCATGCTGCAACACAGGATCAGATAGTGCTTTCGAAAGCTGGATCATAGTTTTAGGACGATTTTGCGATAATGTGCACGTGATTGAACGTAAGAGAACTCATTCAAGTCACGTATGGTGGTAGCGCCCGGCAAATTTAAACTTAGGGCCAGGTAGTCGAACCGGGCGAAGGTAGGGTGTAGTTAATCAGCCAAAATGTGGAGTGGATTGGGAGTAGTAAAGATTCACACAAATCCTACGGAAGGGAGACTGTCTTGCTGGAAAACCAGACTCTATTGACGGATACAAGGTTATAGTGAAAAAGGAACATCCCAGAAGGAGAGGTAATCAAGCAGTAGAGATTTGCAGTATACAAGAGGGGTTACGATGTGAAATTAGACGATGAAAAGAGGCGGTATTAAGCAAAAAGAACAGGGAAAATCAGTCGAGGGTTACAGGCGTAATGTTCAGCGACCGTATATCGGTTGAGCCAGTTATATAACAAAGGGACAACACACCGGACTATGGTTGGCAAAGTGATAGGAAAGAAATGGCCGGGTAGAAACATGTGGGCTTTGAGCAGATGGTTGCTTTCAGAGAAAGGAATATAACTCAACAACATGAAACCGGGAACTTGCTATAAATCGATTCGTGATGCACAGCTACGATAGTGGCAGAAAAGCAGCTCACAAAAGAGATGATCAGTTAAATGACAGATGAGTTCCTTGGAGGAGATAATCAGTCAACTGGATCGAGGAGAAGGGGAGTGAGTCTGCTACCTGGATCTCCAAAAGGCTTTTGATTCGGTTAACAAGAGACTGCTCAAAGCGTAGATGAAGGTGTTTCTACCTACAGCTAAAATACGGAAGTGGATTGTGCAGAACCTACAGGACAGAACCTCCCGAGTGAGAGTGGAAGGCTGTTTGTCGGACACTGGGAGACTGATAGTGGCGCTCTGCACGAGTCGGTCCTGGGACCCCTGCTGTTCCCGATGTGCAACAACGATTTGGTAGACAGGCTGGGAAGGCCGTGCTTCTCGTTCGCGGATGAATTCAAGGTGGTAGGATCGCCGGATGATGCGGTAGTGTAGCGTGATCTGGATAGGGTATACCAGTGGTCAGTGGCCTGGGATCTTGCCCCTAATCTAGGCGAATGCCAACATCTCATCTAGGAGGAAGGACCGCGGCCCACGCGATATGTGGGGCCAACAGACAACCAGAAGGCAATAACTCAGACCGTGGAAGCCCGGGACGTAGGAGTGATGGTAAGAGCTGACCTTAAGTCAAGTTGCCAGCATCGGAAGTTAACGCAGACGGCGCTTGGAGCCCTGTGCCAGTTGAGGAGAGGGGTCGGCTCTGGGAAACGGAGGGTCTTATTGCCATAGTACGAGGCTTTTGGGAGATCCCATCGAGAAAATGCTTTGGGGCATGGAGGCCATATTTGGTGGGGGGCATCAAAGCTCTTCAGCAGCTACAGCGGCGATTCACGCGATGGTCTCCAGAATAGACATTTATACTACTACCGGAAGTTGGACTAAATAGGGCTATTTCCTCTAGAAAGAAGAGGAAGGCGAGGTGACCTCCTAATGGCCTTCAAAATTCGAAGAGGATTTACGGAAGCAAGCGGTCATAGAGAGACCTTAGTTGAGCTGTGAGAGAGTGGCTGCCTAATAGGGCACCTACTGATAATTAAGAAAGCGAGAAATTTGACTCATATCAGAAGTCAGTCTTTCGCAATTAGGGCCGCTTTTGACCGGAATAGAATGCCAGCTGACGTGATAGGAGCCAGCACTGTGTCTGAGTTCCAAAGCAGATTAGATTTGGTGCGGATGACTGCGCTTGGAGAAGTACGGCTTGGAGTCTACCACCGTTGCGTAGACAACTGGAGAGTTCCTTTCTCTTCAACCCCCGAAGAACCCTAATCTATTGCATACCACCCCTTAATATGCTATCCTCGTTGCCGGGGAGAATAATCGCGAGGTGCGTGCAGCCAACGGCTGTGATACGAAAGTTGTTGAAGAGAAACGGGGTTGGAGGCCTAGCCTAGAACCTTATTCATAATGGCCCTGTATTGAAGAAGAATCGTCTCATCCGATTGTCCAAGCATCGGGGGATACAAGGAGTGCACCAGCGTAAGAATCTGGATATCCAGGCTTCCAGCCTCCAAGCCTTGGAACAGATAGCCCCGTATATAATAATAATAATAGATTATTTCGGATAACTCCGAAGCATGCTGCAATGCAAGATCAAGGATAGATAGTGGAGTACGAGTAGATCTGGCTCTGGTGCATCCTGTCCCCAGTTAAACGAGCTAAACCTCTCAGAAAACAGCGTGCGTAAGTACCTACAGGAATTAAACAGCCACAAGTCAGCGAGCCCAGATAACATTCATCCAGCTATCATCAAGCCTTTGGCGGATATCATAGCTCCATCGGTATGCAGGTTTTGCAGGTCCACGTTGGGCCAGAGTAGGCTGCCTCGGGACCAGAAAGTCGCCGCCGTCGTGGCAAGGCATGAGAGTGGACCTAAGTCGGCTATGTATAACTACAAGCCGGTAGGTCTAGCTGGCATCCTATGTAAAGTCCTTGGGAAGATCATCCGTGCCCACTTCTGCCAGCACTTACTGGAGCACTCCATGTTAAGTCCAGCCCAGTATGGGTTCCTGAAAAATGGATCCTGTCTGACCAATCTCTTGTGCTTCTTAGATGGGGCGGCTCGACGACTGGACGAAGGTAGGGAAGTTGAGTTATGCTACCTCGACTTTAGCAAGGCATTAGACTCCGTTATTCATCGTCTTTTGCTATGCAAGATGGAGACGTTTGGTGTAGGTGGGCCAGCATTTCGGTGGCTGGAGGACTTCCTCTCCCACAGGACGTTTTGCGTCGAAGTGAGGGGCAGGTGCTCCGGTTTGGTGAACGTCACCATTGGTGTACCTCAAGGATCCGTCCCAGGCCCAGTTCTATTCTTGTTGTTTATTAACGGCTTGGCATCTGTTGTTCAATCGCCTAGCTTTATTTTTGCGGATAATGTGAGGATTGATGGATCTGAGGGTGGGGTGGACTTGGACAGGGATATAGGCACCGTTCTGGACTGGGCATACAAATGGGACTTGTCTCTGAACGCAGAAAAGCCATTCGTTGCTAGGGCTAAACGAGAGGCTAACCGTCGCTTATGATCAAGGGCTGTTCACCATAGAAGCAGTCAGTAGGGTTAAAGACCTTAAGGTCACCATGAGCAGTGAATTCAAATGGTCGGAGTAGTGCAAGGCTGCTGCGCAAAAGGCTTGTGGGGAGCTCTTTTGACTGCGAATAGCATGGACTTGTCGGCAGCCAGAAACATTTGCACCTGTTTAACTGGCTAAAGTGCGATCTCATTAGAAGGCAAAGTGCAGGCGTGGTCTCAGTAAAAACTCACGATGCATGATATCGCTCGCAGTCAATCTGCTATGATGTTTTCCGTTTCCGTCTCTTCTCCTGCCGGGATTCGATGAAAAACGCTGTGCTTTGTTGGGTGCATCGGAGGAATTCTGGACCGTGGCCATTTCCTGTTCTGTTTATACTGAAATGAGATGATATGAACTGAACCGAATTGACCATGTAAGTCCCGCGTCAGTTGAATCTATGAAATACCCTGCGCTGGACCATATTTTGGAGTGCACTGCGGAATAATCAAGGTTATCTCGCACCACCGTCCCTCTGAGAATAACCCCGAGGTACACTTTTTATTAGGAAGTTCTTTCTATCTTATTCTCCTCATAATTTTTGCGGTTTTCTGTATAATGCTTACCAACTTATATTAGTGTGTTTATAAACCCTAAGCCTTGTCCTAACGAGAACTTTTTTTCTTTGGCCAGTGTCTTGCTATTATGGTGCACATATTGTGACGCGTTAGATGTATCCCTGTCTGGCCGCCGGATGCGAGGAGCGAGTGGATGAAGGTATTGAGTTCGATGCGTGCAGCAGGTGGGCCCATGAGTGCTGTTCTGTAATTGGCGAGGACCTGTGTCCTGTAGTAACAGCTGGGTCGAATGGATGTGCGTTCTCTGGAAGGAGGTTGTACGGCTGGCTCACCAAGGGCAATATAAATGGAGTAGAGCCCAACTTTTTCCTAAAGATGGCACTGGCTCTGGAAGCAAGTTGCAGCCGAGCGGTTCGTTGATATCGTCATACGGAGAAGCCCTAGGAAAGCTTGGGAGAACGGTCTTTGAGGTAATAGAAGGCCAAGCAGGCGGTTGCCTCACCAACTGAGTCCACTCCCGTGAGGCAAGCTACTATGAGTGGGTGGCACAGAAACCTAAGAGACAATATAAGTAAAAGAACAATATGACTGAGGTGGCGGGCAACCTCTTGAAGGCAGATAAATCCGGATATCTTGAGTTGGAAATCCAGCTGATGGACCTGTTGAGACACATACAGTCGCTAAGAAAGACATCAAGCCGTAGGCTACTGATACTGAATCAGGAGGAGCCGTTTATCCGGGACTAGAAGGCTAGAATGGATATAGATAGAAGGCGGGCGTATGACATACTGCTACTTGCAGGTGTACCAGGTCCTGCGTCCCTCAAAAGAGTTCATAGAGTGAGGGCATGGAGACCTTCGCCAACGAAAACGGGTAGGAATGTCACACGAATAATACTGGTCGAATTTGTGGAAGAACAATGCAGAGATATGTTTCTGGCCAAGGCGGCTCTGATAACCCACATTGCTAAGGGCTGACAGAATTTCCGCTTATTGCAGGCTGTCTCAGTGAACGCTCACGATGAACGATATCTCTCGCAGTTGATTTTCGAAGGGGTTTTCCCTTTCCGTTTATTTCGGTTCATCTCAGGGCAGCTTGCACAGGACAATTAATGGCCAGGTCCGATCCAGCGTCCAGAATTCCTCCGATAGTATGCACAACAGATATGCACCTACGACTGCCGAATGTATTCCGTCGAATCCCCGCAAGAAACAGAGGGGAAAAGGAAAACCTCGTTGCAAATAAACTGCGAGAGATATCATGCATCGTGAATTTTTACTGAGACAGCCTGTAATGAGCGAAAACGTCGAACAAAACATACTACAGAAAGACCACGGTGCTACCCGCCACCCATCAAGCTACAATACTCAAGGCTCACTACGAGGAAATATCTCGTATCACTTGCGATCTAGGGCACCTTTGAATGACTGGATAGTCTGCAAATCTATCATTCCACCAGGCAGACCGTTCCAACTTTTCACTACTCTGTTACTGAAGCAGTGCGATCCAGCCATCAATCTAGTTCGAACTTTTGCCAGCCTCTTTAGGTGTCCCCGGGTTCTGGAATATACGGCCACTTGGAATAGACTGTCTGTTCTACGGCTAGAAAAGCCCTTCATTACCTTGAACGTTTCTATGAGATCCCCTCGGCTTCTCCTCCATTTCAACGAGAAAAGATTCAGATCACGGAGTCTGTGCTCGTATATTCTACCCATCTGCCCTTCAACCACTCGCTAAACGAGACGCTAAGCTTCCTCTAGAGAGGCGGCGTCATTTTTGTAGAGGAGTGACCACGCCTGCGCTCTGCCTTCTAATGAGGTCGCACTTTAGCCAGTTAAACAGGTGCAAATGTTTCTGGCTGCCGACAAGTCCATGCTATTCGCAGTCAAAAGAGCTCCCCACAAGCCTTTTGCGCAGCAGCCTTGCACTACTCCGACCATTTGAATTCACTGCTCATGGTGACCTTAAGGTCTTTAACCCTACTGACTGCTTCTATGGTGAACAGCCCTTGATCATAAGCGACGGTTAGCCTCTCGTTTAGCCCTAGCAACGAATGGCTTTTCTGCGTTCAGAGACAAGTCCCATTTGTATGCCCAGTCCAGAACGGTGCCTATATCCCTGTCCAAGTCCACCCCACCCTCAGATCCATCAATCCTCACATTATCCGCAAAAATAAAGCTAGGCGATTGAACAGCAGATGCCAAGCCGTTAATAAACAACAAGAATAGAACTGGGCCTGGGACGGATCCCTGAGGTACACCAATGGTGACGTTCACCAAACTGGAGCACCTGCCCCTCACTTCGACGCAAAACGTCCTGTGGGAGAGGAAGTCCTCCAGCCACCGAAATACTGGCCCACCTACACCAAACGGAGTCTAATGCCTTGCTAAAGTCGAGGTAGCATAACTCAACTTCCCTACCTTCGTCCAGTCGTCGAGCCGCCCCATCTAAGAAGCACAAGAGATTGGTCAGACAGGATCCATTTTTCAGGAACCCATACTGGGCTGGACTTAACATGGAGTGCTCCAGTAAGTGCTGGCAGAAGTGGGCACGGATGATCTTCCCAAGGACTTTACATAGGATGCCAGCTAGACCTACCGGCTTGTAGTTATACATAGCCGACTTAGGTCCACTCTCATGCCTTGCCACGACGGCGGCGACTTTCTGGTCCCGAGGCAGCCTACTCTGGCCCAACGTGGACCTGCAAAACCTGCATACCGATGGAGCTATGATATCCGCCAAAGGCTTGATGATAGCTGGATGAATGTTATCTGGGCTCGCTGACTTGTGGCTGTTTAATTCCTGTAGGTACTTACGCACGCTGTTTTCTGAGAGGTTTAGCTCGTTTAACTGGGGACAGGATGCACCAGAGCCAGATCTACTCTTACTCCACTTTATATCCTTTGTACACCATCAAGATATTCTCTCAGGGCGTCTGCTTTGCCCTGGTCATCAGTGACAATACCGTGGTCTCTAGTGGACAGCGGACCTACGGCATTCTTTGTTCAGCCTTTCGGTCGCACATAGCTGTAGAATTGTTTCGGCTGTTGTCTTACACACTGGGCCAATTTGAGCTAAAATTCCCGCTTAAAAGTTCTCAGAAGGCTCTCAGTCTCGTTTCTCAGCTTTGTAAAGCGATTCTAGGCTGGCTGACTGCCGGAAGCTTTGTACTGGTTCCAGCTGCGGTTTCTACCTTTGATGGCCCTGGCTATTGCAGCCTTCCACTACATGTGTTCGCCTTCCCCACTCCTTCGTCTTTAGGGTGTGAACTCTTCCCTTAGGGCAATTGAGGATCCCTTTATGGCCTTCCAGCGCTCCTTGTCAGTAGCTCCCTCCATAGTGTCCCAGATAAAACCCATCGCCCTACTACGAAGCCCATCGATGTCCATACCATCTAAATGTCCAACCAGCCTTGAGGGTACCTTGGGTTGCCGCATGCAAAGGACCATTTTGACACACTTTTGGTCACTCTTGTCCAGCGGTGCACAATAATGCAATCCGGACACGGCGTTGGGGAAGTTCGGTATTGCTAGATCCAGCAAGGATGGAACGCATCCAGTCCTATATCTGGTATTTTCCCTAATATGCTGGTGCAACGCATTGGCATGCAGCCATTCTAAGTACGTTTGCTCCCCCGATCCCGGCACGCAGACTTCAGCCACCCAGTCCATGTGCGGAAGATTGAAGTCACCCACTATGAGGGTCTTTTGTGCGTCCTTAACTAGTTCAGTCAATGTCCGCAGCAAACAAACGTCCTCTTCGTGGTTAGTGCTTGGTGCCCTGTAGACACAGACGACGTTAACCCTTCTGCCCGGGAGGATGATCGTAACGGTGCATAACTGGACACCGCGAGTGCACATCTCGGTTTGAGAGTCACGGTGGTTTGCGCCTGGCCTAATGAGGATGTCTACTCCTCCACCAAGGCGATCATGTCCTCTTTCCTGCTTTTGGACTGCAAAACCGGCACTTTTTGGCTTGGCACATGGTCTTCTTCAGAGGGTTACGCTTCCATGACGGCAACTATTGTCGCTTTCTGCCCGTCAGCGGTTTTGACGAGTCCCACCCATTTGTTTCTTATACTATATGCGCTAGCATATAACACCACCGCGTTTGCTCCGTCATTCAGGTTCCTCTTATTATTCACCCCCGTCCGATTCTCAGGCGCAATGCCTGAGATGATGGCAAGTTTTTTGCTCCGTTTTTCCCCACTGGTGTACATGACACCGGCTAACGATCCAAAACTTCCGACGACTCACAATCCATCTCTATAGGAATTGCCACAACATCCAGACTGGCAGGGGTCGCGCTGTCGTCCACCTTTAGACAGTACTGCCAATTTTCGTCTTCCAGCGCGTCTTCAATTACAACTATTCGCGACCCCGCAAACGGCTTCTTTACTACTGTCGGGGTCGGGGCCTGAAGGACGAGTACGGCATTCCACTGAACTTTTTGGTTTCTCACCAGCACTCCGGCTGGTCGAGGAAGGTTACTCCCCGAAGCTGGACCACCAGGCTGTGCTCTATGCTCATCTGTCACAATTTGGTATCTACCCTTGGTAATGTGAGCCACTACTGCTACCCTCCCCCACAGTTTATCCCGGTTGGCCTGATCAGCGAACTCCACTAGGACTGGTCTCGCACGATGTTTGCCTTTGTTCCCAAGTGGTGACTTCCATGTGCCCACTCTGTGCACCCTCCTTAGAGTAGTATGGTACGGAACACCTGCGATTCTCGGTATATCGTAGACCCTCCTCCTATCTATGTCCCGCCTGGCTTTCAATTCCCTTATGATTGGGTTCTGCTCATAGAAGACGTAGATGTCCCTTGCTATTCCTGAATACCTTGGGTGAGCCCGTCTCTTGCATACCTCGCACCCTTTACCATTTACCACCAGTTTCCCGCAAGTAGGTGCGAGAGGCGGGTCAGAAACGCGCGTCATACAGAAAGTCACAAAACGAGGGCGAAAACAGCTCAAGAGCTCCTTACCCAAACACGAAACAAAACACTCCAACATTTGCAGGTAAAGCCCGCTAACACAAAAGAACAAAAAGAAAGAATCCACGCGAAAAAATCGCTTCGCAAGAACACCGAACACTACTCAAAAATACTACGAGGAGAATAAAAATATTCTCCGGATAAAAAGCATCTTAAATTCAAATCCCATACGTTCAGTAATGTGTGATGGGTCACTGACTTCGTGAGCTGCCGAGTGGTTTGAATTTCCGAATTGCTCTCAGCCATAAGCATTTTTGCATTGATTGGTGGAATAAAACACGTTATTTCGCTCAAGCTTAAGTATCGTAATTAGTATTTCGGTACGCGTATTTTTGAAGAGTTCATTCTCTTCAAAAGAGTTTATTCTCTTCAAAAACTGGTAATACTTTTTGGTGTCCTTCTTGGTGTTTTTCGTTGGTGTCAGTGCAACTGATACCGGAAAACATCTCTTTGTGGCGCTTTTTCTAGTGCACCGCTTTTGCGGAACTTTCGTAGTGTGCAGATTTGCAGCACTTGCCTTAGTGTACCGTTTTTATCTGTTAAAATGGTTGTGGTATTATCCTGCTGGTGCTCGAGACGGTATTTTCAAACAAACTTGACCACCACTGCCGAAATGAACGGAACAGAGGTTGATCCAATTGAACAGGCAGTGAGCTGTGGAACAAGAAAGGCACGGACCTGGTGCAATATGAGGGGATTCAATGCGAACATCGTTGCTTTTAGTGTCATCAAAAGTGCTCAAAGCTGGAAGAGAAACACTGCACATCAAGTGCACATTGCTCAAGAGGATGTGAGCCCACTGCTTCTCGTTCGCTAGCGAGTGCTCGCGCATATTTTGAGGCGAACTAGGAGAAGGGGACATGAACATGAAGCTGGAACCAAGACTAGAGAGAGCGAATTCGATCCATAGCTTAGCAGGAAGACAAAACTGGGTGCCAGACCAGAAAACTAAAAAAGACAACCCAAGCCAAAGGGTGAAGAAAGCCAAGAGGTAGCGGGATTCACCAATGCCGAAAAAAAGCCTCCCGATGGAGGTAGAATCCCTCAGGGAGCAGGGTGAACGCCTAGATGCTGAAGTGCAAAGCATGAAGCCCTACACTGAGGTCATGGCAGACAGAATTAGAAGACTGCTACTCCATAACCTTAGGGAGAATTTCGTAAAAGACGGTAGAATCAGGAAGGAGGAAAACCGCCGGCATGTGACTGAGGTTCTTAGGATGGCTGGCCTCACTCTTACGACACCAATAGTCAAGTGCCATCGAATAGGACTATGGCGTGGAACAGAACCAGTGCCGCCGCGACTCCTGGTAGCTGTGTTCCACAGTGTCTACTGGAGAGAAATGCTGCTACTCAGGGTGGGAGCGGTTGAGGGCAGCACGCAAGGAATAGTTAGGGTTGCACCCGACAGCTCAGCATTTGTCAAACTGAATAATGCCATAGTCTCGCTGAGAACGGCCCACCTGATCTGAAGCGGTCGAAGCTACATTAAGCGAAACTGGAGATGACCCTTCTTGGAAAGTCCACACCTAAGGCCCAAGGAGTAATTCAGGTCCCAAAAATGGATCAGGAGCCGGTAAACAAAAAGCCAAAGTTCAGGAAATTCAAAAGACCAAAATGAAGGGTCCTCACAGGGCATTCAGTCCGGCTGGTGTTGAGAAAGTGCAGCCAGACAGCCCGATTCTAAAGGAGAAGCCCGAATAATCTTTTTTAGGGCAACCAGCGAAGTTGGAAGTATCAAAGGGAAAGGCCGAGGAAACCAGTTGGGCTGAGGTGGTCACAAGACCATCCCGGGCCATCGGTATGGCGACTCAAAGGGGGGGAACGTCCTTTGTGCATGTTGAGCCTGACACCGGGTCGACGGGTGGAAAAGAAAAGGCCACGAAACTCAGCGCGTCACTTGATATTCAAGATGCCGCACCACAGAAATCCATAGAGGCAAAAAACCGGGCACCACCTCGGAGATTGCGTCCGAGGGTACCCTAGCCGTAAAATTATCAATGAAGTCAGCAATGAGGACCAGGGAACCGTCAATATGGTACACCAACACCTGCAGTCTCCCGGGGAAAAGAGGGGAGTTGACGACTAGGATCACAGAATCTTATGGAGTTGCCTTAACGGAAACTTGGATAAAGCCAGATACAGACATGCGCCTTCAGGGATAAGCTGCCTAAAGACAGAAGAGAATTGATGGAAGGCAAGTGGTGGAGTGGCACTTCTAATAAGGACCGACATAGGCATTGGGAGGCTCCGTTCAACTTGGTCTCCCGTTTTGTACAGGCCAGATCCAGCTTTATCAGGATCGAGGCGTCTAACGAACGGTCGTGGAAAATCCCCCTAAGACCTTTGCAGTTCCGTGTTTTTCTTAACATCACACACTTGCTCACACTATTGACGTGTCTTTACGCACTATTTATTTACATTAACCATTCGTTGTTTGTTCGCGCCCACAGCGCTAATTTGTCATATCCTTGTTCAGGACTTAGTATAGTACAGTATATTTATTGACCGTGGTCAATACACATGCACAAGGCAAGATCAGAGTTTACAACAGTACATGTCAGTGCGAGGTATTCACAAATTCTAAATTTATAAATCACAGCAACCGAAATACACCAGTAAAGTCATGTAGTGTTTGAGTAAACAAAAGTGATAATGGTTGAGGCGGGAATTCCAAATCGGTTTCGAAATCGCTGGGGGCGGGGTGGGTAGCTCGACAGTCGTGGAATTGCTGATATAAGCGACAAATAGACGGTCACTAACAAGTAACCGGGCGAAAAAGATGCCAAAGAACATTGTTAGAAGTAAAGCAAGCGTGGGGCTTTGAAAGTGCAGTCAGAGATACCAGCGGAATATTGGACACTGATCCAGCATTGGGTAACTAATTGTGGAGGAAGCATGTGAAATGAAGGCAAGTGAGTCAAACGTGATAATAAAACGGACCTTTTGTGCAGGTGATTACAGTGTCATATGGAAATTCAGATGAAGGCGAAAAGCTTCGCAGGGACTTCAGTGAACTTTTGAAGAGCATGAATGGTGTATGGACATATAACGGACTTTTAAAGAAAAGAAAAGCCGTCAATGAAACGGATTAGTGGAGACAAGCGTCAATGGTTCGGCTAGGCAGGAGTTGGAAGAGTGTAAAATGTTTTGTTTTGTATTTGATAGAAAATTGGTAATCAAATTATGGTTGGCTGCAGATGGCTGGTATTCTGTTCCGTGAAGACCTTGGTTGCAGGTGGTGGCAGGTAGAATGTTGTGGGAATTTGGTAAAAAGGGCTGGTTTGACGAAGTTGACAGCTGCGAAGGCTGGGTTCCGGCCATTGGTTTCGTACTGCAACGCGGGAAGAATTGAACTGTTGGGTTGGATTATTTGGGAATAGACGTTGAGCGGAGTGTTGATGGTTGCTGTCAGGAATCACCTCTGCGATCCGGTGAGACTTTCATGAGGTTTTGTTAATCCATGTACGGTGCCCCATGTAACGTCAGCAGGCGAGAGTATAGGTTTAAACCAGTGATCAAATCGTCCAGTCCTTACGGTAATCCGGAATAAACGTCGATTTGACCGATGGATACCCAAGTAACCAATGCAATCTGGAAGAGATCAGGAGTGCGGCAGTCTGGAGAGTGTTCCAGCTGTGGGTTATGATTATCGTTTATATGGAAGCAAGAAAATGAACATTTTGTTATCCGAACAGTTATTTATCGTTTGGCTAGTGGACAGGTCTATTAGGGGTCCCTAGACGGAGACTGGTAGCTTTCTAGGGTAGTTGGGTGATAGTAGAGATTTGGGGCGATATCAGGTAGGCGGTGGATGAGGAGAGGGTGTCCGTTTGGGAACCAGGAATAAAACAAAAGTAGATGGTCTGGTCTGGAAGAAGAATGAGAAAATAGGAAGGTAACAGTCTGGTCAGTTCACCAGCTGTGGTAAAGGACGGCAAATAGTAAAAAGGGGGGAAAACACAGAGTGTTAAAATGAGGATTTTTCATGTGGGGGCAAACGTGCTGGTATTCGGCAGGGGCATACGGATTCCGGTTGGAATGGGGTCTTAACTTCCCATGAGCATATGCGTAGAGAATTGAAGCCTAGTTACTAAGGAATGGTCATCCGTGTGGCAAGGCTTCAGTGTACGAGAAAGGCACAAAAAAGCAGGATGGGACGGCTGAGTTCTAGCCTGAGCCAGGAATTAACTGAGAGCGAGCACCCATCGCTAGAGGACGGAACGGTTTTACTTATATATACGCAAATTGTGTGTAGTAAAGTGGCACAATCTAGTTAGGAAGGGGGACAAGTGAGTGGAGAACCCAAGGTATATATATATATATATGTATATATATATATACATATATATATATAGATGTATACGTGGGTGCGATCATCAGACGGGTCATGCGAAAGCGGTCGGACGCAAAAGACTACGGCAAGGAAAGTGAGACACAGTGACGCAGCTGAGGATCAACGGTTAACGGAAAGAAGAACAAAAGTTAAGCACGGGCTCATCGGTGCGGCGGATCCTAAAGGCACATTGAGGCCATGAAACGTGAGACTAAAGGGGAAACGCCTAAGTGTGGCTAGAACTTTCAATGGGAAAGTTAGTATTTCGCCTAGAGTGGTCACTGAGCAGGAGTAAAGACCAAGTTCTGCATGAAATTACAGAAGAACCTTAGCTGGGGGATAGGGTGGGAGCAGAAATGGTAACGTCATAACTGGGTGTTGAGTTCAGTTAGTGAGTCACGCTAAATGCGACGAGTCAGACTGGATTTTCCAGTTCGAAATCGCAGAGGTGGTGAGCGAAGTATGAGTGGTGGGACCTGGTGCGGTAGAGAGGCATTGTAAGCTAAGAGATATCGAGGAGCGTTGAGTTACTCACCATGATTTTGTTAATAATTATAGGACAGTAATGAGTATATATATATATATACATATATATATATATATATATATATATATATATACGTGTACCTATATATATATATATATTTGTATATGCAAATATTATATATATATATATACATATATATATATATATATAAATCCAACCAGGAGTTGGATACTGAAGCAGTTTTTATGGCAATGTTGAGGTTGGTTTCAGGGCCGCATACGCAATATAACTAAATAAAGTTAATAAATCGTGGGGCGAGTGAGAGATGTTGACAACCTGTGGGGAGTAATACGGTGGTCTCTATAAATGCGAGCGCATCTGAAAGGATTTATTTCAAAGTTGAATTAGCAGGATCCTATAAGTTGGTATGGAAAAACAGTTAGTGGACGCAGACATGCTTACATATGTCGATGGCGAAGGCTAGAAGCAGTCAAACAAAGCAATCAGAATTTTTAAAGCGGTGAGGTTATTTTGGAAGGTAAGGTAAAGAGAAAAAGCAGAGCAATGGCTTAAAAGTCAAGGCCTATCTCGTAAGCTTGACTTTCGGTTACGTGAACGTTGAATAAGCGCAGAACAGTTGGGACAGTAAGGAATTTATCAATAGCATGCACGAATGCATACTTTGACCGAGAAGATCTGATGTGCAAGGGAAGTTTATTCCAGATTCTGGAGTACGCGAAGAGAAAGAACTTAGAGCGTAGAACAGTCCTCGCGGAGGGTGTGGTAATAGTATACTGTCTATTCCGGAGTGAATATGCAGTATCCGGGGAGAAGCACAACTGGTTGGAGGAATAGGACTGCTTAGTCAATAGCTTATACAGAAATATCAAATTTAGCTTGATGCGACGAAGCCATAGTGGTTCGATTTTGAGAGATAAGCATCGTTCCCTGTAGTTTAAGTTGGACGACCAACCGATAAGCTGTTTTGGGAATCTTCTTTGAATACATTCGATAATAATCCTGTCGGATTTTCTCATGCTAGTGAAGATTAGGGGACAATATTCGAGAAGGGGCCTGGCATGTACTTTGTACATGTAGAGAATGCTCTGCCTAAGCTGAAAGGATCTGAACAGAAGACCAAGACACTTTTTAGCCTTCGCCGTTTGGAGGACAGCATGTTCCGAGAAGTTGAAAGAGCAAGAATAACTTAAGCCAAGGTCTCTTACTAAAGGCTGGCTGTCGATGGGTGAACCGCCAATGCATAAAGAACCAGGAGGAACCTGACATTTGTAAGTGAGGAAAATACACTTGTCGGCGGAGAATTTCATCGCCCAGGTTGAGCACCATTCATCAAGAGCGGCTAAATCAGCAGATATTTTAGGGATAGTAGTACTGAGGTTGCCAGGCGAGAAAGTGTAGACTATCTTAATGTCGTCCGCGAACAAAAACGGCGTGCCATTAAGTATTGTCGGAAACATATCATTTATATATAGGAGGAAAAGCAGGGGGCCCAAAACACTGCCCTGAATAACACCGCTAGTAACAGGCTTAGGATTAGAGGTGTGCCCGTTAATTAAGATAACCTGTGAACGATGAGATAAGTAAGACGAGAACCAAGAAAGAAGTGGATCGACAATCCCAAATGACCGTAGCTTTGTTAAAAGGTGGGGGTGAGGGACACGATCAAATGCCTTGGATAAATCAAGATGAAGAACAACAAGAGATTTCCCACTTTCAGCAGAGTCGGTGACGAGATTCAGAAAATCATACTGACAAGTCATGCAGGACCGTGAACGGAGGAATCCATGTTGGTTGTGGTTAATAAGACTGAGGCTTAATAAATAGTTAATAATATTATCTTTAACTATTTTTTTCATTATTCTGGATAAGATGGGGGTATGGTTTATAGGGCGGTAATTGGATACCTCATGTAAAGGTCCTTTTTTATGAATGGGAACGATTACCGAGCGCTTCCAATTAGCAGGTACGGTGCTACCATTAAGTGAAAGAGTGAAAAGGTTAAGCAACAACAGGGGGAGATCCGGTCCACCATTGACGAGTGCAATTGGTGGTAAGCCATCGGGGCCTAATCGAGGAGAGGGTTTGCTATTGGATAGTAGCTTGTATATACTCCTGGCATCGAAGGGTATCGTAGAAAGGACAGAGTCGGTAAGTGGTGAAGATGGGGGCGGGGCAATGACAGTAGCTGGAGCCATGGCTGAAGCAAATAATGCATTGAAGGCTTTGGCTATACAAGGTGGGGAGGTGATAGATGAGTTATTATCCAGAATTAGAAGTTGGAAGTCGGCCTTAACATCAGCGTTTCTAGACTTATGCAACATAGAAAGAAGTTGCGACTTGTTAGGATGACTCAAAGCCTTAGCTTCTTGGTCACGAAGTCGCGTATTATCTTGTCGTTGAATAAGTGTGGAGAGGCGGTTTAGACGAATAAAAAGTGAAAAGTCGTTGGAATTATGTAGTTGTTTGAGAAGTTTATGGTACTTCTTATGGGGTGGCGAGACAGGCGACCTCTTTTTAGGTACAGCCTGGGCAGTATTGGACAATTTTTCCAGACAATCGGAAAAGAAGGAGTAGAAAACATCCGCAGCATGCTGAGGGTCCTGGGTGAGGAAATAATCACCCCAGTCTTTCTGCCGAAGAAGCGTGACTAGCAAGGCCCAATTTCTGCATAGGAATGTATTGTTGGGGGGGTGTGCGGGACTAGGTGGGCCACTAAGGGGCAGATGGCAGATAACCATTTTATGGTCACTACCGGGGAAATTTCGTGTTACGGTCGCGTCGATGAGAGGCATGTTATGAGTAAATACCAGATCTAGTATGTTCCCATTTCTGGTAGGTTCGACAACATGTTGTGTCCAGCCGCCAAGATGAATGCTAGTGATCAGGTCCATAAGATTTGGAGGAGCCGAGAGGGTGGGCCAACAGATGTGAGGGAGATTAAAGTCACCCGCAATAAGCTTGGTTCCAGAAGGAAGCAAAGAGAGGTATTCGAAAGACCTAATGAGAAGTGGAAACAATGAACTGGGGGAACTTGGTGATCGATACACGCAGCCAATGTGAAGAACAGTGGTTTGGAGGTTCATAGTGAACCAGAGAGAATCAGGAATAGAATCGAGTGCCGTATGTAAAAGAGGGGTCGTGGTGTAGGCTTCCTTGACGTAGGCTAGGCACCCACCACCACGCCGGTTCGGTCTATCGGTCCTTAGAAGACAGTACCCTACTAAAGATACTTGATCATCGGAAGTGCTCTCAGAAAGCCAGGATTCCGTTATTAAGATAATGTCGTAATTATTTGTAAGGACAAGTTTTTTAAGGTGCGGGAGTTTGTCAAGAATAGAACGCGAGTTGAATAAGGCTAGAGCTATACCATTTGTAGGAGGTGGTATAGGCACATCAGAGGGGTGGTGTAATTTGGAAGGAGGCAGGCTATCACGATTGGAAGGAGCGAAGGTTAGGGTCAAAGGGGAATATGTTGATGTTGGGGCTAGTGGAGGTTCAGATGGGGTGGCTTCCAGCCAAGCTGGATTAAATGTTGCAGTGAGAGGGACTGCTGAGGGGTAGAGAGACTGGGCATCAACGGAGGGGGAAACATCGGAGCAAAGGGAAAAACCTGTGGGGTTTGGCGGGTCGATATCAGACAAGGGTGATTAGGAGCTGTCGAGAAATACCGGCCAGTCGGAATCGAGTACTGGCTGAGGGGGGGTGCAGAGGGCAGGGTTGAAAATGTGTGAGGAATAGGGGTGTAGGGTGGTAGGTTAAGCTGCACATTGTGGTAGGGGTAACTCAAGTTGAGTGGAACACCAAATATGGAGCAGTTAGAAGCGGGAGCAGTGGAGATAGTTTTTGGGTGAGAAGTACGACGTGTGGCAGATTGGACGGCATGTGGATGCCGTATTTTGGTATTGACAGGCAGTGAGCACGGTGAATTTGTAGGGATCACCGATGCATTGGAGCAAGGGGTATTTTCTAAGGTCGAAACCTTATTCCGTGAGTTAAAGCGAGTTGATTTAAGAGGAGACAGTTGAATGAGGGAGGGGCTTGTGAGAAGAATAGGAAGACTGTTAGACCTATTCCTCTGGACGGCGAGTAGTTTATCACCGGAGGGAACAGATGGCGAGTTAGAGTTCGGGGTGTATCCAACAGGCGATGAGGTGGGAGAGCGAGGCAATAATTTGCGTCTCTTACTGGGTGGCAGTAAAAGGGGAGAAGCGGAAATGTCAAGATCAACAGTAATGGGATTAGATTTTAAAGAGTACAGTACGGGAGCAGATGAGGAGGCAGTGGGCGGTTGTGAAGAGGCGGGAGACGCGTGTAAAGGTAAAGCAGTAGGGACTTGAGAAGGAGCTGTGGAGCGACCAGCCGTCTGTGTTGAAGGCTCAGAAATATCAGGCGTCGTTCTAGTGGGGAAAGTCGAAAGAGATCTGGTAATTTCCCTTTGAAGTGGGGTTTTATCTTCGGCTATTTTTATGTTTTTATAAGGAGAATTAGAAGCTATAGTGGAACGCATTTTTATGAACTCTTTGGCAGACAGATCATCTGCAAATCGCATAAGGATTGGACAGTTGAAGCGCTGAACGCGCTTACGCAGCCTCGTTATTTGACAAGGGAGGTGGGCCATACCGCATGCATTCAACAGTGTGTGCTTGACATGCTCCGGAGGTATTCTCTCTGGGACATTAAACACGACTGCATTACGAGAGTTCCTCACTCTTATGAGAACTTCGGATGCAACAGAGTCGATAAAGCGGCCCGCAGCTGTCAGGTTTTGTAAGGTAGAATTTTCGATGCGTTCAGTGATGCACAGTAAGGGGGCGAGTTTACATATCGAATCTTCCAAATTCAGAAGCCGAGACTTTATATCCGAAATACTTCGGTCTAGAACAGCTGTTCTTTCCGTCGCCAAGCCTACAAAGTCACAGAGGTCAACCGAACATTGTTTTAAGGCCACGGGAGTTTGAAGAAGCCTATTTTTCCTAGTGACCGGGGTATAAGTGGACGGGGTAGTATTGGAAGTCTTCTTTGCTACACGTGGCATTTTGAAATATCAAAAAGATGCTGTGAATGAGGTGGAAGAGTAACGGAAAATAGAGCTGGGTTAGAATTTACTACTGAGAAAAAAATACCTGAATTTCTATGGGTTAACTGAATACTCTAAGAAAATATAATTTTTAGTATTTCCTAAGACAGATGAATGAAAACCATATCGACAACAGCACGCAAAACGACCTGGTGTAGCGCAACGCACGTGCTCCTTGCTCGTACGCTGCAATTCGGTTTCTTGTTTGTTGAGTCCTTGTGATCTTATTATTAAGGTTTGTATCTTTTTGGTGTCATTGTTCATTCAACAATCGAGTATCGTAGAATGTCACGGATAATCGCCTTTTGATTTCGGGATCCGTTGTGAATTTGTCTGTACATTGCTCAAACGTACCTTACAATACTCAATAGATCAATTTGGAGCGAGAAGAATACGCAAAATGCCAAGAAATGATCGAGGACATTGGAATCTGGACAGGACGTAATACGGCAAGTCTCTGGGGTGGTTTTGGGTACATTTGATTCTTTAGTTAATGTTAGATCGCCTATTCCTGTCAGTGCTAGTTCGTGTTAATGAGAGCAATATTGATCCTAAGGATGTTGATTTATATAGGCTGACAATACTAGATCTAGAACAACAGTTACTACCGGCTAGACTGCAGGCACATGAGGCAGAAAAGAAGTGTTCACAGAAATAGCGAGAGCACGAGACCAGCGACTAGGACACTTCCGATAGATCAGGGTGCAATGAGATAGGGAACCACACGCCGGTCGCCGACTACAAACCACCATCGATCGATTTTCCAAGAGTAGAACTAACGGCTTTTGACGGGCGAGCTGAACAATACTGCAAGTTTGTCAAGCAGTTCGAGACGTTCGTTGAAAATAAGGTAACCGACCCCGGGCAAAGGCTTATCTACCTTACTCACTACTGCCGAGGCCGAGCGAGGGAAGCTATCGACAGGTGTATCACGCTCGACCCGGAACAAGGCTACACAAGAGCAAAGAAGATTCTAAGGGACTTTTTTGGACAACCTTTTAAAGTAGCCCGTAACATTATAGAGGGCGTGATGTTTGAGGCAAAGAGAACCAAGGGCGACGTCTACACAATGGCCGACCTGGTGATTAAGATGCAAAACTGCTCAATAGCCCTCGACCATTTAGGTTGCAAGGCTGACCTAGATGCAATGCACACTTTGGAAAACATGGTCCGTCACCTTCCCCCCGAACTACAGGGTCGGTGGGCGGAAGAAGCGGAACGGATAAGCCGAAGCGACAGGGAAGCTAACTTCGAAGACCTGACCGAATACTTGGACAGGCAAACCAAGATAGCTGACAGCAGGTTCGGCCGACTTATCCGGGACAGCACCCGAGTAAAGAAACCCAGTACTAGCCAGGCTCAAATCACTTCTCGGGAACAGCCGAAATATCAGCCTTGGACCAATGCACACGCCATTTCATGCGATGCCACAGCGCAACCAAGTTGTAGGTCCTGTGGTACTAGCCATGGCCTACCAGAATGCCCCAAGTTCGTCAACGCCACAGTAGACGAACGGTGGGGAATGGCGAGGATTGCAGGAGCATGTTTTATTTGTCTCAACACCACGCACCGGACGGCAGCCTGTAGGACAAGGATCCTATGTGGTCACCAGGGCTGCACGGGCAGACACAATCGATTGTTACACCAGTCGAGGGAAACTCCACCCGAGGTGAGCACCGAGCCCAGTGCGATTTTTTCAACGTCGCGGTCTACCAGTAAACCAGTACGTTTGGGAATAGTTGCCGTGGGAGTGGTGACCCCGACTGGGGTGGTCAAAGCGTTGGCTTTCGTCGACAGTGGATCTGACACTACCCTAGTGAAAGAACGGTTTGCCGACAAACACCAACTGGCTAAAGGTGCCACGTCGTTAGCAGTGAGCACGGCGGGAGGAACACAAATAATGACTGCTGGCCGGTTGAGGTTGCAACTCATCTCTTTAGACACTAACGGGCAAATCGAACCAACGGAAGCATTCATATTAGCTGATCTCCCCATGCAAGTACCAAGGTCGGTCAACGCAATCCTGACTAGGTGGCCCCACCAGCGGGATGTAACCGTTGTAGACTGAGACGACGACGAAGTGGATCCCCTCATCGGCTTCGACGTGCCAGGGGCGCATTGGGTACTGGACCAGAGAGTAGGCGACCGCCAGCCAACTTACGCCGTATGTACGGCCCTGTGATGGATGTTATACGGTCCAGTAGGGGTACGTGGGTCCGTGAATTACTTATCCGCCGAAACGGACCGCATAGAGTATCACCTGCGGCGGCTGTATGAAAAGGAGTTTCAAGACATTGGAGACGAAAGACCGACGTTGTCTCAAAAGGATCACTTCGCTCTACAAACGGTGTGGCAAGGAGCTAGTGGCTTCAAAAACAGTTCGAGGTTCCCCTCCCATGGCGCACATCGGTCGACCCGTGGACCGATAACAGAAACTACGTTCTCCAAGGACTACCAAGACTGAAGGAATGCGTCGTTTGTGACCAGGATCTGTGGGAACGATATACAGAATTAATGAAGCGGAACAAAGCCCTCAGATAAGTTGAAAGATGCCTGCTACCACCGACGGCCGAAGAGGGATCCGGTATCTGAATCACCACATGGCTATCAACCTCAAGAAATCAGAAAACCTGCGGGTGGTTTTCGACTGTGTGGCCAAGTTCCAGGGCAAGTTGGTAAACGATAGCCTACTACAAGCGCTTGATTGGACAGCGCCATTGATTGAAGTCCTGTGCTGTTTCGGAGTGGGTAGAGTGGCTTTGTCTGACGACATCAGGGAAGTGTTTCATCAGGTGAAAATTCCGGTAGGAGAACGAGATGCTTTGCGTTTCCTGCCGTGGGAAGGGAGCGACCGGGACAACGCAGTGGTGAATTATAGGATGACCGTCCACCCCTTCGGAGCCACGTCGTCACCATTTTGTGCGAGCTACGCCCTCCGAGAATCAGCGAACAAACATGGAGATCTAGTACATCGGACGGTGGTAGAAACCGTCAGCAGGAACTTCTACGTCGACGACTACCTTGGGTCATTCGATGATGTGGAATCAGCTCTAGGGCAGTTCAGGGGTCTGACGAGATTGCTGGAAGAGGGCGGCCTCCATCTAACTAAATGGATGTCAAACGCTTCAGAAGTGCTGAACGTCATCCCGTATCACGAAAAGGCCGAAAGGGTAAGAGATTTGGATGGCTCTCCACTTCCTATCTAGCGCACCTTAGGGATACAATGGGACGCGGAAACGGACGATTTTGTTTTCGAACTAAACGTTCCCGAGCTGCCAATAACCCGTCGTGGCATACTAACTGCCGTCTCAAGTTCGTTCGACCCTCTCGGTTTCGTCTCCCCATGGCCGCTACCCGTAAAGATCTTGCTGCAGCGGCTGTGCCGTAAGAAAGTTGATTGGGACCCGTCACTGGACCGAGGGGACCGGTTGGGCTGGGAAGAATTTTTGAACACCTTGAAGAAATTAGGGCACATAATGATCCCACGATGTTCGACTCCTGGCCATACGACGCGGACTGGAGAACTACATGCCTTTTCCGATGCATCCGAAGTCGGTTATGGAGCTGTGGTTTACGGACGATGGGGCGCAGGAGATGGGCAATATACCACGAGGATCTTGTTCGCCAAAGCCCGCGTTGCTCCACTGAAGTCGGTCTTGATCCCACGCCTTGAACTCAGCGCAGCCGTGTTGGCAGTCAGGGCGGTACAAGCTGTGAAGAGATGTTTCGATCTCTACATTCAGTCGGTGAGCTTCTGGACGGATTCAACGATAGTACTTTTCTACATTAACAAAGTCCGGAGCCGGTTTAGTACTTTCGTTGCTAACCGGCTCACGATTATCCACGATAAATCAGCCACGAACCAGTGGAATCATGTCAGGTCTTGCGATAACCCAGCCGATCTGGGCTCCCGAGGTGCGACCAACTTCAGGCAACTAGACACGTGGACGAGAGGGCCAAACTTCCTGCAATTGTCCAAACAGGACTGACCCGTGTACGAATTAAGATCCCCTACGGAAGTAGAACTGGAAATCAAAGGCGTAGTGATGGCAGCCAACGTCGTCGAAGCGACATCCATTCTATCGCGACTGGTCAGGTTTTCTTCCTGGATGAAGACGCTTCGTTCGCTAGTTTGGTTAACCGGGTTCAGGAGAAATCTACTAGTCATGAAAGGGCTACGGCCCTCAGGTCGGATACGGATCGGCCCGACAAGTCCCGATGAGCTACAGGCGGCAGAGTACGATATCTTCCGAATGACACAACGCGAGGCTTTCGCCCGAGAACTCAAGAGGGCGGAAGAAGTGGGACCGACCAAAAAAGACATACCATCTCCAAGAGGCGAGCTGAAGCGTTTAAACCCCAAACTCATCAACGGACTGCTGCGGGTGGATGGTAGGCTGACCTAAGCCCACCTGAGCTTTGACACAAAGTATCCTATACTGCGGCCTGCGAGACAACCTGTAGAAAAGATAATGATTCAACACGTCCACGCCGTGGAGGGACATGCCAGGGAAAGTCATGTGACGAGCGCCATCCGAAAGCGTCTTTGGCTGCTGAGAGGAAGAGCGGCTGTAAAACGCGTAATCCGACGTTGTGTACGACTCAGCAGATGCAATGCCGCAGTGGGCAAACAACACATGGCCCCGCTATTAAAATGCAGAGTGACTCCAGGCTGGTGGCCGTTCAGTGACACCGGGTTGGACTATTTTGGGCCCTTGTGGATCAAGTGCGGGAAGAGATTAGAAAAGCGATATGAGTGTATCATGAGATGCATGAAGTCACGTGCGGTACATCTAGAAGTCGCACATTCGATGACAACCGATTCTTTCTTCGGTCCTTGCAGAGACTTATCAACCGAAGATGCGTACCGGCCGATATATACTCAGATAATGGATCGAACTTCGTGGGCGCTCACCGGGAACCGCAGCTTTGGCACAAGAACATATACAGGGACGAACTTCAGGATCGAACTGTGGCCTACGGCATACGATGGCATTTCAACCCCCCACAGGCCAGCCACCGAGGTGGCGTATGGGAACGCATGATCCGGTCCGCCAGACGGATATTGCTGTCGATCTTGGAGCAGCAACCGCCCGACGACGAGAAGCTGAACACCGTCATGACTGAGATGGAGAGAATTCTGAACAACCGCCCACTGGTTCCAGTAATGAACGGTGACCCCACCCACCTGGTGCTTACCCTGAATGACTTATTGACGTTAAGGTCGAACGAGGGTTTCCAAGGGCCGGAAAACCTTCGTGGGAGCTACCTCCACGGATGGAAGCAGGCGAACTATCTTGCCAAGGTTTTCTGGAGGCGCTGGCTGCGGGAGTACCTACCGGCTTCGCAGACTCGACAGAAATGGCTGGTCAAAACAAGACCATTCAAGGTTAGGGATGTGATGACTATCGCGGACGAAAGCGCACATTTCAGCACCTGGTCCTTGGGAGTGGTTATGGGAAACATCGAAAGCACTGACGGAATGATAAGAACAGTGAAGGTGAAGACAGCTAACGGAGTGCTCATTCGTGACATACGCAGTATTAACCTACTCGAGAGCAAAGGCGGAGGAGCTGATAACCCCGAGGCCCAGTAGACCTTTTCACACTAGTCATCGAGGTGGATAAAACAACACCGCAGATACCAAACGGTCTCCGTTAAACACGTTACGGTGCTCGCGGTTTTTCGTTGACATTACAGAAGGTTATTTCCGATATGTGGTGATGAATGTGATCCCATTGTACATCCCGACACATAAGCACATGCACGACGCACTCTACGTCCCGTAACTTCGTCAAATATGTGACAGTGTTCGTTATTTGCTTTTTGTTGACGTTACCGAATGCCCCTTGCATATGTGGAAGTAGCGGAGCTTGGGTCACACACATGCTACATTTTACTCGTTTTCTTGCTACACGGTCTTTTTTTGACGTTGCAGGAAGCCCTCCTTTGTTATGTAGTCATACCTGTGATTTCATTGTACACCCCGGCACACACACACAGACAATCACACACTCGATCAAATACATACATCCAGGACAGGACGGCCTTTTACAAGGACAGCATTTATGTGGCCCCTTCACGCCCGCCATCGGTCATTTGGTCTTGTAGAAGGTGTAGACTAGCCTCACTTCTATGTAGCCAACGGGTTAGGTGCTACCAGTAGTACGACGTTGACGACGAGCATTAGGCGCTCGCACTGACAGCAGCTCCTCGGCAGGTAGAAAGAATCAGTACCTTTATGCCGAACCTTTGACTCTGCTAAGGATCCAGGAGGATTTTGGTGGGCGGTCTAACAGCCGGTCGTGAAAAATCCTCCTTTACCCTCACAATTCAGTGTTTTTCCTGACATCACTCATTTTCTTGAACTATTGACTTGTCCTTACGAACTGGTTGATTTATGGACCAATTGTTGTTTGTTCGCGCCTAGAGCGCTACTTTGGCACATCCTTGTTCAAGACCTTCGTGACGCACGTGCTGTTTGCTCACACGCTGCTATTCGGTTTCACGTTTTCGAGTCCTTGTGATCGTATTATTGAGGTTTGTATTCTTTTTCATGTCATTGTTCATGTAATAATCTAGTATCGTAGAACATCACGGATAATCGTCTTTTGATTTCGGGATCCGTTGCGAATTCGACTGCGCATTGCTCAAACGTTCGTTACAATGTGTGCGTGACCTAAGCCCCGTTACTTCTACATACGGTGTCGTGTGTTGTGGTGAGCTAAGGTTTGGACAGTTAGCTCCATAGTGCATTGTAAATGCTGTATAATATTGAACACAATATACTTC
The DNA here is from genome assembly GCA_948099385.1 of Fasciola hepatica. Lineage (NCBI taxonomy): Eukaryota > Metazoa > Platyhelminthes > Trematoda > Plagiorchiida > Fasciolidae > Fasciola > Fasciola hepatica. Next base: position 1,364,911 of record CANUEZ040000001.1, on the reverse strand, counting down.
AAAGACGGTGTTGGGGGTTGGGTCCTACAGGGGAATTCATGAGGGATAAATAAATGAATTCGGCTTCATCTGGTATCAGCAGACATGGCCTGTAGCGTCGACCTCGCCGTCGCCACTGTCACCTTTGAACAGACATACCTTGCGAATATCTCGCAGCACGTCTCCTTTGTTCGTTCTCACCACCACCGTGCGCACAAAGTCATCGATTTCTGTACGGCAGTCCTTGATCACTCCAACCGGCCAATCGTCTTTGTGTAAGTGGCCCTCCACGAGGATGACCACATCGCCAAGTCTGAACGACCTCTCTTTGGAGATCCACTTTTGCCGAAGCTGCAGTGTCGGTAGGTACTCCCTCGTCCATCGTTTCCAGAAACCCTGTACCAGGTGGTTCACTCGCTTCCATCCAACAACGTACGTCTCGCGCAGGGTTTTCGCGGTGGTTGCTCTTACGTTTGACCGAAGTATTAACAGGTCTTTGGGGGTGCGTGCCGGTTCGCCTTCCGTGTCTGGGACGATCGGCACCAGGGGTCTGTTGTTCAATATGCGTTCTACTTCTGTTAGTAAAGTAGTCAGCGTCTCGTCATCCAGGGTTTGTTGTGAGTCCAGGACTGTGAGTATTTTCCTAGTCGATCGTATCAGCCCTTCCCAAACTCCACCACGATGTACATGTTCTATCGGGCATCTCGTTATGTGGTGGTCACCAGGGATTATTATGGGGTGTTTTGTTTCGTACTCCAGGCTTGAGGTCGTCAGCCGCCCTCCAACTCCCAGTAGTCCGTTGATTCGCATGGGGTTTAGTCTTTGGATACTGCTGTGCAACAGACTGCTTCCTTTGGTGTTATCACCTTTCCTGGTTAGCTCGCGGGCCTCGGACGGGAAAGCGTCCGATTGCAGTGGGTGTAGAACGTCGAGTTCGGCTTGATTCAGCTCACCCAGTAGTATCGTCCCCACATTCAATGTGTTTTGTGGTCTTGCGCCTTTCATAATCAATAAGAGCACTTTGTATCGTGTCCACCAGACCACGGCTTTTAACATTTTTGCCCGGTTGGGAAATTGGCACACTTCTTCTATTAGGCTTACGCCCCCCGTGAAGTTTGTAGCCAGTATCAGTCTTTTGGTCTCGATATCGCCATCGTCAGCCTTAGGTATTAAAGGCGTTGGCCACATCTCTTTAGCTGCAGTTAAGAAGTCCGGTCCCATTGTCCACGTCGGCAACCTCTCTAGTGTTTTCAGGCCCCTTGACGCAGAAGTCGGCTGGGTTACTGGCAGATTGTACATAGTGTCATTGGTCGGTTTTAGTCGACTCGTGGATTATGGTGAGTCTGTTGGCCACGAAGATGTTAAAACGAGTAGTAATGTTGTTTATGTAATGAAGTACCGTGGCTGAGTCCGTCCAAAAGTTTGTTTCCCAGTCTATCCGGACGAAGCATCTCCTAATCAGCATCGCGGCTTTCACGGCCAGTACTTCTGCCGTCAGTTCCAGCCTTGGAATCGACACCGTCTTCAGTGGAGCCACTCTCGCCTTTGCGAATAGTATCTGGCTGTGCCGCCCACCATTCGCGTCCACCCAGCAGCCGCAAGCAACTATCCCGTAGCCTATTTCTGATGCATCGGAGAATAAGTGGAGTCGAGCATCGTTTGTGCACTTGATACCTGTTAAGCATCTTTGTTTTTTGATCTCACCAAGTTGCTCCAGGCTGTGCAGCCAGTCGCGCTATCGCTTATCGTCGTCAACCTGGAGAGGTTCGTCCCAACCCGCCCCTCTCTGACACAGCGATTGCAGCAAGCACTCTCCCGGTAACAACCATGGCGAAACAAAACCTAGGGGGTCGTAGAGGCTTAAGAATGCTGATAGGATTCCTCTCCGTGTGACTGGTCGTTTAGGTAGGTCTAGAGTGAAAATGAATTCGCCCAAGCGTGTGCTCCATTTGTGAAGAGGGTCCCAAAAGCACTCTCGTACACTCCATTTTCTCGGACTTCGGTATAACATTGAGCACCTCTTGGTTGTTCGAAGTCCATTTAGTGAGCTTGAATCCTCCGAAATTTAGAGTGGCGATCAGCTGAGTCATATAAAGGAAAGAAGCATTTGGATCGTCAAAGGAGCACAGAAAATCGTCCACGTAGAAGTGGTTCATTGCTCTTCTCAGCAAATTGCTGGTGCCGCCGAAAAGCTCGAGGGTTTCACGGAGGGCAAAATTAGCACGAAATGTGGATGAAACCGTCCCAAAGGGGTGCACGGTCAGACTGTACTCGTCAGGTGTGCGATTTGCGTCGTTTTCAGGCCGCCAGAGAGGACGGAAGGCGGCCCTATCTTTAACGGGCATCTTCACTTGTAGAAACATTTCTCGTACATCCGCAGAGACGGCTACTTTTCCTAGCCGAAAACGACATAAAACCTCGACTAGTGGTGTTGTCCAGTCTGGGCCCTGTAGTATATGGTCGTTGAGTGACACGCCGTGACATTTTGCGGCACAGTCGAAAACCACCCTGACCTTCCCCGGTTTATTTGGGTTCACGACCGGGTCATGGGGTAGGTATCACCTCAAATTTGCGCTGATAGCCGCTGTATCTACTCTTTCTATATAACCTGAGTCTGTGTTATGTTGCATGGCTCGCGTGCATTCTATCCTTAATTGTGGCTCTCGAATTAGCCTGGTTTTGAGGAAGCCTAATCTTTTCAGAGCCATTTCTCGGCTGTCTGGCATTGGATTCATGTTGGATCTCCATGGGATAGGAACCTGGAAACGATCTTCGGCGTACTTGACGTTCTCGGCCACCATTTCCAAAGCCAACCTATCTTCTCGTGATGGGGCATCTCTATCGATGGCCAGGTCGGCATATTCGGTGCAATACAATTGTTGGAATGCCCGTTCGATGTTCGCCGTTTCCACCGAAATGCAGTTGATTTGTTTGCGGCATCTCCTGTCTGTACTACCATATAAAGTCCAACCGAATGTGGTGCTTACTGCGTAGGGTGCTTTTCGGCCTCTTATTCTTTGATCTAGGACCCAATGCGCTTCCGGTATATCGCAGCCGATCAGCAGATCAATTTCGTTACTCTGCCACTCCTGGATCGTAACCCCGTCGAGATGCTGCCACTAAGTCAGAATCGATTGCACTGACTGAGGTGCCCTCATCGGCAGGTCCTTTATAGTGAGTGCTTCTGGGGTTTCTGCTCTATCTTTGCCGACCAAGGACGCGAGTTGTAAGTGCAGTTTGGTCGACTGGATGACTTCGGTGCCACTCACTGTGCTTACTGCTAATGAGGATTGATTCCCTCTAACCCCATATCTCTCTGAGAACTCTTCCCTTACTAGCGTGGTATCCAAGCCAATATCTATGAAGGTCCACGCTTTGGCCACTCCTGTTGGAGTCACTACTCCCACGGCCACTACGCCTAACAGTACTGGTTTTTTGGCACGTCGTGGCGTTGGACAAATAACGCTGGGTATGGCACTCGTCTCGGGTAAGGTTACTCTCGCCTGATGCACCAGCCGATGGTGTCTGCCCGTGCAGCCCTGGTGACCACATAGGATCCTTGTCCTACAGGCTGCCGTCCGGTGCGTGGTGTTGAGACAAATAAAACATGCTCCTGCAATCCTCGCCATTCCCCACCGTTCGTCTACTGTGGCGTTGACGAACTTAGGGCATTCTGGTAGGCCATGGCTAGTACCACAGGACCTACAACTTGGTTGCGCTGTGGCATCGCATGAAATGGCGTGTGCATTGGTCCAAGGCTGATATTTCGGCTGTTCCCGAGAAGTGATTTGAGCCTGGCTAGTACTGGGTTTCTTTACTCGGGTGCTGTCCCGGATAAGTCGGCCGAACCTGCTGTCAGCTATCTTGGTTTGCCTGTCCAAGTATTCGGTCAGGTCTTCGAAGTTAGCTTCCCTGTCGCTTCGGCTTATCCGTTCCGCTTCTTCCGCCCACCGACCCTGTAGTTCGGGGGGAAGGTGACGGACCATGTTTTCCAAAGTGTGCATTGCATCTAGGTCAGCCTTGCAACCTAAATGGTCGAGGGCTATTGAGCAGTTTTGCATCTTAATCACCAGGTCGGCCATTGTGTAGACGTCGCCCTTGGTTCTCTTTGCCTCAAACATCACGCCCTCTATAATGTTACGGGCTACTTTAAAAGGTTGTCCAAAAAAGTCCCTTAGAATCTTCTTTGCTCTTGTGTAGCCTTGTTCCGGGTCGAGCGTGATACACCTGTCGATAGCTTCCCTCGCTCGGCCTCGGCAGTAGTGAGTAAGGTAGATAAGCCTTTGCCCGGGGTCGGTTACCTTATTTTCAACGAACGTCTCGAACTGCTTGACAAACTTGCAGTATTGTTCAGCTCGCCCGTCAAAAGCCGTTAGTTCTACTCTTGGAAAATCGATCGATGGTGGTTTGTAGTCGGCGACCGGCGTGTGGTTCCCTATCTCATTGCACCCTGATCTATCGGAAGTGTCCTAGTCGCTGGTCTCGTGCTCTCGCTATTTCTGTGAACACTTCTTTTCTGCCTCATGTGCCTGCAGTCTAGCCGGTAGTAACTGTTGTTCTAGATCTAGTATTGTCAGCCTATATAAATCAACATCCTTAGGATCAATATTGCTCTCAATAACACGAACTAGCACTGACAGGAATAGGCGATCTAACATTAACTAAAGAATCAAATGTACCCAAAACCACCCCAGAGACTTGCCGTATTACGTCCTGTCCAGATTCCAATGTCCTCGATCATTTCTTGGCATCTTGCGTATTCTTCTCGCTCCAAATTGATCTATTGAGTATTGTAAGGTACGTTTGAGCAATGTACAGACAAATTCACAACGGATCCCGAAATCAAAAGGCGATTATCCGTGACATTCTACGATACTCGATTGTTGAATGAACAATGACACCAAAAAGATACAAACCTTAATAATAAGATCACAAGGACTCAACAAACAAGAAACCGAATTGCAGCGTACGAGCAAGGAGCACGTGCGTCGCGCAGGTCCTGAACAAGGATATGACAAATTAGCGCTGTGGGCGCGAACAAACAACAATTGGTCCATAAATCAACCAGTTCGTAAAGACAAGTCAATAGTTCAAGAAAATGAGTGACGTTAGGAAAAACACCGAATCGTGAGTGTGAAAGGGGGATTTTCACGACCGGTTGTTACACAAGGTAATAAGGGAACTGTCAGGAATAAGACGAGAAGACGTTTTTCTCTGATCGTCGAGAAAGGCACAATGGGGTATAGCCCTAGATTACAAAGGAAGCATTCGAGTCTCCAAATTAGGACGAAGTTCTTCTCAAGGAGAGTATTACCCTATTGGAATAAGCTCTCGGTGGAGGTCATAAATACCACAACAGTGAGGGCTTTTAGGAGAGAAGTAGACCCATGTTGGGTGGCAGTACACCCCGAGTTATGTTAATCAACTTTTAAGGTCAGACGCAATTTACTTATTGCTTCCACCTTACTCTGCCAGGGCTGATACTGCACAAAATTTCTGCCTTTCAAAAAAAGAAAATCACGCAGTGTTGGGAGCTACGGAAACGCGCCGACCATACAACTATCTGGACACACGGATGGCCCTAGCCGCACTAAGTTCTGTGCACACTGAAATCATGGGTGCAGAAAGTAAGAGATCCGACTGGATATCGCACAGGCCACGCCCAGTCCCTACTAGACCTGGTCATCACCAATGATCGGTTCCTAATAGATGTGGTGCATCACTTGCCGCCCCTCGGCAAAAGTGATCACATTCTCATTGGATTCGATTATATCGTGAAATGGCCTCCTCTTCCCTGAGAAGCTAAAACTTTGAGATCCTTCAAAAGGACCAATTTTGACCAAGTCAGTGCATTTATCTTCTCCCAGCTAAATTCAACTAACACAGGTAACTCTGCTGATGAAATGGCAGAGAATCTCAGAGAGTAAATCTCCTTAGCTGACAGGCATTTTGTCCCCAGAATTAGTCGCCCACAGACCGCTAAGCGACCCCTCCCTCGCCCCGTTAGGGGCATTTTAGACGGACGCGCACGCCTCTTTGCTAGATATAAAGCCATAGACCTTGCCCGTGATGCGGAAGACTTCAGGATCATACGGAACATATGCAAAGAAAAGATTAGGTCCTATCAGAATGCAGTCCAACGATCTGCACTTGATCGAACACGGACCAATGAGGCATTTTTCTTTCAGTACATGCGCCGTCTTACGGGTACAGCTCCGACGCCATTAGCTCTCAAAGTTAGTGCCGGATCTCCAATCACTTCCCCTAGCCAAGTAGACGAGAAATTCAGCTCTTACTTCCGTACAATTTTTAGTTCCATACCAATGTCATCGCACCCTACCATGCATCCGTTATCTCTGATCACTACCCTTAACCGCGTCACTATTCCCATTGTTGCAGTCGTACTAGGTTTCCGACGGCTCACCCAATATTGCTCCATGGGCCCTAACCTAATCCGCCCTAGTATTCTCAAGGAATCCGCTGACACATTAGCTGCTTCTTATGCCTCGCTTTTTCAGCGGTGTGTTGACGGTGGAGTTTTCCCCCGTAACTGGAAAAAAGCAGTGATCCCACCCATCTGAAGAAGAGTAGTAGCCATCTTGCTTCTAGTCATAGACCCATTGGTCTAACTACCATAACCAGCAAAATGTTTGAGGGAATTCTTAAGAATGAGGCTCTTTCCCATCTGCATAGAAATAGGATCCTTTCCTCGTCCGAACATTGGTTTCTTCCTGGCAGATCGTGCGTCACCGATATGCTTACTGTCATGGATAGTTGAACGAAAGCCTACGATGATGGCCAGCTCTCACACGCTGTATTCGTCGATTTTGCTAAGGCCTTCGACAAGGTCCCCCACGCCCCTCTTCTTCATAAGCTGCAAACATACGGTGTAACAAGCTCCATGTTGGCCATCCTACGCAGCTTTCTTACCGACCGCACCTTTGTGGTTAAGGTGGGGAATGTTTTGTCTCAACCCTCCCCAGTAACAACTGGGCTCCCACAAGGGTCGGTCTTAGGTCCTCTTCTTTTCTTGATCTATATAAGCGATCTTCCGACAGCCGTTCTGTGGACATTGCCATGTACCCAGACGACGTAACCCTCTGGAGTTCACGCGTTGAAGACCTTCAAATTGCTGTTGATGAAACAAAACGTTGGTCCGAGGATTGGACATTTGTATATCCGTTGGTTTGGAGTCGAGCATGCTGCCAACACAGTAGAAATGTTCAGTCTTTCTGTTAGAAGGTAGAGGAAAACATCTCTTTTGAGCCCCTTTGCAGGCGTAATGGATGACAAAAATGATCGACCGAAAAACAAATGTTTGGTCAGATCAGATCGGATCACAGCTCAGGACTGGTGGCCAGCGCCAATGATAGTCCATTTTCTTATACCTGCAAGCCTTCGGACCTTACCGTGCTTCGTCCTCCTGGGATGCTGTTTTTCTCAGAAGCTGGGAGCACGGCCCATCGGGATCGCCGTCCGATAGAGTAGCAAAGAGCAACATTTCAATAGGATAGGCCTTGGAGACCAGCAGTTCGCTCTTCATGCAAGAGTCAATACTCCCAGCCATTAGTTCTCATGGAACAGTGGGGAAAACAAGATCTAGGGAATTCAAAAGTAGTTAGGGGTGGTACCTAGACAGACTGGAAGCTAATGAAGAAGAGGATAGAAGAGAAGTAGAAGAAAAAGAGGAAGAAGGGAATGCCGTAGCGGATTGAAATACTCGTTCAAGCGTTTAAGACCTGCAAATTGCAGTTTATGGAACGAAACGCTGGTCCGAGGATTGGAACCTCCCAGTTAATGATGACAAATGCGTGAGCATGTCTTTCGTCAGAGAGACTGTTCACACGTTTTCTATTACCGGAGCAACCACACTGCCAAGGGTTGACCGACACAAGGTGCTCGGTTTCTGGTTAGATTGTAACTTATCCTTCTCTCATCATCACCAACTTGCGAGCAAGTCTGCCTTTCGAGTCCTAAACATGATTCGAAGGTCCTTCCCGCGCATATCTAAGGATGATTTCTCCATAATTTTCGGCACGTATATCTGACTTCTGCTGGAGTGCGGTAGTCAGATAGTGCACTCTGGTCTTGTCCGAGACCGTGAGATCCTAGAAAGATTTTAGCGGGCCTACACAAAGTCAGCAAGGGGTCTATCCCATCTACCTTATCCCGTCCGCCTCTCACTCCTCAACCTCTATCCTCTGGACTGAAGACGCGTAAGAGGTGATCTGTTTTTGATGTTCCACCTTTTTGAAACAGGTCAAAGCGATTGCTTCTTCTCCGTCTGTCCAGCCTCTTCTCTCCGTGGTCACAGCAGAAAAGTTTTCAAACCGAGGCCACGCACTTCACTAAGGATTAACGTTTTTAGCTATAGGGTTATTACTATGTGGAATGCACTTCCGGAAGATATTGTTCTCTCGCAGAACAGAACTATCTTCAAGAAAAAGCGAGACCTCTACCTGGGTCTCTCCCAATAATTCCCTTGTCAAAAAACCAACAAAAAAGATGTATTTTACCGCATATATGTTCATGAATGCCGCATCCCCACTCAGCTTAAGGCACTGTCCACAGTGTGACACTGCATCATGTTATGTGTATTTTGTTTTCGCTGCCACATCCCTCCGCCCCCCCCCCGCTTCTTTTTACTCGCGTTCCAGCTCGGTGAATCCAACAGAAGATCAAAGATTTCCTCAAGACCGGGACAATTGGGCTCAAAGCCTCGAACCCGTGTAGTACTTCATGACTTCAAGACCTCGTGTGTAAGTGCCGCGCGGTTTGAATTCATAGTGCTCTCGTCTTTGAACTGAGTTTTTCAATAGTTTTGTGAATTAACCCAGTTTAATTCACAATACTGAGCGTATCATAATTGCATTTAAGGTGAGCTTTATCCGGAGAATATTTTTATTCTCCTTGTAGTATTGCCGAGTAGTGTTCGGTGTTTTTTGAGGTGATCTTTCCTCGCTTCTAATTTTTCTTTATGTTTTCTTTTTTTGTGTTAGCGGGATTTACCTGCTATTGTCAGAGTGCGTATTTTGTGTTTGGGTAAAGAGCACTTGAGTTGTATTCGCCCCCGTTTTTGGGGTTTTCGTTATGACACGCGTTTCCGACCCGTGCCTAGCGCCCAAGTGCGGAAAACGTGTGGTAAATGGTATAGAGTGCGAGATATGCAAGAAATGGGCTCACCCAAGGTGTTCAGGGATAGCGAAGGACATCTATGTCCCTTATAAACAGAACCCATGGGCTGAATGGGTCTGTGCCCCCTGCAAGGAGGCGGCCAGTCTGGCCTTTAAACTGCAGGCCCAAGGGCAGGACCAACGTCCACCAAGTAGTACCTCGGTTGTAAGCCCCGAATCACCGCAAGCAGGTTGTAGTAAGTCGTTTGCGGAAGTAGTATCAACACCCGAGAGAACAATCATCCGAGCGAATGGACCAGCTCCGAGGGCTTGCCAGGCGGTCGTTGCCTCCACTCCTTTGAAGCAGACCGACGAGGGCCAGTGGACGGAGCAGAAGCCGAGAAAGGCGAGGCAGGTCAAAAAGAAGGGCGACTGTAATAGAGCGAAAAATGGGTTGGCTAGGGTGGATGACCCTGCTCTTCTGGTATTAGAAAACAAGGTGCAGGACCTGCAGAGGCAGATCTTGTCGATGGGCAGAGTCTCAAGCCACAGGCTTCTGATCCTGGCCCAGTCTGTCAGACAACAGCCGAAGAAGTTCTACAGCTATGTACAGTCTAAAGGCTCAGCAATAAATGCCGTAGGTCCGCTATCCACTAGAGAATATGGTATTGTCACTGATGACCACGGCAAAGCAGACGCCCCAAGGGAATACTTTGGTAGTGTACATAAGATAGATAGTGGGGTACGAGTAGATCTGGCTCTGGTGCATCCTCCTCAGTTAAACGAGCTAGATCTCTCAGAGGAATGCGTGCGTAAGTACCTACAGGAGTTAAACAGCCACAAGTCAGTGGGCCCAGATGGCTTTCATCCAGCTATCATCAAGCCGTTGGCGGATATCATAAATCCATCGGTATGCAGACTGTACAGATCCACGTTGGACCAGGGAAAGCTGCCTCAGGACTGGAAAGTCGCGGCAGTCGTGGCAATACATAAGAGTGGGCCTAAGTCGGATGTGCAGAACTACAGGCCGGTAAGCCTAACTAGCATTCTCTGTAAAGTCCTCGAGAAGATCATCCGTGCCCATATCTGCCAGCACTTACTGCAGCACTCCATGCTAAGTCCGGCGCAGCATGGATTCCTGAAAAACAGATCTTGCCTGACCAATCTCTTGTGCTTCTCAGATGAAGTAACTCGACGACTGGACGAAGGTAAGCAAGTTGAAGTATGCTACCTCGACTTTAGCAAGGCGTTCGACTCCTTTAATCGACGTCTTTTGCTACGCAAGATGGAGAATTTCGGTATAGATGGGCCAGTATATAGGTGGCTGGAGGACTTCCTCTCCCACAGGACGCTTAACGTCAAAGTGGGGGACAGGTGCTCCAGTTTGGTGAACGTCGCCATTGGTGTACCTCAGGGATCCGTCCTAGGCCCGGTCCTATTCTTGTTATTTATTACTGACCTAGCATCCACTCTTCAATCGCCCAGCTTGATTTTTGCGGATGATGTGAAGATTGTTGGATCTAAGGGTAGGGCGGACTTGAGCAGGGAAATAGGCACCGTCCTGAACTGGGCATGCAAATGGGACTTACCTCTAAACGCTCAAAAAAGCCATTTGTTGTCAAGGACAACAGAGAGCCTAACTGTCGCCCATGATCAAGGGCTGTTCACAGTAGAAGCAGTCAGTAGGGTTAAAGACCTGGGGATCATCATGAAAAGTGACTTGAAATGGTCGGAGCAGTGCAACGCTGCTGCGCATAAGGCTCGGGGGGAGCTCTTTAGACTGCGATCAGCTTTGTCTTGCCGGAAGCCGAAGGTATTCGTACCTATTAACATGGCTATAGTACGACCTCACTTAGAAGGTAACGTGCAGGCTTGGTCACCCTTCTACAAAAAGGACGCTGCCTGCCTCGAGAAAGACCAACGTCTCGCCACGTGAATGGTTGATGGGCAGAGGGGTAAGACTTACGAGCAGAGACTCCGTGACCTGGATCTCTTCTCGTTGGAAAGGAGGAGACGTCGAGGGGATCTCGTAGAAACGTTCGAGGTAATGAAGGGCTTTTCTGGCCTTAGACCAGATAGTCTATTCCAAGTGGCCGTAGATTCCATAACAAGGGGACACGAAAAGAAGCTGTAAAAAGCCCGATCTAGGTTTATGGCTAGATCGCACTTCTTCAGCAACAGGGTTGTGAACAGTTGGAACGGTCTGCCTGGTGAAATGGTAGATCTGCAGACAGTCCAATCCTTCAAAGGTGCCCTTGATCGCAAGTGGTACGAGATCTTTCCTTGTAGTGAGCCTTGAGAATATCAACTAGATGGATGACGGGTAGCACTGTGGTCCTTCTGGAGTATGTTTCAGCAGACTTTTTCCCTCATTGCATACTGTCTCAGTGAACGCTGACGATGCATAATGTCTCTCGCAGTTGATGTGCGAAGAGGTTTTCCGTTTCCCTCTCATTTTTAGCGGGGATTCGACGAAATACACTCGGCAGTGGTGGGTGCATAACTGGTGTGCATACCATCGAAGGAATTCTGGACGCTCGATTGGCCGTGGCCATTACCTGTCCTGTGCAGACTGAACTGAACTGAACTGAACTGAAATTCAGTCAATGCGCTACACCGGCGGCGATGTTATCTGTAGAGCGCAAGCAGCAGTGATCTTCCGCCGGGGGGTTGAGCGTGTTTGATCTGCAAAAGCACATGAGAAGAAAAAACTCCACGAGCCGAAGCTCAGTAAGTGTATCAACGGCACCAACACTTACATTACTCGAACAACAATATGGCGGCCTACAACCTGACCATTACATATCTTTCTTGGTGGGGCTAGCTGTGTTTGAAATTTTTAGAACACAGCTCGTTCCCCCCCATTTAAGCCGAGATCCCTGTAGACTGATTTGATCCTGAATAATGTCAACTCCCCCACCATTTATATAATCATTTCCTCAGACGAGGCTACTTTCCCCACGAGGAATTATAATTCCCCTCTGTGGCCAGTGGCTCATTCTTCTATCCGGACGAGATGGTCCTTCATATTGTGCCATCAACGGATGCGCTAAAATGTTCAGTCCGAAGTTAGGCTGCAGAAGTAGATAAGCTAAAGGCCACTGTCCTTACCCTTAAGAATGAGTTAACCAGCCAATATCCCAGGCAGCCGATCAGGTGTGTAGAGTATCTGAGCAGCAAATTCTTGATGTCGCCAAGATTTTACAAGACGCCAAGAAATGCTCCAACCCAAGTAGCACTGCCCAATGCCTGCCCAATTGGGCTAGGGTTGGGCAAACGGTGGGCTAGTCATTGCAACGTTGGGCAACTCCATTGAAAGACGTTGGGCAGAGCTACCAGCGCCCGATTAGGCTAGAGTTGGGCATGCCCAGTGCATCGAGAAAATCGCGGAAAATGATTATTTCCTTCTCGCCAATAACTCCAGTTTCGCTCAACCGCCTAATATATCATTAAAGTATTCTCCTTCCTTTCGAGCTTAACCACTAAATTACCCCTATATGTGAGCAAGATGGCCATTTTACTGAAAAAGTACGTAAATTTGTTGAAAAAAATTGTCGGACATATTTACAAAAAAGCCGCTGGTCGATTTTCCATCAGTCCATCCTACGCGAGGATGTTCCTGTTTCTTCTTCATTCTGTCGACGGGATCTGAAAAATTATGGCATAAAAATGCTGATATTACCGTGTAGCGGTGGCCATCTTCGCTCATACTGTTACCACGTATATTGTTTAACTGAACGCTGACTGCCAAGCGCGGTTGCCATTTGACCGTTTCTCTTGCGCACGTTCTCACGCACGCTTCCAAATACATGCTAACCACTATCTCTCCCAGTCGCCTTCTCGTTCTCACGGGTCGTGGAGAATACTGTTCTGGTTAACATATTCGTGCAGTGCCGCACAAAAGAGTAACGTGCAGGTGGTCCACGCAGTACAATGGATCGAAGCACGCGTTTACTAAGAAAACCGCGAAGTAAGGTCTAATCAACCTTACAATCCAGTCAGCACAATGGTCCCCAAATAGTCAAGAAATGTTCCCTAGGTCGACCCCGTTTGATCCCCAGAACGACCCTAAAGTGACCCCACTGAGACGAAAAAAGGTCGGTTTGGGGGCGTTTTTCGGCCGACCACGAAAAAACCCTCCTATATTTGGTTACCTTCTGCATTACATTATAAACTCAATTCCCCGTATCTATTTTCATAACACTGCATAAACGACCCCGGAAACGAACGATACTAGTCCGGTGCGTCAAATAACTAGATGGAAACGTCCCATTTCACCGCTTTCATTTCCCACTTCCCAAGGTACACTTTCGGAATCACTTCCTTGCCAGTAACTGCGAGCTGCATTTCGATTACTGATTTCGGAAGAGAAAGAACAATACTTTTGACGCGAGAAACATGTATTGATGGGTAAATTGTACAGTGGTAGAAGGGATTTACAATATATACCGAGTTTTGTCGTTCGTACTTGTTAGCCATATGAAAACTGTTCGCTGGAATTGCTGTTTTCCAATGCCCGAAATAGGAAGAGACATTCTCTGTTGATCCCTCATTGTAAAACGAAGTGCAGTGAGCAAAACTTTAACATCTTTATGAACTAGGAATCGAAATACGTGTACTGTAATCCAATGGTAAATTTATTCCAAAGTGGGAAAGTGGTTACTGTGAATATGAAAATCATTGAGGCAGAAACTGGAATCTTGTGCTGTATAGAAATGGAAAATATCGCAATAGATGCATAGCGTGATATAAGATAGCGCCTTGGGAAATATATCGTAAGTAAAAGTCACTCACGTCGTACGTACTGCACTGAACGCTGACGTCGCGATACAGTTCATACAGACTCTCTTGATGACTAGCTCTACTCCTTTGTAAGAAACGACGCATTTTCTCTCGGATGAGCTGCGTTGTAGCTCCAGGGTAGTTCTTCAGGCACACGGCGTCTATAGCAATATGAATTCAAAATCTCATACTCACCTATCACAAGAGAACAAACTTTTGTTCCCGCCGGGGCAGGTCTTCCGTGTGCACCCTGCATGTTTACCTGCGCCAGAACTTTTATCGTCATTAGCTGACGCATCATATCCCTTGTGCAATCTCCAAAGTTGGTACCGGAAACTTTCTGCAAAAATGTGGCCTGAATAATAGAAAATATAATAAACCATCTCTCACCACTTGCTCGTAGTAGCTGTCATTTCCCCAGCGTTCATTAGGAGACGCGAGGTCATCAATGCTGTTTACGGGGACCCCTTATGGGACACGATTTTTGAAGTAACTATAGTTACATCATTGGCAAATAGAATAAAAAAGCTGTAATGTGAGTTTTAAATCTTAGAGATTTAAGAAACAATGGTTCCTTACTAGATTTCATCTATATATATATATATATATATATATATATATATATATATATATATAATGTTCACTAGGATCTAATTTGAATCGTCTGGAGTTTGAATGGATACTCTCCATTGAAGAGCCCACAAATGAATCACAACTGTGATTTCTCGTAGTTTTTCGTGTCTCGGTCACTGCTAACCCAACGAACAACGAGGCTGCATGTGCGATCCCTCATATCGATAGTAAGTAGTATGTGAACGTGCGGACAAAATCTCCCTGGAAGCACATACATACTATTTACTACCAACATTATATATATATATATATATATATATATATATAATAACAGACACTGAACAAAATTTCCACTCAATAAACTGGTGAATTGCATCGGCGAAACCGGTAAGAAATCCCATGTCTAAGTAAGCAAACAAACCGATGTAAACTCGCTTAAGCGAGTCATCCTTCGGGGCCGATTTCTCAACTCGGATCATCCTCATGATAACCCCAATCAGCACAGCGGTGCGCATTTTAGTCCCAAGATAGTCCCGCGGGAGACCGTTTTTAGTAAGTAATTTGAAGAGAGTTTTTGTCATGCCATTAGATTTGAACAGGTCTAAAACATGGGAAAATAATTTTATTTCATTAAAAACACTGATTTGCCAGCCCCGTCAGCACAAAGACAGAGCATTTAGTCCCAAAAAAGTCTCTCAAGGGACTATTTTGGGACTATTTCAGTCATGTGGTATAAGTAGGATAATTTCACCCGTTGCTTTAAGTACGTCTCATGACGTGGAAGTACACCTCGAATTCTTTGTAAAGTGCTACGTTTTATAGGATTGTTGTACACTAGGAAGTACTCGGGTCGTGTCAAGTAATTTTCGAGGGTGTTCACAGATCATGTTATTTCCCCTAATAGAAATTAATAAAAGTTCATTAACTAGTGCCTCAAGATAAAGTAATGTAGTAGTGCTTACCAAAAATTCAAAAGCAGAGCACGTAGGCCGCTGCATTCTCGTTGTGTTCAAAAATAATCCCAAAAATGTCCCCGGGGTGTTTCAACCGGGACTAATTTGGGACTAAACTGGGACTAATTTAGGACTTTTTGGGCTAATTTGGGACTACTTTGCTAACTGGGCCTATGCGCGGGTGTTTAACCGCCTTAAGCTCCCTCTCCCATTTAAAAGTCGGCCCACTTGGCTGGTGACCAGAAGCACCAACCGGTATTTTAATTGAAGTGGGCTCAACAGAGGCAGCCAAACGAATTGTTCCCTCAGTCGCAAAGCTCAAGGAGGAAATAAAATGACTCAGAGGAGTATCCATTGACAAACCACTTCACTTAAGGCTCCGCAGTGAAAAGGCTAAGTCAGCAACCTCACAAAAAGCCGATCCCAAGCTCAGAACGTTGCCTGTCGTCCAGGTAACTCGCCTTGAGGATCGAGCTCCATGTCCACCATCCGTTGCTTCCCCTCCCACTCCATCTCCCGTCGCGGAAAGTACCCCCGGTAGTGTTAATAAACACCTGACGCCTACAAAAAATATCCCAGACCCTAGCATTGCTAATAAGACCGTATTAACGGACGAGACTCAGCCATCCTCCAGCCCAGACACAAACCTGCAACCTGTTTCTGCTAAACGCTGCAATGAGGAGGTTAACGCACTAGGAAATGTCTCTGGTGCAGTCATGCATAATAGGATCACAAACAAGAAGACTCAAAGTAGTGAATCACGCAATGCTCCCAAAGGTAAGCCACAAAAAGCAGCCCAACCTTTTCGGAGACTGGAGGATGTAGACCGTCCGCCTGGTATGATTCCTCCCAGGTTGCTAGACGTCAAAACTTACCAGCCCCTCCCCCCCAACAGTATGTTTACCGGCTAGCCCCTCAATATACTCAGCTCCCGACTCCCCCAGGATTTCCTTTCCACTCCCAACTCTCCTCACTTCCCCCTCCTCAAACCCAAAATCAGTTGTTTCTGGCGATTCTGTAACAACTCCTGAGCATGTGCTCAAGTGTTACCTGAGTGCGCTGAATAAGATCCCGGAGCTTCGGCAGCTTGCAGTGGATAAGGAGCTTCAGATCATAGTCCTCACAGAAACCTGACTCACCCCCGATATACTTGATGCCAAAATATCCATTCCGGGATACTTCACAGTAAGGCAGGACTCCAGCGGGGGTCGTGCCGGTGGGGTTACTATATACTACGATAACTCTGTTTCTCTTCCCATTATATTAACAACTACCTTTTCATGTGTTGATTGTTTGTGGGCTGTGTTTACACTCTCTAGGACAGACATCGTACTGCTTGGTGTAGTCTATTGCCCTCCCGCATGCGATTCAGCCGATAGCCTAGGTCTCACACTCATTAGGCTCCCTGAAAAGCTACACAGACTTCACCCATCTGTTAGTCACTGGTGACTTCAACTCACCCAGTATCGACTGGTAAAAAGCTGATGCCCCTGATGTCACCTTTGGTAAACCCCTCCTAGATCTCGTACTCAAGAACTCATGGGTACAAAACGGAAAAGATCCAACCAGAAATCCCACAGGACATGCCCCGTCCCTACTAGACCTAGTCATCACCAATGAATGATTCCAAATAGATGTGGTACACACCTCTCGGCAAAAGTGATCACATTCTCATTGGGTTCGATTGTATTGTGAAGTGGCCTCCTCTTTTCTCAGAAATCAAAATTTTGAGATCCTTCAAAAGGACCAATTTTGACCAAGTCAGTGCATTTATCTTCTCCCAGCTAAACTCAACTAACCTAGGTCACTCTGCTGATGAGATGGCGGAGAATCCCAGAGTTGATCTCCTTAGCCGATAGGCTATTTGTATCCAGAATTTGTATTCCACAGACCGGTAAGCGGCTCCTTCCTCGCCCCAATATGCGCATTGTAGACGTACGCGCACACTGCTAGATATAAAGCCACAGGTCTTGCCCGCGATGCAGAAGACTTCAGCACCATCCGTAGCAAATGCAAAGACATGATAAAGTCCTATCAAAATGCAGTCCTACGATCTGTACTTGCTCGAGCATGGACCAATAAGACATTTTTCTCTCAGTGCATGCGCCGTCTAAGGGGCACAGCTCTGACGCCACTCGCTCTCAAAGCTCATGCCGGATCCCCAGTCACTTTCCCCAGCCAAGCAGCCGAGGTCTTCAGCTCCCATTTCCGTACAGTTTTCAGCTCCATACCGATATCATCCCACCCCGCCATGCACCCGATATCTTTGGTCACTACCCTTAGCCATATCACGATTCCCATTAGTGCAGTCGTACAAGGTTTCCGTCGGATCAACCAGTATTGCTCCATGGGTCCTGATTTAACCCATCCCCGCATTCTCAAGGAAACCGCGGACACATTAGCTGCTTCTTATGCGTCTCTTTTTCAGCGGTGTGTTGACGATGAGGTTTTTTCCAGCAGCTGGAAAAAAGCAGTCATCCCATCCATCTGTCAGAAGGGTAGTAGCCATCTTGCTTCTAGTCATAGACCCATTGGTCTAACTACCATAACCAGCAAAATGTTTGAGGGAATTCTTAAGAATGAGGCTCTTTCCCATCTGCATAGAAATAGGATCCTTTCCTCGTCCGAACATTGGTTTCTTCCTGGCAGATCGTGCGTCACCGATATGCTTACTGTCATGGATAGTTGAACGAAAGCCTGCGATGATGGCCAGCTCTCACACGCTGTATTCATCGATTTTGCTAAGGCCTTCGACAAGGTCCCCCACGCCCCTCTTCTTCATAGGCTGCAAACATACGGTGTAACAAGCTCCATGTTGGCCATCCTACGCAGCTTTCTTACCGACCGCACCTTTGTGGTTAAGGTGGGGAATGTTTTGTCTCAACCCTCCCCAGTAACAACTGGGCTCCCACAAGGGTCGGTCTTAGGTCCTCTTCTTTTCTTGATCTATATAAGCGATCTTCCGACAGCCGTTCTGTGGACATTGCCATGTACCCAGACGACGTAACCCTCTGGAGTTCACGCGTTGAAGACCTTCA
This sequence comes from Fasciola hepatica, assembly GCA_948099385.1. NCBI lineage: Eukaryota > Metazoa > Platyhelminthes > Trematoda > Plagiorchiida > Fasciolidae > Fasciola > Fasciola hepatica. The sequence goes on along the minus strand of CANUEZ040000001.1, from coordinate 1,346,473 downwards.
AATTGCTGTTGATGAAACAAAACGTTGGTCCGAGGATTGGACATTTGTATATCCGTTGGTTTGGAGTCGAGCATGCTGCCAACACAGTAGAAATGTTCAGTCTTTCTGTTAGAAGGTAGAGGAAAACATCTCTTTTGAGCCCCTTTGCAGGCGTAATGGATGACAAAAATGATCGACCGAAAAACAAATGTTTGGTCAGATCAGATCGGATCACAGCTCAGGACTGGTGGCCAGCGCCAATGATAGTCCATTTTCTTATACCTGCAAGCCTTCGGACCTTACCGTGCTTCGTCCTCCTGGGATGCTGTTTTTCTCAGAAGCTGGGAGCACGGCCCATCGGGATCGCCGTCCGATAGAGTAGCAAAGAGCAACATTTCAATAGGATAGGCCTTGGAGACCAGCAGTTCGCTCTTCATGCAAGAGTCAATACTCCCAGCCATTAGTTCTCATGGAACAGTGGGGAAAACAAGATCTAGGGAATTCAAAAGTAGTTAGGGGTGGTACCTAGACAGACTGGAAGCTAATGAAGAAGAGGATAGAAGAGAAGTAGAAGAAAAAGAGGAAGAAGGGAATGCCGTAGCGGATTGAAATACTCGTTCAAGCGTTTAAGACCTGCAAATTGCAGTTTATGGAACGAAACGCTGGTCCGAGGATTGGAACCTCCCAGTTAATGATGACAAATGCGTGAGCATGTCTTTCGTCAGAGAGACTGTTCACACGTTTTCTATTACCGGAGCAACCACACTGCCAAGGGTTGACCGACACAAGGTGCTCGGTTTCTGGTTAGATTGTAACTTATCCTTCTCTCATCATCACCAACTTGCGAGCAAGTCTGCCTTTCGAGTCCTAAACATGATTCGAAGGTCCTTCCCGCGCATATCTAAGGATGATTTCTCCATAATTTTCGGCACGTATATCTGACTTCTGCTGGAGTGCGGTAGTCAGATAGTGCACTCTGGTCTTGTCCGAGACCGTGAGATCCTAGAAAGATTTTAGCGGGCCTACACAAAGTCAGCAAGGGGTCTATCCCATCTACCTTATCCCGTCCGCCTCTCACTCCTCAACCTCTATCCTCTGGACTGAAGACGCGTAAGAGGTGATCTGTTTTTAATAATAATAATAATAATAATAATGGTTTATTTCGGAGACACCCGAAGCATGCTCGATTGCATGATCATATGATACAGGTGAGGTCACAAAAAGGTTCCTTGGATATTCATTTGGGTAAATGCAGCCTAAAAGTGTACAGGTTTTAGTGGTCGCACGAACGATTGCCCGGCATATTTGAGGTTGAAGGTCGGGTGGGCGTACACTTGCGAATTGAGTGAAAAAGGCTCCGCCGTCGAGATACGTGATGAAGTAAAGCGGTGATGAAGTAAAGATGCACAGTATTTTGGATAGCGTCGATGTAAAGTCGCAAGGGTGAGTAAACTGACAAAGAAAACTTTCAAATATCACCAACGAAAAATTGGAGAATTTTGGGTGATGAAGGACATGCACTTGAACCAGTAGTCCAGATGACCCGGAAAATAGCAGAAATATAATACCTAAGGATTTGTGGCGCCTTTCGAGGAGGGGGAATGCGTATATAAAACAGTCCGTGTAACCACGGAATTGGTATTTGCTATTCATCAAGAGGTTGTGGAGAACGCCCCCATAAAGAGGTGGATGTAGCTGCCCGAGCCTGGAAATTTCACTGGAGCAGAGTGACGAAAGTTGACAGGTGAGTGAAACACGATTCGAATAAAGAGTTCGTTTCAGGTTAATTGGTGAACACAATTTGACAACAGCAGTTGATATACGATGATCTTATGAAGTCTCAATGGGGTGGTGCATAAACGATACTGTCAAAACATGTAAAGAATCGCTTAACGGGATGCGCTGGTAAGAGTCTGACATGGGGTATTTGGGAAACAACTGGAAGGTCAGTAAACTGGCATACGTATAGTTCATTGCCAGCAAATGTTTGGAGAAATAGCTTTCTCAGTGTCGAACTATTTTTGTCCTGGATTGTGAATACTTCATTGCCAATGCAACTGTCATGAAATGCAAATGGCTGAATGAGAAAAGGTGCAACGGAAGGATACACTGAACATAAAGGTGGTGTCACGCCGATGAAGCGCTGGAAGGAGGACCATTTCGTTTTGTGTGGAATTGTTGGCACGTGAGAGACGAATCTTTAAATGATGGTTTTGTTTAGATAAATGTAGTTGTGACATACAAATTACCAATTGGATGAATGGTCTCTTCAAGAGTATACCAGGAATTGTCATATTCATAATAAAGATCTGAACAGTGAAACCGTTTCATGTTTTGGGGTACAGAATCCGGTAACTGGATATAATAGAATCAGGGTAAACATGGCATCAGCTCAGACAAATAAAAGGTAAGTCGATGGATATAAATGCCGGTATGGTAAACCTTGTTCAGGAACGTTGGAGGAGGCAATGGGTGGCAGCAGTAATATGCAGGGGATGTTGTTTTTCAATCCGCAGTTGGCACTAGTGGGTGAGGCTGGCCGTGCGCTGGACACCCAACCTGAAAACCAATTCTGGTGACAGGAGGTGCGATCCGCCAGCCTAGTTGCGCCCGCGTATCATTGCAGTTGGCCTGCACGCCCGATGTGCGCCGGCCAAAGCGGTGGATCTGACCGCGCCTCGCACCGTTGTGATTGACATGGGTTTTCTTGGTGGGGCCAAACGGCCGTGGGCATCAGGAAGTCCGCGATCAGGCAACCAGGCACCAGGGGATCCCGGAACGTAACCAAGGAAGCGTCATTCGGGTAGCGTATGAATAGCCAACGGTCAGGTAGATGCGTAGGCCGGGTTAGTGACCGGTGTGGTCTCCAGAGTATTAAGAGTCATCGAGAGAAAGGTACGCACGAATGAAGGTCTGGAAATAGAGAAAAAGTAGAGGAGCGCAGTCTGGGATGCTCCCAGCTGAGGATAAATGAGAATCGATACAAAGAGGCAACAATAATAGACAGTGACTCTCTGATACTAGTTTTTCGATTGCAGAAGGCGGAAAAACTAAGAATGGTTATTTAATTTCATCTGTCATAGACCGCCGGTGTTTGCGCGATTCAAAAGTCTAGACCCTTCTCATAGGCTTGGTCATCGGACATGTCTACATTTAGGAGCTGTAAGGTTTGGGTAACCGTGAGGAATTTATCCAACGCACTTCTAAACCGATGGCTGGAAGTAGAACTGCGTATTTCTAACGGTAATTTATTCCATAAGTTAGAGTACACTATGATGAAGAAATGTGAACGTAAGCTGGTGTTGGTAATAGGGGTTGAAAGGGTAAGAATTCTAGAACGTAGTGGATAGCTAGAAACGGGCGCAAAGTGCAGTGGATTAGAAGTATATGTCCGACTGTGAAGGATGTTATACAAAAACATAAGGTTCAGTTTCATACGGCGAAGCCATAAAGGGTCTAGTTTAAAAAATAAGCAGCGTTCTTTATAAGTGAGGGCTGAGCTCCATCCAATCAGTCGCTTGGTAAAACTACGTTGAACTGACTCGATACCAATTCTGTCTGATTTCCGCATACTAGAAAAGATCAGTGGGCAGTATTCTAATAAAGGCCTGGCATGAGATTTATAAAGGAAAAGAATGTAGTCTCGAAGTTGGAAGGAGCGAAATATTAGCCCTAGACACTTTCTGGCCTCAGCGACTTGGAGGGCCGAATATTCCGAGAAATTAAATGTGCAGGAATAGTTCAAGCCAAGGTCCCGAACTATTTGCTTGTTAGCAATGGTTGAACCACAAACGGTTAAGGATCCTGGAGGTAGCTTGCATTTATATGTAAGAACCTCACATTTGTCGGCGGAAAAATTCACCTGCCAAGTTGAACACCATCTATGGAGTGCAGATATGTCTTTAGAGATGTTTAAGATAGCCGAGGCGATGCATTCAGGCTTGAATGAGTATACAATTTTAATGTCATCAGCAAAAGAAAGAAGATCAAAGATATCCTCAAGAACCGGGACAATTGGGCTCAAAGCCTCGAACCCGTGTAGTACTTCATGACTTCAAGACCTCGTGTGTAAGTGCCGCGCGGTTTGAATTCATAGTGCTCTCGTCTTTGAACTGAGTTTTTCAATAGTTTTGTGAATTAACCCAGTTTAATTCACAATACTGAGCGTATCATAATTGCATTTAAGGTGAGCTTTATCCGGAGAATATTTTTATTCTCCTTGTAGTATTGCCGAGTAGTGTTCGGTGTTTTTTGAGGTGATCTTTCCTCGCTTCTAATTTTTCTTTATGTTTTCTTTTTTTGTGTTAGCGGGATTTACCTGCTATTGTCAGAGTGCGTATTTTGTGTTTGGGTAAAGAGCACTTGAGTTGTATTCGCCCCCGTTTTTGGGGTTTTCGTTATGACACGCGTTTCCGACCCGTGTCTAGCGCCCAAGTGCGGAAAACGTGTGGTAAATGGTATAGAGTGCGAGATATGCAAGAAATGGGCTCACCCAAGGTGTTCAGGGATAGCGAAGGACATCTATGTCCCTTATAAACAGAACCCATGGGCTGAATGGGTCTGTGCCCCCTGCAAGGAGGCGGCCAGTCTGGCCTTTAAACTGCAGGCCCAAGGGCAGGACCAACGTCCACCAAGTAGTACCTCGGTTGTAAGCCCCGAATCACCGCAAGCAGGTTGTAGTAAGTCGTTTGCGGAAGTAGTATCAACACCCGAGAGAACAATCATCCGAGCGAATGGACCAGCTCCGAGGGCTTGCCAGGCGGTCGTTGCCTCCACTCCTTTGAAGCAGACCGACGAGGGCCAGTGGACGGAGCAGAAGCCGAGAAAGGCGAGGCAGGTCAAAAAGAAGGGCGACTGTAATAGAGCGAAAAATGGGTTGGCTAGGGTGGATGACCCTGCTCTTCTGGTATTAGAAAACAAGGTGCAGGACCTGCAGAGGCAGATCTTGTCGATGGGCAGAGTCTCAAGCCACAGGCTTCTGATCCTGGCCCAGTCTGTCAGACAACAGCCGAAGAAGTTCTACAGCTATGTACAGTCTAAAGGCTCAGCAATAAATGCCGTAGGTCCGCTATCCACTAGAGAATATGGTATTGTCACTGATGACCACGGCAAAGCAGACGCCCCAAGGGAATACTTTGGTAGTGTACATAAGATAGATAGTGGGGTACGAGTAGATCTGGCTCTGGTGCATCCTCCTCAGTTAAACGAGCTAGATCTCTCAGAGGAATGCGTGCGTAAGTACCTACAGGAGTTAAACAGCCACAAGTCAGTGGGCCCAGATGGCTTTCATCCAGCTATCATCAAGCCGTTGGCGGATATCATAAATCCATCGGTATGCAGACTGTACAGATCCACGTTGGACCAGGGAAAGCTGCCTCAGGACTGGAAAGTCGCGGCAGTCGTGGCAATACATAAGAGTGGGCCTAAGTCGGATGTGCAGAACTACAGGCCGGTAAGCCTAACTAGCATTCTCTGTAAAGTCCTCGAGAAGATCATCCGTGCCCATATCTGCCAGCACTTACTGCAGCACTCCATGCTAAGTCCGGCGCAGCATGGATTCCTGAAAAACAGATCTTGCCTGACCAATCTCTTGTGCTTCTCAGATGAAGTAACTCGACGACTGGACGAAGGTAAGCAAGTTGAGGTATGCTACCTCGACTTTAGCAAGGCGTTCGACTCCTTTAATCGACGTCTTTTGCTACGCAAGATGGAGAATTTCGGTATAGATGGGCCAGTATATAGGTGGCTGGAGGACTTCCTCTCCCACAGGACGCTTAACGTCAAAGTGGGGGACAGGTGCTCCAGTTTGGTGAACGTCGCCATTGGTGTACCTCAGGGATCCGTCCTAGGCCCGGTCCTATTCTTGTTATTTATTACTGACCTAGCATCCACTCTTCAATCGCCCAGCTTGATTTTTGCGGATGATGTGAAGATTGTTGGATCTAAGGGTAGGGCGGACTTGAGCAGGGAAATAGGCACCGTCCTGAACTGGGCATGCAAATGGGACTTACCTCTAAACGCTCAAAAAAGCCATTTGTTGTCAAGGACAACAGAGAGCCTAACTGTCGCCCATGATCAAGGGCTGTTCACAGTAGAAGCAGTCAGTAGGGTTAAAGACCTGGGGATCATCATGAAAAGTGACTTGAAATGGTCGGAGCAGTGCAACGCTGCTGCGCATAAGGCTCGGGGGGAGCTCTTTAGACTGCGATCAGCTTTGTCTTGCCGGAAGCCGAAGGTATTCGTACCTATTAACATGGCTATAGTACGACCTCACTTAGAAGGTAGCGTGCAGGCTTGGTCACCCTTCTACAAAAAGGACGCTGCCTGCCTCGAGAAAGACCAACGTCTCGCCACGTGAATGGTTGATGGGCAGAGGGGTAAGACTTACGAGCAGAGACTCCGTGACCTGAATCTCTTCTCGTTGGAAAGGAGGAGACGTCGAGGGGATCTCGTAGAAACGTTCGAGGTAATGAAGGGCTTTTCTGGCCTTAGACCAGATAGTCTATTCCAAGTGGCCGTAGATTCCATAACAAGGGGACACGAAAAGAAGCTGTAAAAAGCCCGATCTAGGTTTATGGCTAGATCGCACTTCTTCAGCAACAGGGTTGTGAACAGTTGGAACGGTCTGCCTGGTGAAATGGTAGATCTGCAGACAGTCCAATCCTTCAAAGGTGCCCTTGATCGCAAGTGGTACGAGATCTTTCCTTGTAGTGAGCCTTGAGAATATCAACTAGATGGATGACGGGTAGCACTGTGGTCCTTCTGGAGTATGTTTCAGCAGACTTTTTCCCTCATTGCATACTGTCTCAGTGAACGCTGACGATGCATAATGTCTCTCGCAGTTGATGTGCGAAGAGGTTTTCCGTTTCCCTCTCATTTTTAGCGGGGATTCGACGAAATACACTCGGCAGTGGTGGGTGCATAACTGGTGTGCATACCATCGAAGGAATTCTGGACGCTCGATTGGCCGTGGCCATTACCTGTCCTGTGCAGACTGAACTGAACTGAACTACACAGAGCGTCTCCGTGCCCTAGACCTATTCTCGATGGAAAGACGGCGCATTCGCGGGGATTTGATAGAAACCTTCAAGGTAATAAAAGGACGGTCAGGAATAAGTCGAGAAGACCTTTTTTCGCTGATCCCCGAGAGAGGCACAAGGGGGCATAGCCTTAGATTACAAAGGAAACATTCGAGGCTCCAAATTAGGGCGAAGTACTTCTCAAATAGAGTGGTACCCTATTGGAATAAGCTCCCGGAAGAGGTCATAAATACCACAACAGTGAAGGCCTTTAAGAAAGCACTAGACCTATGTTGGGTGGCGGTATACCCCGAGTTATGCTAAGCAACTTTTAGGGTCAGATGCAATTTACTTATTGTTTCCACCTTACTCTGCCAGGGCTGATACTGCACAAAATTTATGCCTTTCAGAAAAAGAAAATCACGCAGTGTTGGGAGCTACGGAAACGCGCCGACAACACAACTATCTGGACACACCATTGGCTCTAGCCACACCAAGTCCTGTGCAAACTGAACTGAACTGAACTGAACTGAACTGAACTGATATTCAGTCAATGCGCTACACCGGCGGCGATGTTATCTGTAGAGCGCAAGCAGCAGTGATCTTCCGCCGGGGGGTTGAGCGTGTTTGATCTGCAAAAGCACATGAGAAGAAAAAACTCCACGAGCCGAAGCTCAGTAAGTGTATCAACGGCACCAACACTTACATTACTCGAACAACAATATGGCGGCCTACAACCTGACCATTACATATCTTTCTTGGTGGGGCTAGCTGTGTTTGAAATTTTTAGAACACAGCTCGTTCCCCCCCATTTAAGCCGAGATCCCTGTAGACTGATTTGATCCTGAATAATGTCAACTCCCCCACCATTTATATAATCATTTCCTCAGACGAGGCTACTTTCCCCACGAGGAATTATAATTCCCCTCTGTGGCCAGTGGCTCATTCTTCTATCCGGACGAGACGGTCCTTCATATTGTGCCATCAACGGATGCGCTAAAATGTTCAGTCCGAAGTTAGGCTGCAGAAGTAGATAAGCTAAAGGCCACTGTCCTTACCCTTAAGAATGAGTTAACCAGCCAATATCCCAGGCAGCCGATCAGGTGTGTAGAGTATCTGAGCAGCAAATTCTTGATGTCGCCAAGATTTTACAAGACGCCAAGAAATGCTCCAACCCAAGTAGCACTGCCCAATGCCTGCCCAATTGGGCTAGGGTTGGGCAAACGGTGGGCTAGTCATTGCAACGTTGGGCAACTCCATTGAAAGACGTTGGGCAGAGCTACCAGCGCCCGATTAGGCTAGAGTTGGGCATGCCCAGTGCATCGAGAAAATCGCGGAAAATGATTATTTCCTTCTCGCCAATAACTCCAGTTTCGCTCAACCGCCTAATATATCATTAAAGTATTCTTCTTCCTTTCGAGCTTAACCACTAAATTACCCCTATATGTGAGCAAGATGGCCATTTTACTGAAAAAGTACGTAAATTTGTTGAAAAAAATTGTCGGACATATTTACAAAAAAGCCGCTGGTCGATTTTCCATCAGTCCATCCTACGCGAGGATGTTCCTGTTTCTTCTTCATTCTGTCGACGGGATCTGAAAAATTATGGCATAAAAATGCTGATATTACCGTGTAGCGGTGGCCATCTTCGCTCATACTGTTACCACGTATATTGTTTAACTGAACGCTGACTGCCAAGCGCGGTTGCCATTTGACCGTTTCTCTTGCGCACGTTCTCACGCACGCTTCCAAATACATGCTAACCACTATCTCTCCCAGTCGCCTTCTCGTTCTCACGGGTCGTGGAGAATACTGTTCTGGTTAACATATTCGTGCAGTGCCGCACAAAAGAGTAACGTGCAGGTGGTCCACGCAGTACAATGGATCGAAGCACGCGTTTACTAAGAAAACCGCGAAGTAAGGTCTAATCAACCTTACAATCCAGTCAGCACAATGGTCCCCAAATAGTCAAGAAATGTTCCCTAGGTCGACCCCGTTTGATCCCCAGAACGACCCTAAAGTGACCCCACTGAGACGAAAAAAGGTCGGTTTGGGGGCGTTTTTCGGCCGACCACGAAAAAACCCTCCTATATTTGGTTACCTTCTGCATTACATTATAAACTCAATTCCCCGTATCTATTTTCATAACACTGCATAAACGACCCCGGAAACGAACGATACTAGTCCGGTGCGTCAAATAACTAGATGGAAACGTCCCATTTCACCGCTTTCATTTCCCACTTCCCAAGGTACACTTTCGGAATCACTTCCTTGCCAGTAACTGCGAGCTGCATTTCGATTACTGATTTCGGAAGAGAAAGAACAATACTTTTGACGCGAGAAACATGTATTGATGGGTAAATTGTACAGTGGTAGAAGGGATTTACAATATATACCGAGTTTTGTCGTTCGTACTTGTTAGCCATATGAAAACTGTTCGCTGGAATTGCTGTTTTCCAATGCCCGAAATAGGAAGAGACATTCTCTGTTGATCCCTCATTGTAAAACGAAGTGCAGTGAGCAAAACTTTAACATCTTTATGAACTAGGAATCGAAATACGTGTACTGTAATCCAATGGTAAATTTATTCCAAAGTGGGAAAGTGGTTACTGTGAATATGAAAATCATTGAGGCAGAAACTGGAATCTTGTGCTGTATAGAAATGGAAAATATCGCAATAGATGCATAGCGTGATATAAGATAGCGCCTTGGGAAATATATCGTAAGTAAAAGTCACTCACGTCGTACGTACTGCACTGAACGCTGACGTCGCGATACAGTTCATACAGACTCTCTTGATGACTAGCTCTACTCCTTTGTAAGAAACGACGCATTTTCTCTCGGATGAGCTGCGTTGTAGCTCCAGGGTAGTTCTTCAGGCACACGGCGTCTATAGCAATATGAATTCAAAATCTCATACTCACCTATCACAAGAGAACAAACTTTTGTTCCCGCCGGGGCAGGTCTTCCGTGTGCACCCTGCATGTTTACCTGCGCCAGAACTTTTATCGTCATTAGCTGACGCATCATATCCCTTGTGCAATCTCCAAAGTTGGTACCGGAAACTTTCTGCAAAAATGTGGCCTGAATAATAGAAAATATAACAAACCATCTCTCACCACTTGCTCGTAGTAGCTGTCATTTCCCCAGCGTTCATTAGGAGACGCGAGGTCATCAATGCTGTTTACGGGGATCCCCTATGGGACACGATTTTTGAAGTAACTATAGTTACATCATTGGCAAATAGAATAAAAAAGCTGTAATGTGAGTTTTAAATCTTAGAGATTTAAGAAACAATGGTTCCTTACTAGATTTCATCTATATATATATATATATATATATATATATATATATATATATATATATATATATATATATATATATATAATGTTCACTAGGATCTAATTTGAATCGTCTGGAGTTTGAATGGATACTCTCCATTGAAGAGCCCACAAATGAATCACAACTGTGATTTCTCGTAGTTTTTCGTGTCTCGGTCACTGCTAACCCAACGAACAACGAGGCTGCATGTGCGATCCCTCATATCGATAGTAAGTAGTATGTGAACGTGCGGACAAAATCTCCCTGGAAGCACATACATACTATTTACTACCAACATTATATATATATATATATATATATATATATATATATATATATATAATAACAGACACTGAACAAAATTTCCACTCAATAAACTGGTGAATTGCATCGGCGAAACCGGTAAGAAATCCCATGTCTAAGTAAGCAAACAAACCGATGTAAACTCGCTTAAGCGAGTCATCCTTCGGGGCCGATTTCTCAACTCGGATCATCCTCATGATAACCCCAATCAGCACAGCGGTGCGCATTTTAGTCCCAAGATAGTCCCGCGGGAGACCGTTTTTAGTAAGTAATTTGAAGAGAGTTTTTGTCATGCCATTAGATTTGAACAGGTCTAAAACATGGGAAAATAATTTTATTTCATTAAAAACACTGATTTGCCAGCCCCGTCAGCACAAAGACAGAGCATTTAGTCCCAAAAAAGTCTCTCAAGGGACTATTTTGGGACTATTTCAGTCATGTGGTATAAGTAGGATAATTTCACCCGTTGCTTTAAGTACGTCTCATGACGTGGAAGTACACCTCGAATTCTTTGTAAAGTGCTACGTTTTATAGGATTGTTGTACACTAGGAAGTACTCGGGTCGTGTCAAGTAATTTTCGAGGGTGTTCACAGATCATGTTATTTCCCCTAATAGAAATTAATAAAAGTTCATTAACTAGTGCCTCAAGATAAAGTAATGTAGTAGTGCTTACCAAAAATTCAAAAGCAGAGCACGTAGGCCGCTGCATTCTCGTTGTGTTCAAAAATAATCCCAAAAATGTCCCCGGGGTGTTTCAACCGGGACTAATTTGGGACTAAACTGGGACTAATTTAGGACTTTTTGGGCCAATTTGGGACTACTTTGCTAACTGGGCCTATGCGCGGGTGTTTAACCGCCTTAAGCTCCCTCTCCCATTTAAAAGTCGGCCCACTTGGCTGGTGACCAGAAGCACCAACCGGTATTTTAATTGAAGTGGGCTCAACAGAGGCAGCCAAACGAATTGTTCCCTCAGTCGCAAAGCTCAAGGAGGAAATAAAATGACTCAGAGGAGTATCCATTGACAAACCACTTCACTTAAGGCTCCGCAGTGAAAAGGCTAAGTCAGCAACCTCACAAAAAGCCGATCCCAAGCTCAGAACGTTGCCTGTCGTCCAGGTAACTCGCCTTGAGGATCGAGCTCCATGTCCACCATCCGTTGCTTCCCCTCCCACTCCATCTCCCGTCGCGGAAAGTACCCCCGGTAGTGTTAATAAACACCTGACGCCTACAAAAAATATCCCAGACCCTAGCATTGCTAATAAGACCGTATTAACGGACGAGACTCAGCCATCCTCCAGCCCAGACACAAACCTGCAACCTGTTTCTGCTAAACGCTGCAATGAGGAGGTTAACGCACTAGGAAATGTCTCTGGTGCAGTCATGCATAATAGGATCACAAACAAGAAGACTCAAAGTAGTGAATCACGCAATGCTCCCAAAGGTAAGCCACAAAAAGCAGCCCAACCTTTTCGGAGACTGGAGGATGTAGACCGTCCGCCTGGTATGATTCCTCCCAGGTTGCTAGACGTCAAAACTTACCAGCCCCTCCCCCCCAACAGTATGTTTACCGGCTAGCCCCTCAATATACTCAGCTCCCGACTCCCCCAGGATTTCCTTTCCACTCCCAACTCTCCTCACTTCCCCCTCCTCAAACCCAAAATCAGTTGTTTCTGGCGATTCTGTAACAACTCCTGAGCATGTGCTCAAGTGTTACCTGAGTGCGCTGAATAAGATCCCGGAGCTTCGGCAGCTTGCAGTGGATAAGGAGCTTCAGATCATAGTCCTCACAGAAACCTGACTCACCCCCGATATACTTGATGCCAAAATATCCATTCCGGGATACTTCACAGTAAGGCAGGACTCCAGCGGGGGTCGTGCCGGTGGGGTTACTATATACTACGATAACTCTGTTTCTCTTCCCATTATATTAACAACTACCTTTTCATGTGTTGATTGTTTGTGGGCTGTGTTTACACTCTCTAGGACAGACATCGTACTGCTTGGTGTAGTCTATTGCCCTCCCGCATGCGATTCAGCCGATAGCCTAGGTCTCACACTCATTAGGCTCCCTGAAAAGCTACACAGACTTCACCCATCTGTTAGTCACTGGTGACTTCAACTCACCCAGTATCGACTGGTAAAAAGCTGATGCCCCTGATGTCACCTTTGGTAAACCCCTCCTAGATCTCGTACTCAAGAACTCATGGGTACAAAACGGAAAAGATCCAACCAGAAATCCCACAGGACATGCCCCGTCCCTACTAGACCTAGTCATCACCAATGAATGATTCCAAATAGATGTGGTACACACCTCTCGGCAAAAGTGATCACATTCTCATTGGGTTCGATTGTATTGTGAAGTGGCCTCCTCTTTTCTCAGAAATCAAAATTTTGAGATCCTTCAAAAGGACCAATTTTGACCAAGTCAGTGCATTTATCTTCTCCCAGCTAAACTCAACTAACCTAGGTCACTCTGCTGATGAGATGGCGGAGAATCCCAGAGTTGATCTCCTTAGCCGATAGGCTATTTGTATCCAGAATTTGTATTCCACAGACCGGTAAGCGGCTCCTTCCTCGCCCCAATATGCGCATTGTAGACGTACGCGCACACTGCTAGATATAAAGCCACAGGTCTTGCCCGCGATGCAGAAGACTTCAGCACCATCCGTAGCAAATGCAAAGACATGATAAAGTCCTATCAAAATGCAGTCCTACGATCTGTACTTGCTCGAGCATGGACCAATAAGACATTTTTCTCTCAGTGCATGCGCCGTCTAAGGGGCACAGCTCTGACGCCACTCGCTCTCAAAGCTCATGCCGGATCCCCAGTCACTTTCCCCAGCCAAGCAGCCGAGGTCTTCAGCTCCCATTTCCGTACAGTTTTCAGCTCCATACCGATATCATCCCACCCCGCCATGCACCCGATATCTTTGGTCACTACCCTTAGCCATATCACGATTCCCATTAGTGCAGTCGTACAAGGTTTCCGTCGGATCAACCAGTATTGCTCCATGGGTCCTGATTTAACCCATCCCCGCATTCTCAAGGAAACCGCGGACACATTAGCTGCTTCTTATGCGTCTCTTTTTCAGCGGTGTGTTGACGATGAGGTTTTTTCCAGCAGCTGGAAAAAAGCAGTCATCCCATCCATCTGTCAGAAGGGTAGTAGCCATCTTGCTTCTAGTCATAGACCCATTGGTCTAACTACCATAACCAGCAAAATGTTTGAGGGAATTCTTAAGAATGAGGCTCTTTCCCATCTGCATAGAAATAGGATCCTTTCCTCGTCCGAACATTGGTTTCTTCCTGGCAGATCGTGCGTCACCGATATGCTTACTGTCATGGATAGTTGAACGAAAGCCTACGATGATGGCCAGCTCTCACACGCTGTATTCATCGATTTTGCTAAGGCCTTCGACAAGGTCCCCCACGCCCCTCTTCTTCATAAGCTGCAAACATACGGTGTAACAAGCTCCATGTTGGCCATCCTACGCAGCTTTCTTACCGACCGCACCTTTGTGGTTAAGGTGGGGAATGTTTTGTCTCAACCCTCCCCAGTAACAACTGGGCTCCCACAAGGGTCGGTCTTAGGTCCTCTTCTTTTCTTGATCTATATAAGCGATCTTCCGACAGCCGTTCTGTGGACATTGCCATGTACCCAGACGACGTAACCCTCTGGAGTTCACGCGTTGAAGACCTTCAAATTGCTGTTGATGAAACAAAACGTTGGTCCGAGGATTGGACATTTGTATATCCGTTGGTTTGGAGTCGAGCATGCTGCCAACACAGTAGAAATGTTCAGTCTTTCTGTTAGAAGGTAGAAGAAAACATCTCTTTTGAGCCCCTTTGCAGGCGTAATGGATGACAAAAATGATCGACCGAAAAACAAATGTTTGGTCAGATCAGATCGGATCACAGCTCAGGACTGGTGGCCAGCGCCAATGATAGTCCATTTTCTTATACCTGCAAGCCTTCGGACCTTACCGTGCTTCGTCCTCCTGGGATGCTGTTTTTCTCAGAAGCTGGGAGCACGGCCCATCGGGATCGCCGTCCGATAGAGTAGCAAAGAGCAACATTTCAATAGGATAGGCCTTGGAGACCAGCAGTTCGCTCTTCATGCAAGAGTCAATACTCCCAGCCATTAGCTCTCATGGAACAGTGGGGAAAACAAGATCTAGGGAATTCAAAAGTAGTTAGGGGTGGTACCTAGACAGACTGGAAGCTAATGAAGAAGAGGATAGAAGAGAAGTAGAAGAAAAAGAGGAAGAAGGGGAATGCTATAGCGGATTGAAATACTACAACCAGGCTTAAGTTGCTGACTCACGGGTAGTCCGGAAAGGCGTGTCCACGCAGCGTCCAGCTTCCTCTTGAACACTGCCACTGTGTCCAATTCCAACACTGGTTCGGGGAGCTTATTCCAGTTGTTGACCACCCTGAAAGCAAAAGACTGGGCTCTGATGGTTTTAGGCCATCGGTTCGACTATTTTCATTTTGTGCGCACGAAGAGCGGAGTTTCCGTCGTAAGTAAACAACGGCTTGTTCGTGGCTGACAATCCATTAAGTTGTATCATTGTTTCGATCAATTCCCCCGCGATCTCATGCGCTTCAAAAACAACACCCTAAGCTCCCCTAGCCTATCCTCGTGCTGCAGCCCTCGTGGCCGCAGTGCCGTTTTCGTGAATCAGAAGTACGAGATTACAACGACCTCAGTAGATCCACGAACTTCTGCGGCACACCTTTTCGGTGAAGAGCACTGAAAAACGCTATCCGGTTAATTGAATCGAAAGCCCCTTTGAGGTCAAAAAACTACTACTACTCATCATCATCATCATCGTACAGCGCGAAACAGTAGGGCAAGCCCCACTGACCACTGCCTTTCTCACCATGTTGCACGTTGAATTAGAAAGTATGAATATACAAGATGAACAGGGAGTGGACCTACATGGGTGGGAAAAGGAAAGAATGCCCTAGTAGCCAATACACGGAATACACAGTCTAACTGTAAAAACGCACATTGATCAACGATTCTGATTTTACAAAAAGTGACGACACGATCGCCACTGTTTGCGGTTCGCAGCCATATCCTTCAGTGTATCCAGCCAACTGGTAGACGGATCTTTTGGACCCCTACCACGAAGACGGGAACCACCTACTTTACCTAAGTCTGCTGTACATTTTCTGATTCCTCGTTGCCAAGTCAACTGTTGACCTCCTCGTGGTCTCTTCCACTCCCTAGGGGGAACGGAGAATAGGACGCGATACGGTAGACGTGTGTTTGCCATACGTAACACGTGCCCCAACCAACGAAGTCTACTAAGTTGGATACGCTGCGACAGAACGTTCTCCGAATTAATACCTAATACTCGCTTTCTGACCTCATCGTTGCTTACTCGGCTGTTCCACCCAATCCTAGCGATACTACGTAAACACCGGTAGTCAAAAACCTCAAGACGACGAATATCTTCAGCACGCAGACTCCAAGTTTCGCAACCATACAACAGAACTGAACGCACTGCGGCACAGTATACACGACCTTTCAACTTCAGTGAAATATCAGGTGGCGCCACAAGTGCTTCAGTCCAGCATACGCCGCTGGAGCCTTGGATATACCTGTGCTCACCTCTACTACTGTGCTCCCATCCATCGTCACGCTGCTATTGAGGTGGGTAAAGTGGTCGACAACTGACAGCACCTCCCGACCGAGCACCAAGCTCAGAATCGTTGACGTTCAGTCTTGTAACACCACCTTACACTTTGGAGGTGCAAAGCGCATGTCGAATGGAGCTACAGCTCCTGAGAGTCTATCTAGTGGACGTTCAGCATGTTCCGTGGATTCGAACAAACAGACAACGTCGTCCGCGTAGTCTAGGTCACATAGCTTTCCACTGTTTTCTAGTTCGACGCCTACATCCTGAGGATTTTGCAGCTCACTCTCCATGATTTCGCCCATGACGAAGTTGAACATGAACGGAGACATAGGACATCCCTGTCGAACACCGCTGGTCGTTTCGAACCGACTGGATAGTTTGCCGTAAACGCAAACGCCGCGAGAAGTATGAGAATACGATAATCTCAGTAGGTTCACGAACTTCTGGGGCATGCCTTTTCGCTGAAGAACACTGGAAAGTGCTGTTCGATCAGCTAAATCGAAGGCGCCTTTCAAGTCTACGAAAACCCTTATTGACGGTCGGCGTTGCATGTGATGCGTTTCAAGTAGTGGGCGAAGAGTAAAAATCTGGTCGACACATCCTCAGCTTGGGCGGAATGCAGCCTGTTGTTCGCGTATGTTCCTTTGGCGAGCGGGTGTAAAACGGTGTAGCAAAATCGAAGCTAGTACTTTGGTGACTATCTTACTTACTTTTACTTTTACGCGACTATCTCCTGCGAGAGGACAAGTCGGATCCATGGATATCACAGACCATTGCTGACCACGCGCGGCGGTCGGTGGCGAGCTCCGTACAGATCCTCATCCACTCCTTTTTCCAACGCCGGGCTCCATAGGTTGACCGAAGGCCTAGAAGCTCTACGTCTTTCTCTATTGTACTGGTCCACGTTTTGAGCTGCCCACCAAGGCGACAACGCCAACCAGGACCGGGAGCGGGACAGAGTAATTGCTTGGTTATCTCTGACTCGGGTCGCCGAAGCGTATGGCCGAACCACTGAAGTCGTCGACGTTTGAGGATGATGGGGAGAGCATCGTCTCCTTACCTCGTCGTTGGACACCCTGTCGCGCCACTTGACTTTGAGGATTAGCCGCAGGCACCAGTGGTCGAAAATTTCCAGCCTTCTGGTATCCTCAGCTCGTAGTGGCCAGGTTTCGCAGCCATAGATGAGTACGGGCCGGATGGCGGCACGGTAAACATGAACTTTGGTTCTTAAGCTGATTTCACTGCAAGTACACAACGTTCGTCTTAGCTGAAGAAAGGCTCTCCTGGCGCTGTCGATCCGTGATACCACTTCATCTTTTGTCTGGCCGTTCGGAAGCAGAGTTGAGCCTAGGTATTTGAATGAAGGGACGTATTCGACTGGTTGGTCATTCATCGACAGTTGTTGAATTGTCGGGCCCAGATGGGTTGTGAAAGCCTTTGTTTTGGTCGAGTTTACTTCAAGTCCGATGGACCTCGCGAAGGAATTGATTCGGTCGAGGATTGGTTGTAGCGTAGCGGCGGAGTCTCCAAGCACGACAATATCATCCGCGAACTCCAGGTCCGAGATGTATATTTCCTGGCTAAGCTGAACGCCAGGGTAGTTGTGTAATGCCTGTTGCATGGTTCAATCGATGGCGTAGTTGAACAGCACCGGTGAGAGGGGACAGCCCTGCCTAACTCCGGTAGTGAGTGCGAACTTGCGGGGCTTCACCGTACACACGAACCCTAGCATCAGTCGTCGAGTAGTATCCCCTCAACAGCCTTGAAAGCTTATCGGGCATCCCATCGGATTGGATTATAATCCAAAGAGACTCGCGGTTCACCGAATCAAAGGCTACCCGGAAGTCGATGAAACAAGCTACCATCGGTTGCTGGGACTTATAGCGGTGCTCCAGTATTCGGCGCAGTGTGAAGATTTGATCCACATAGCCTCTGCCACGGCGGAAACTCCCTTGGTTCGGGCGAGTGCGTTGGTCTCTTGCCTTGGAGAAACGGGTTAGTAACAACGCACCAAAGATCTTTGCGGCCACATCGATTAGGCTGATCCCTCGGTAGTTCTCACATGTCGATTTATCACCTTTCTTCGGAATAGGCAGCAGTGTGGACATTCCCCAGTCGGGTGGAAATGCTTCCTCTCTCCAAATGGAACCAAAAAGTGTACACGGCCTGTCAATCAGTGACGATGAACATGCTTTATACACTTCCGGAGTGATGCCATCTTCCCCAGCAGCCTTTCTGCCCTTCAGTTTGTTTATCATTTCCGTGATTTCCACGGTGTTGGGCGGGTCACAGTTGCTTTCTTACTGGAGTGGAGGGGTTGATATTGGTTGGTCCGTCCGGTGGTCCGTAGGCCGGTTGAGCAGCTGACCAAAGTATTCCACCCATCGGTCCATTTTCTTACTCTGTTCGGGTATTAAGTTTCCTGCCGTGTCACGAAGAAGGGAGTTTTGTTTACAAAACCTATTAGAGACGTTGCGAATAAGGCTGAACAGTTTACCAAAGTCACCATTTCCGGATGCGGTCTCTATTTTTTCAGCTATTTCTACCCAGTATCTTTTGCAATCAGCCTTGGCGGAGCGTGTGGCCTCTCGTTGCAGTCTTCGGCGTTCGTTACTACCTGCCAGTCGCGCTTCGTGTGTTCTGGTTGACAGCTGGAGCGTGCTCTCCGAGATCCAATCTTTTGTCCATCTTTTTGTTCTCCCGAGTACTGTCCATGTAGCTCCCTTGATTGTCGTCTTCATTCGAGTTCACTGCCTTTCCACAGAAACTTCATCTGCTTGTGCATTGGTTGCGTTGGTCAGTCGGGTTGTGATTGCTCGTGACAACGCTTCTCGCTTCTCTGGATTTTCTAGGACAGCAACGGTTATCTGAGAGGGTACAAACACTTTAGCACGTGTAGACAGATGAACTTTGAAACACGCGCGTAAGAGGACATGGTCGGTGCTGTTTGTGTTGCCCGTTTTTGCACCTCCGTACGCTCGGCAATCCTCCACAGACGAGGCCCAACGGGCTCTCACCAGGATGTGGTCGAGTTGGTGTGCAGTGTAACCGTCATTGGAGTACCATGTGAGTAGGTGCTTCTTGGGGTGTTGAAATCGAGTGCTGAAGACAACCATTCTGTTGACGTCGGCCAAACCAATCAGTCGACCACCGTTCTCGCAGCGTGACTATCGGAATTAAGCTAATCCCACAATGGTTACTACAGTCAGTGCGTATTCCCTTTTTGAAGATGGGAACAATCAACGACTGGCTCCATATTAACGGAATACGCTCCGAGCTCCAAATGTCACGGTTCAAAAAGAAGGAAGGGCAGTTCGTCGGGACCTGCCACTTTTCCTCGCTTTAGTAATCGAATGTTTGACTCTACTTCTACTTCCGATGGGGGCTCAAGTGATACCACCCAAGGAGTCGCAGTTGTTGACACGGGAGTAACTACACTAGCGTGCGGCTCAGCGGTCTAGCCTTTGCTGTCTGCCGTGCATAGGCTGTCCATTTGTATCGCATATCGTTTCACTGAATGGGGTTTGCCGTCCACGGGTGTCGCAAATAAGCCTGAACAGTCTTTGACTATTACCTGAAGCAGCTGCTACTTCCATTCCCTCGGCTACCTTGATCCACCAATTTTCGAGATCCTCCTCAGGGCTTTTCATAACTTGCTTCTGTGGATTTCTTCGTATCCTTTTCGTCATTTATTGGTATGGAGAATTCGACGGACACTGTTTTGAAATCTCGGCATCCGGGCGCCGCAAGACATGTATGAACCACTACAAACCACCCGTGAAGGAATACCGACAATTTCAGATGTGAAGGTATCCTTCTCTTAACGTGTCTTTTGATATCTTATCGCGTCAAGTCACTTCGAGGATCATCTCTAGGAGTCGGTGGTCAAAAGCTGCCAGCTTTCTGATATTCTCGACTCGTAGTGGTCACATTTCTCAACCCTAGGTCAATATGGGGCCGATGGCGGCTCGGAAAACGGGGATTTGTGTTTGGAGGACGATCTATTTTTGCGCGGAAAGTGACTTATTTAGCTGATAAAGTGCTCTCCTGGTGTTTTAAATTCGCAATTTGACTTCGTCCTTGGTATCTCCGTTTGGGAGGATCGTGGAGCCCATTTATTTGACTGCCTGCAGGTACTCCACTAGCTCATCATTGACATACACTGCTTGTGTGAACTGTTCAGCGCTAGTTGAAAAGATCTCAGTCTTTGATGTTATTACTTTGTCCAAGGGGTTTCGCGAACAAAACTACGCTATTCAGAATTTTCCGTAGAGAAGTCGGACTGTCCTCTAGGATATCAATATCGTCGGCGAATTCCAAATCAGCTAGGAAAATGTTTGAGCTGGGCTCTACACCAAGGTAGTCGATGAGCCCTTGCCCCTTTATCCAGGCGGTAACTTAGTTAAACAGAACTGGTGACAGCGTACAACTTTGTCGGACACCGGCGTTTAAGGGGAATTCGAGGGATTCTTCTCTGTAAAATTGTATACCTGCACGCGTAATTGAGTAGTACGATATCATGAGACTGACAGGTTTTTCTGGCATGTTGTCTTCTTGCAGGATATTCCATATCGCGTGTCATGTACTGCACAACTACAAAGAATTGAATACCGCATCAGTCGTTGCGCAGGGTAATCAAGACCGCCCTGCCCATTGCATCGAGTGGGATGGGTAGTGATAAGTGGGCTACTGCTCGGAGTTCCCTCTCTTCTATTCAACCTTTGTTTTCTGTCCCCAACCATCTCCCTTTGTTCCCTCCATCCATCTATACTGCTCCCACTGGCAGCACGCCCGTGACTCGCAACGGCTAACTGTCAAATAGTGTCGGGAATAATCCACTATCTTATAACTCACATTTTCTCAAATCTCATCAGCCTCTAAATCTCGGCTCCTTTAAGGTACGTACTCTCATTCAGACCGGTCAACAGGCGTGCTTAGCGCTCACGGTAGATTCTCTGAAAATTGATATCTGCTCCTTAAATAAAATGCGTGTAACACACTGTTCGTGTTATTCCGTTTTCCGTGTTTTGCTACCGGCTACTATTTCAGTAGTCAGAATCTGTGACTAGATCACGTGTTTCCCTTATTTTTAATGGTTGGTTCTGATCTTTCTTCTGACTGATCGGCCATCTTGAATCTGGCCATTTTTTACGTTTCGACCACCAGGATACGGTATTTTCTGCGTGAGAACGTTGGTAATTCACCTCAACTAATCACTAACACAAATTATTCACTGAAATTTGACTGTCTTCTGACACTATGTCGACCCCGGGTACGTCTGCTCCGGTGATAAGCCAACGTACATCGCGATCAAGTGATTTGCGGTCTACAATGCGTATCAACGCTTCAAAGTGTGTGACCCAACTAACTGCTCCGGGTAACCCATCAAGGTATTCCTACACACTTCAGGAGACGAAGTAGCTAGAGCTGTGGGTCAACGTGGTATAGGAATAGTCTTGATTGGCAAGACTGAGGTTGCCCTTTTAGGCTGGATTCCGGTTGATAGTCGTTCATGTGCTGTAAGACTCCAGCAGTCAGTTGCCGTTCGCAAAAATAGCTTTGTTCGGCGCAGTTTGTTTGTGATCTTAGCATACGCTTCAACAGATTGTAGCTCTGATACGCAGAAGGATGATTTCTACGATGATTTCACCACTCTCTTTTGCACGAGCAGAGGATTGGACATTGTAGTGCTAGCTGGTGATTTCAATGCACAAGTTGGCAAACTTAGTGCGTCAAAATTTTATTTAGGTGGACATTGTGCCTAATTCACTCAGCGTACAGATAACGGGGATAGGCTTCTCCAGTTTTGTGCAGACAATGGGTTATTCTTGTCTTGTTCTAATTTCCGACACAACTGGCATCGCACGGCGACACGGCGCTCTAACGCTTCAGGTACTTTAAGCCAGATCGACCATATCGCAATAAGCTAGCGGTGGCGCAGTTCAGTTCAGAACTGTAGATCCTCCTGGCCTCCACACGTAGAGTCGGACCATGCATTAGCTTTAGTGCGATTGTCGCTCCAGCTCCATGCTCATCGATGCAAATTACAAACCCGGTTAGCCGTGCAACGAGCTAGGATCTACGAAGAAAAATAATGTGGATGAGCATTGGGAAGATATCCAGCAAGCAAAGCACGTGGCAGCAGGCTTCACCTATGGTCCTGGATCCAATGTCCGTCAAACACACTGGATTTCTCAAGCGTCCGTCAGTCTAATAAGGCAAAAACTTCAACTCTCGAACTGTAAGGATATGGATAAGATACGAAGAAATTCACAAACGCACATGCAGCCTCGTTGTTCGTTGGGTTAGTGGTGATCTGGACACGAATAACTGACGGAAATCAGGATTGTAATTCATTTGCAGACTCTTCAGTGAAGAGTATCCATTCAAACTCCAAATGAATGAAATTTGATCATTATATATATATATATATATATATATATATATATATATATATATATATATATACACTATAGCCTGAAACATCAAAACTCCGTCGTCAGCTTTGTATTTCTGATTCTTTTTACATTTTACTCCTGGGCATTTTGTTGAAATTAATTGCAAAAGATCAGTAGTTTGTCGCCAACTTGAATTGGTTACTAAGCAGATAGTGAAGCCCCTTTGCAAATATTGCATGGGATTCCTTGTCCACCGGAGAATGTCGCCTGTGTCTAAGAATCTGAGTTTGAGTGAAGGCTACTGGCCTTCCATTTTGCTTGAGGGTAGCGGTCATTACGATATAGAGTGCATCATTTTCGACAAATAGGGTTAAATCTGGTGGTGATCGAGTAGTTTAGCGCGTTTGCTTAGCATCGCAGAATCTCTGCCATCGCGGCTTACTTTGGTGTTAAGCAGTAATCCACTATCGTCCTGCTCATTACCACACCTGACCCACTGAGAACCTTTATGGTTCTCTACTCCAAGTCTCAGGGTCTGGTTCCCGGTTGTCCTTGATAGTGCGGTGATCCTTTGTGGCTGAAGTATATCCACTCCGTTGCAGTCCTACGCTAACATATAATTAACGATTGGGACTGCTACTTGATGTGGTGTGACAACTTGCGCGCCTCAGGGACCCAATGAGCTGTACACGGTGGCTTACCTCAAGCCGAAGATTCAGTCATACCTGAAAGACCAATTGGTAAGAGCACTGACAAAGCAGTCTGCTAGTCCTCCAGGTTAATGGCAGATTTGAGCTGGAAACGCCGTAAGCAAAATCAGTGGAAGAATAGTTGATCTAAGCGAATGGGATTCCACTCAGCCGTCCTCCGCTCCCTTGTGGATGGGCTCTTGCTAGAACTAAAGCCTTTGATTGAGAACCCTAATTGTTCTCCGGCTTAGCAACTGGACTCCTTGGCAGTATCCATCCAACATTTTCCATGTCTGCACGAATACGAAAAATTCCATACTGCATCGAACGTCGCGCAAGATAATCAGGACCGCGCCGCCCATTGGGTCGAGCCGGCAGGGTAGTGACAAGCGGGCTACTGTTCAGAGTTCACAGGAATAACAGTAGCCTGTGTCTTCACCCACACTTTGGGATGATCTGCTAAAGTTAGTCGACAACTTTAAATGCCTCGGGAACTTGATTACACTTGGAGATGGTGTTGGGAAGGTGATCACATCACAAATATCGAAAGCAAAAGCAGTGTTTGCCAGCTTGCGACATCTGTGGCACTACGGTGGCGTCCGATTCTCCCTTAAGGGATAGGTGTACAGTGCCACTCTTCGCATCTTTCTTACTTAACGTTTGCGAGATCTGGACATCGTAATGAGAGAATACACGTTGGATTTCTGTGTTTGGCCACGGATGTCCCCGAAGCATGGCTTGCGTCTCGTGAGGACATAGTGTGATCAATGACGAAGTTCGTCACCGCATTTTGGATACGGTTAGTCGCCCTTTGATCGAGATGATCACTCTAAACCGTCTTCGATGGCTGGGACATGTTTTGCGTATGCCTGCTCACCGCCTTCCTTTTCGTGCTCTATTTGCGTGTAGTGAACAATGCTGGAAAAAGCAACAAGGCGTGGGTGTGTGTTGGAGCTAGCATCAGCACTTCCTTCGTTTGGTGCTTCCCACATCATCATCACCATCATCATTCTACAGCGTTAAACAGCAGGTTAAGCCTCACTGACCACTGCTTTTCTCACCATGTTGCATGTAGAAAACGAAAGAGTGAATATACAAGATGGACGGGGACTGGACCTACAAGGGTCGGGAAGGGAAACAACGCTCCACCAGCAAACACACGGAATACACAGCCTCATTGCACAAACGCACATTGGCCAGTCATTCTGATTCTACAGAAAGTGACAACACGATCGCCACTGTACACAGTTCTCCGCCTTACCCTTCAATGTCTCCAGCCAACTGGTTGAGGAGTTTTTTGGGCCCCAACCACGAAGATATGAAGCACCTACTTTTCCCAGGTTTGCTGTACGCTTTCTCGTTCCCCTTCGCGATGTCATTTTTTGACCTCGACGTGGTCTCTTCCATTTCCTAAAAGGAGCGGAAGACAGGTCTCGGTAATGTAGGCGTGTTTGCGATACGCAACACGTGCCCCAACCAACGAAGTCTACTAATCTGGGTACGCCGTGATAGGAAATTCTCTGATTTAGTACCCAATACTCGATTTCTAGCCTGATTATTATTCACTCGGTCGTTCCATCCAATTGGACCGTTACGATGCACACATCGGTGGTCGAAAAACTCAAGACGACGAACATCTCCCGCACGCAGACCTCAAGTCTCCTAACTATACAACGAAACAGAACAGTACACACAACCTTTAAACTTCAGTGAACGATCAGCGTGCTTCAGACCAGCGTATGCCGCTCAAGCCTTGAAAATACGCGTGCTCACCTCTAATGCCATGCTTCTATCCGTCGTCTATTTGCTACCGAGGTAACTGGAGTGATCAACAATTGCTAGCACCTCCCCATCGAGCATCCAGCTCGGAAACGTTGACTTCCGGTCTTGCAACATCAGCTTACAGTTGGAAGGTGCAAAATGCATGCTGAATAAAGCTAAGGCTCTTGCGAGTCCATCTAGTGCACGTTGCGCGTGTTTTGTGCATTCGAACAAGCAGACAAGGATGTCTACGTAATCTAGGTCACACAGCTTTTCACTAATTCCTAGTTCGACGCCCACACCGTGAAGGTTTTGCAAAGGACTTTCCATTGTTATCCATGGCGAAGTTAAACAGAAATAAAGACAGGACATCCTTCTCGAACACCGCTGGATAGTTTGCCGCAAACCCTTACGCGGCCAGAAGTATGAGAATATAACGACCTCAGTAGATTCACAAAATTCTGCGACACACCTCTTCGGTGAAGAGCACTAAAAAACGCTGTTCGGTCAACTGAATCGAAAGCCCCTTTGAGGTCAAAAACCACTATTATCGGTCGACGGTGTATGAGATGCACCTCAAGTTATGAAGAGTAAAATTCTGGTCGACCTGGGCGGAATCCGGCCTGTTGTTCGCGGGCGTTCTCGCGAGCCGGTGTCAGACGACGCAGCAAAATTGAGGCTAATACCTTGGTGAATATCGGAATTCAACCTATCCCACGATAATGACCACAGTCATTGTGTATTCCTTTCTGGAAGATAAATACAATCAGTGACTCACCGCATGGTAACGGAATGTTTCTCTTTCCAGACGTCGCGGATCAGGGTGGTAAGTGATTTCATCATGGAATATTAACGTATTTTGGAAAGAATTGGAGGGAGTCCCTCAGAATCGGCTGCTTTGCCTCACTTCAGTAATCGAATGCTCGACTCTACTTCTACTTCCGATGGGGGCTCAAGTGATGCTTCCCAAGGAGTCACACTTGTTTAGGTCGGAACAACTACATTAGCGCGCGGCCAGTTAAACTTCTCCTTGAAGTATTCGGCCCAGTGGTCGAGCCTTTGCAGTTTGCCATGAATAGGCTCTCCATTTGTATCGTATACCGTTTCACTGAATGGGGTTTGCCGTCCACGGGTGTCGCAAATAAGCCTGAACAGTCTTTGACTATTACCTGAAGCAGCTGCTACTTCCATTCCCTCGGCTACCCTGATCCACCAATTTTCGCGATCCTCCTCAGGGCTTTTCATAACTTGCTTTTGTAGATTTCTTCGTATCTTATCCATATCCTTACAGTTCGAGAGCTGACGTTTAGGCGCCAATGAACTGACCGACTCTTTGATGGACATTGGATCCAGGACCATAGGCGAAACCTGCTGCCACGTGCTTTGCTTGCTGGATATCTTCCCAATGCTCATCCACATTATTTTTCTTCGTAGATCCTAGCTCGTTGCACGGCTAACCGGGTTTGTAATTTGCATCGATGAGCATGGAGCTGGAGCGACAATCGCACTAAAGCTAATGCATGGTCCGACTCTACGTGTGGAGGCCAGGAGGATCTACAGTTCTGAACTGAACTGCGCCACCGCTAGCTTATTGCGATATGGTCGATCTGGCTTAAAGTACCTGAAGCGTTAGAGCGCCGTGTCGCCGTGCGATGCCAGTTGTGTCGGAAATTAGAACAAGACAAGAATAACCCATTGTCTGCACAAAACTGGAGAAGCCTATCCCCGTTATCTGTACGCTGAGTGAATTAGGCACAATGTCCACCTAAATAAAATTTTGACGCACTAAGTTTGCCAACTTGTGCATTGAAATCACCAGCTAGCACTACAATGTCCAATCCTCTGCTCGTGCAAAAGAGAGTGGTGAAATCATCGTAGAAATCATCCTTCTGCGTATCAGAGCTACAGTCTGTTGAAGCGTATGCTAAGATCACAAACAAACTGCGCCGAACAAAGCTATTTTTGCGAACGGCAACTGACTGCTGGAGTCTTACAGCACATGAACGACTATCAACCGGAATCCAGCCTAAAAGGGCAACCTCAGTCTTGCCAATCAAGACTATTCCTATACCACGTTGACCCACAGCTCTAGCTACTTCGTCTCCTGAAGTGTGTAGGAATACCTTGATGGGTTACCCGGAGCAGTTAGTTGGGTCACACACTTTGAAGCGTTGATACGCATTGTAGACCGCAAATCACTTGATCGCGATGTACGTTGGCTTATCACCGGAGCAGACGTACCCGGGGTCGACATAGTGTCAGAAGACAGTCAAATTTCAGTGAATAATTTGTGTTAGTGATTAGTTGAGGTGAATTACCAACGTTCTCACGCAGAAAATACCGTATCCTGGTGGTCGAAACGTAAAAAATGGCCAGATTCAAGATGGCCGATCAGTCAGAAGAAAGATCAGAACCAACCATTAAAAATAAGGGAAACACGTGATCTAGTCACAGATTCTGACTACTGAAATAGTAGCCGGTAGCAAAACAC
Organism: Fasciola hepatica; assembly: GCA_948099385.1. Lineage (NCBI taxonomy): Eukaryota > Metazoa > Platyhelminthes > Trematoda > Plagiorchiida > Fasciolidae > Fasciola > Fasciola hepatica. The sequence continues at coordinate 1,318,863 of CANUEZ040000001.1, read as the reverse complement.
GGAAAACGGAATAACACGAACAGTGTGTTACACGCATTTTATTTAAGGAGCAGATATCAATTTTCAGAGAATCTACCGTGAGCGCTAAGCACGCCTGTTGACCGGTCTGAATGAGAGTACGTACCTTAAAGGAGCCGAGATTTAGAGGCTGATGAGATTTGAGAAAATGTGAGTTATAAGATAGTGGATTATTCCCGACACTATTTGACAGTTAGCCGTTGCGAGTCACGGGCGTGCTGCCAGTGGGAGCAGTATAGATGGATGGAGGGAACAAAGGGAGGTGGTTGGGGACAGAAAACAAAGGTTGAATAGAAGAGAGGGAACTCCGAGCAGTAGCCCACTTATCACTACCCATCCCACTCGATGCAATGGGCAGCGCGGTCCTGGTTATCCTTCACGACGACCGATGCAGTATGGAATTCCTTGTATTCGTGCAGTTCATGGGTGATGTTTGACGGGTACTGCTAATGTGTACAGCCGCTTAGCAGCAAGACGAATGGGATTCTCAATCAAAGCCTTGAGTTCTAACAGATGAATGTGTCTATGTATTTCACGCCCGCCTGGTTCCAGACTGTATGCCATACAAAACATGATACAATCTGGGAGGAAGGGATGGAGAGTCCAAGTTCATGATTTCTTTGTGGGCGCGATACTGTCAGGTTGCCCAAGCCAAAGCAGGTGGTTTTCTTAGGAATCCACAACCGGAGCGTTTAGCTATCCAGAGCTTAACCCGCAAGGCAGCGGGACGAAACGTGGGGTCCGTAACCCATTGGGGGCTAGTGACTGATGACTCAGTTCACACGCTCTTCGGATGAGGCCAAACATCCTGGGTGCCTCGTGCACCTCTCCGCCACGGAAGCCGGTGAGCATACCGTTGTACGCCTCATGTGCTACCCGTGGTTGTTTTAGAGTCAGGGTTCAGCCATCCCATTTAGACCGACTATTAGTCAGCCAATCTGGTGGAGAGCGCCGGACATTCACTTTCGTCCTCTCACTTTAGTGGGAACACCTCCGCCAAGAGAAAGCAGTGAGTAGGACTTCCTCGTCAGAGGCTGTGTTAGACGCTCGGTCACTTGGTAGCATTTCGAGAGGCGTTCAGGACGAGTAGCTATCTCGAAACCTGAGACACCGACCCCCGATCATACTGAAGCATTTGGAGGCAGTCCTAAGAAGAACCCGTTCACGATGGCTAGACGGAAACTCATTTGCTTGGATCAATTATTCTTCGACTGATTTTACCGAGTGAGTTGCCAGCTCGGATCGTCCTCCAACCTGGAGGACCAGGAGACTGGACTTTGTCTGGCTGCTACTCGTTGATCTGTCAGGCATGATTGCATCTCCGGCTCAAGGAAGCCGTCTTTCATAGCCCTTTTGAGTCAGAGGCACTCAAGCCATCACACCACGTCAAGGTGCAGTCTGGTCGTGATAGCGGCTTCTCGCCCTCCTGGTTTGTGCCCAAAGGGGGAGGGTTGTCTTAGACAGTAAGGGGCCTGACTCAGAATAGAACTTAGTGGTGCGAATGTTGAACCTTCTGTCTGTTGCACTTCCGATCCCCGTAGGCATGACACAAAAAACATCGAAAAGTTTACAGCGAAAAAGTGCATTCGTTCTGTTCTTCTAGATGATGTCTTCCACTACGCTATACCTCATTCCTTCCGCTACTTTTTGGAATGACTATTAGTAGAATCGTGAATACTGTTGATAGAATCTTCCATCCGTAACGTATAACAAACAATTGGCGTTTAGGAATCCCCTAATGAGTCTAATCTAGTCCAAACAGTCTCGAAATGAATTCACATGATCATAAACAGTGATGAATTGGTGTACAGTAGTCCACAAGTCCATCCTACTCGTCAACGCGCCGCGTCCTGGGTAAGTTTAGCCTTGTTCAACGCTATGAGGACGGTGACTACCTGATCAGTTTGGCCGACGCTAACAGAATGGAAACATAACTTTCCCGACACAAATTTGAACACAAGTCAGTAGCATTAGATTTCACGATGTATTCCGGACCATTTCGCTGCATCTTCACTAGTGCATACTGCAATACGTTTTTAAGATCCTAAAATGCACTTACTGACGTGGTACTCCAACGACGTTCGCACTTCGCAATAAATCGAAGATATCCTAGCGAGGTCTCGTTGAGTTTCGTCTGTCGGGCGTACCGCGGCACAGTGACGGGAAACGCAAACGACATGGACAACGTTCTTGTTCGTGCACGCTTCAGACTCCATCTATCTGCAACACCTTAGGACCTCTCCATCGACCCGCTTAAATGTCGCAGCCCTGGAAATGCCAGAGAAATGTTAAGCACAATCGCCACCCCGATTACCCACAGTAACCAACCTGTCACCGGATCCAACCCCAGTAGAAAAACTGTAGATGGTAATCAAGTCGACAGTTGGAGAAGCTTCCTTAAAATAACTAGGGAAAACTGAAAGGTGTCTAAAAGACTGGGTCTCTGAGGGCACACTTCAACTGTCGGCTAAAGCACACGAAGCCCGGATACCAGGAAGTGACGAACGCCGCAGATTGCAACTCGGGGCCTCGTGCTCTGCCAGGACTGATCGTAAGTGGTACCGGTTAAAAGTAGCTGAAGAAATGGAGATTGAAGCAGGGATCGGTGACTTTGGCAGGCTAATCCGCTCCATTCGCAACGCGTCGGGTAGGCGCTGCTTGCACGAGTCGCCCTTACGCGACACAGCCGGTCAGCTCACACCCGACCAGAAAAGAAAAATAGAGCGATGAGTAGAGCACTTCGGTCTGCTGCTCAATCGACAATCAATCCACACAATGGCTCTACAGCCCTCAGTTCTCTCAGAGCCGTACGATGTAAATTGCAACCCGCTGAGTACAACTGAAATCGCCACAGTCATCAATCAGCTGAAGAACAAAAAAGCTGCTGGAGAAAATGGCATTCCGGCTGAAGTCTACAAGCGCTGCCTGTCGTCATTGATCGGCAGACTACACACCTTACTTGGCTCCATATGACGGGAGGAAGTCTTTCCGACTGATTGGGGCAAGTCTGTTCTGCTTCCCATCCCAAAGAAAGGGGACAAATCCGTGTGGGGAATCAGCCTGATCGACGTGGCTGCGAAGATTTTCTGCGTGCGGCTACTCAATCGCTTCTCAGTTTCGTTTTTTATTACATGCTTGCGCATGAAGGGCAGTGGAAGGGACATTTACCTCATAACCACGAAGGCCTACTGCACTATGGAGGATAACCGGCAACCAGACCCTGAGACTTGGAGTGGCGAAAAACCACATAAGGTCCTAATAGGTCAGGTGTGGTAACGCTCCGGACGACAGTGAAATGCTGTCCACTACCAGTTGCCAGAGGCCGCCGCATTCGGCCGAACCAAGGAGGTTCCCGCCGTGGTAGAGGCTGCGTGGACAAAATTTCACACTGTCGAACACTGGAGCACCACTACAAGTTCCAGCAGCCAACAACAACCTGTTTCATCGACTTTCGGGTCGCTTTCGATTTAGTTAACCGGGATTGTCTCTGGGTGATAATGGAGTCCGACGGGATGCCCTATAAGCTCGCAAGGCTTTTGAGATAATACTGTTCGTCCAATGGGGAGTGGGTCCGTATGTATGGTGACAAGTCGTCTGAGTTCACACTCACTGCGGGCGTCCGACAGGGCTGCCCTCTTTCACCGGTGCTGTTCAACTATGCGATCGACTGGACAATGAGACAGGAACGAACTGACTATCCCGATATCCAGCTGAGTCAGGAGGTTGACATATCGGACCTAGAGTTCGCGGATGACATTGTTGTACTAACGGACTCTCCCACCACGCTTCGACCAGTCCTTGACCGAATCGATTTCTTCTCAAAGTCCATCGGGCTAGAGGTATACACTGCGAAAACCAAAAGTGTCAACTTATCCAGGGTCATCAGCTCACCAGCTGTACATCAGTGACTAACTGATCGAATGCGTCCCATCATTCAGGTATCCAGGCTCTACACTGCTCCCGAACGGTCAGGTGAAGAATGAAATAATACTCCGGATAGGAAACGCCAGGAAAGCATTTCTCTAGCCTCGACGAGCGTTGTGGACCCGCAGTAAAACCAGCCTTCGGACCAAGGTGCGTATCTGCTGTACAGTTATACGCCCCGTACTCAGCTGCGGCTGTGAAACCTAGCCATTGAAAACCGAGGATACTAGAAAGTTGGAGGTGTTTGATCACTGGTGCCTGTGACGTATTTCGAAGAGAAACTGGTGCGACAGAGTATCGAATGACGAACTTAGAAAATTATGATGTGAGATGGACGAACTCTCAGACTTCTTCCAATGTCGCCGACTGCGGTGACTGGGTCACGTTCTATGGCGACCCAAGACGGAAGTAACCAGAAAACACTCCGTCCCGGGCCCTGCCCTGAATGGCGTTGTTGCCTTGGTGGCCAGCTCAAAACTTTGATCACCATTGTCAAGAAGGGTGTAGAGCGTCTAGACTCACGGTCGGTCTGTGGTGCCCGCCAATGGAAGAGAAACTGGATAGGGATTTGCACCGAACTCGCTTCCAACCGCCGCTTATGGTCAGCTATGATACGAAGTATTCATGGGGCCGACTCATTCTCTAACAGGAGGTAATCGCTTAAAGTAAAAGTAAGTTAGTTTTTGTTGAGAAGCGTTGCATTTAGGAAGAAAGATGTTCAAAGAGAGAAACCTTTTTTGCTAGCCGAAGTGTTTCTTGATGGGAGAATATTGCAATCTGAGGGCACTACTGTACCCGGTTTCTGTGCACTTTTAATACTTGAAGTATATAATGTTCCATTGGAAGTACTATAGTTAGTCATGCGTTTTTGTACTCAGCATCGCGGTTGCTGGTTTGCCATGACAGGCCACGGACCTTAGAAGCCATGGGTATTGCCCCACCCACTGCATCTCTACACAAACCTTGAATAATGACGACATGCGAGTCTCTGCAGACAACCAGTAATTGACTCAGTGTAAATCCACCTGAAAAACTATTTGATTTCAGACTGTTTTTGCTTTTTGCGAGTGACATGCGTGTGTTACGACCGGGTTGTTGCGATGCTAAATTATTTACTGACAACCTGAATTCACCTTCACCCTCTGCATTTATCCGACACATTTATTTTCCTGACCAATAACCTTCTACTCCGTTCATTAGTGTTTAAATGGAAATAGTGTCGTTTTTCAGAGAGGGAGTAGCAACCAATTAGTGCCCACCCAATGGGGGACTGGATAGTTCGTTTATCTGTCACTTGCCTCTGACTTTACTGCATCCAGGATAGTTTTGTTTCAAAGCTGAATATCCCAACATTTGCGATCAAAACTTTATTCACTGTCTGAAAACCGGTATTTTTCTCTTCTTCGGTTACAGTGTCAATTGGCCCTACAGTAAAGAATTTTCTGTACTACTCCATGCCACATGAGCATTCAGAATCCTAATTCAACTTCCCTACTATCCTATGATTCTGAGGTTAAATGAGGCGTAATACCATTATCGCATGCAGCATTTATGTGTGAACCTCACGTAATTATTACTGCTACCATTGGATCAGTACCGTTCTCTGAATGCATATGCACTGGATTAGCCATAACAAGTCTTAATAATGTCTGTTAGCAGTATGCGAAATCTTAGAATATTTTCAAACTGACTCCGTTGCTTTGTTTTCTTTGCTCTGTAGAATTGATCCACTGTATAAACGTTTGTCCACCGTGTCTACGGTCTTAACTTGGCATTTAGTCACGGTAATCTTTAGCGGACCCGTGAACCTTGTACTAACATCTAGCAATCGGAAATTATGTCATACAAGTCATTTGTTGAGAATCTGTCTGTCCACGTGTCATTTTCATACGTAATTCCTGACTTTTGATTCGTTGAATTGTAGCTATCCTATCACGAATGGCTCACGATCTGTGCTTACCGAAATGCACACATAAGAAATGAGATTCCTTTAGAGTTGCAGTGAGAGACAAGGAGTGATATCATTTTGTCAGGTAAGCAAGCAACACTGAAACCTAGACACTATTTAATTATATTCACAGGTTTTGTTTTCACTGAAGTTGTTATCGTTTAGATTTAATCGCTGCTTCTATGTGTGTATATTATTCAAAGTCGGTTATCGTCATTTTCTCAAGTTGCCGTAGTGCATATAACATGGCTTCCAAACAATCGTATTTTTATAAATTTACTAGAGCAGTCGTGATTGGGGATGAATTTTCAACGATCGAGATGATATTAATACGCTTAGGGACTGGGGGGGGGTACCCTTGGAGTAACAGGCAAGCAGCTGCTCACCGAAAGTCGTGTTATCGTTTGCTGATGCTCCTCACTTCGGAAACTCGATTAGTTAATACGTTTTATGGATGAAATGGTAATTGTCAAACCTTTAGCAAGCACTCGGTGCGCGTACTATCGAAGGAGCAGAGTTGTATGCTACCTATTGAGTTCACAGCTCGCGGAAAGTGGAAGGACCGCAGTTTTCGCTGCTAACCTTGAATAAGGTGGTGTCGGCTCACCCAATAAGCAATCATGAACGATCACCGGCCTTGCTGGAGGTTGTGGTGTGGTTTTCTGCTTCTCTGGTGTTTTCCGCTCTAAAACGCCACAAACTTGCAGAAAGCATTGTGACGTAGCGAATGTATGACCGTAGCCTTTTCTTGTGTTCTATTTACCCGATAGGGTTTCCCAGAGGAGGGAATCCGCCGTCCAATTGTTCACCGGCTCATCGGAACCCACGCAACTTCGTTTCCGGATGCGCTTGGCTGCGCAAAAGCTAGGGCTGCAACCTCAAATAGGAAGACCTTCTCTGGACTGGGTGACCCACAGCGCAACCAAAAATGACAGATTTTACTGTGACTGAATATTCTTGGATTACCATAGTCCAGGAAGTTTGACTTCTTGTTAGCTCTTGTATCTTAAGGATTCAAACCAAGGACTTCGTAGTTATGATATCTTTCGCTGTCCCGGGACAATACTAGTCGCGTGCCATCTTTGGGAGACAGGTCGTTCCAGCATAAAAACCTACTGCTTCTCCGCCAGTCGAATTCAGTGATAACCGCAGTGCAGATAGTACAAATACGATGAACGATCCTGTGATGCAGCTGTAATTTCATTTGAATCAAATGGAGCGTGCATGGACAGATAGTTCATCTAGATTTAGTGCCATACTACTCATATCGAAAATCCGTACTTGGGACCATGTGTTCTCGTTCTGAAGGTTAGCCGTGTTAACCGACGAATTATTTTTGGAAGAATTATCGTGTGGCTCCATAAATGAACTCTTCCCACATGCGCGCCCCATTCGATTGAAATCAGACTACAGCTGTAAACCAACTGCGGAATGCTCAAGTATAAGGATCATTAGGCGGAAAAGTACGGGGTACGCGTACCTAATGAGCGGCAACAGCCGCGAAACCGGTCGTGTGCTTCCGGGGGAATTTGGTCCCGTCACTCACCTACATTACTATACTACTCATACCGAAGATCCTGAAATCGTCTGCACTCACGTAAAAGATAAAAGTGGTCGGAAACTGCTCAAAATGTATGTTCAGACTAAGTGGAAGCGAAATGAACAGCTTTGTCGCAAGCCACCACCAAGAAAGTGTACTACGTCTCTTTTGAACCTTACAATACAGCCTATGGAAATACTTAGATCCACCGATGAAATTCATTTCTATTGCATGTTCCCGTAAACTCTGTGGTGGGTGAAGTAAGGGCAAATTTTGCTCATTGGTGAACTTGAGTTATCGCGTCCGACCCAGATGTTGTTGGCTCCCATTTTCTTTGGAAACGTTCTCCAACTTATGGAATTATCTCATCCGAATTAGTGATGATTTCATTTATAACACATATACTGCACAACGTGTTTTTTGAAACACACTTTCCCCGAGGTAATTGTGGAAGGAAAAGCCAGAGTTGCAACTTAGTATGGTTTATGTCTGGGATAATTTCGCTGCCTCTCAACATAGTCCATACTGCACAACAACGGTGTTTGTATAGGTTCATGCAAAATAACGCATAAATTATGGGAAAAATACAGGGTTAAACTGCATCATCTTGGTAATAACAAGTTAATAAACGGTTCTTTTAACTGATACTCTGGGAGTTTCCATTGATTTACGGCAGCGGCTTCAGCAAGCCTCAGTAGTCAGGTGTTCTTTGCTGCGTATATGACCCGAAACCCAGTGTTTCGGTCTTTGCGTATTTCCTCTGTGGAACACTTGAGACGGAGTATCAAATTATCTCTTCAGAGCGGCAAAGAATCTTCCATTCGCACTGTAATCCGATGTGTTAGACATTGTCTGTATGGTTTGAATCTAGGAATGGCTCAAGTCTAAAAATAAATAACTATCTAAAGAATTGTGTGAAAATTCCCAGTGAACACATTCGGAGAACATAGTTTGGCGAAAAAGCTCGTTTCCAGTGATTCATACTCATGCCATTACATCGCAATATATTACGACAAGTTAAAGGATTGGACCAATTAGACAGGTAGGAAGTGACAGAGATTGATGATGGCAAAAAAGGGAAGGAAACAATTGTAATCCGGGCTTAAATGAAAGCCGGATGTGAACTGCTTTTCTCGTGTTTTGTCAGTTTTCATCTGGTCTGTGGCCTGTTGTAGAGTGGAGGGAGAGCCAGGGCAGCTTAAGAGCACACACAAATTGTTGTTTGCCAAACCGTATCTAAAGAATGTTGCATTTGACCCAAGTGCCAAAGTCGCCGGTCCCTCATGGGATTCAAACCCAATGTATGGATGCTTCCCAAGTTTTCGTTCCGTATGGGTTCTACTAGCTGAACCACGAGTTCACAGTGGTTGCGGGGCCGAGGGGCAGGGGAAGATTTGAGTATTGTTTGAATGGATCATACTGTTTGCCTACTTAGATTGCTTTTGCTTATGACGCCCGCTATACTTATCTTGCACTTGAACTTTCTGCAGCACAAAATGTTCTGCATCCGTGTAATGACGATTTCGTGAGAGATTAGCAGTGACCTTCTAGAGATAAACTCTGTCCTCATGACTCGCACATATCAACACAGAACTTTAAGTTCGGCTTGCCTCTTATAAAAATTCTAGACGGGGCGTTTAGTTTTGGTTTATTGAAAATTTGCTAACTCACCTACCCCACATCCAGCACACATAATTTGTAAAATGCACATCACAGCAGAAAACACACTAGAAATAGCTCACTACATAAAATGGTTAGCCAGATATGAAACCGTGTCCGTGTGCACTGAGCTCAACACGTAACATGTAAGAGATTATTACTTAATTATGAATTACGTGCTTTCCAATATCTGTGTACATTGATGGTTTGTTTGTGTACCGATAACTTCATCGTTATTTGCTCCAGTTATGCATCAAAGAATCCAGTTATTTTTAGTGATGATGCTTCTTTGGAGATTTTTCATTCCACTTTAATGCATGAGTTCAGTGTCTGTGGTGTTTACGGCCATTAACATTGTCTCATTGCACGACTGATGAGAGCTGACAATTGTGACCTTGAAACCTGGATTGGTGGGTAGCATCATCATCATCATCATCGTACAGCGTTAAACAGTAGGGCAAGCCCCACTGACCACTGCCTTTCTCACCATGTTGCACGTTGAATTAAAAAGTATGAATATACAAGATGGACAGGGAGTGGACCTATATGGGTGGGAAAAGAAAAGAATGCCCTAGTAGCCAACACACGGAATACACAGTCTAACTGTACAAACGTACACCGATCAAACATTCTGATTCGATAGAAAGTGACAACACGATCTCCACTGTTCGCGGTTCGCAGCCATATCCTTCAGTGTCTCCAGCCAACTGGTGGACGGATCTTTTGGACCCCAACCACGAAGACGTGAAGCACCTACTTTTCCTAAGTCTGCTGTACATTTTTTCATTCCTCGCTGCCACGTCATCTGTTGACCTCCACGTGGTCTCTTCCACTCCCTAGGAGGGGCGGAGAATAGGACACGGTACGGTAGACGTGTGTTTGCCATACGTAACACGTGTCCCAACCAACGAAGTCTACTAAGTTGGATACGCTGTGACAAAACGTTCTCTGAATTAGTACCCAATACTCGCTTTCTCACCTCATCGTTGCTTACTCGGCTATTCCACCCAATCCTAGCGATACTACGTAAACATCGATGGTCGAAAACCTCAAGACGACGAATATCTTCTGCACGCAGACTCCAAGTTTCGCAACCATACAACAAAACTGAACGCACAGTGGCACAGTATACACGACCTTTCAACTTCAGTGAAATATCGGATCGGCGCCACAAGTGCTTCAGTCCAGCGTACGCCGCTCGAGCTTTGGATATCCGCGTACTCACCTCTACTACTGTGCTCCCATCCGTCGTCACGCAGCTACCGAGGTAGGTGAAGTGATCGACAACTGCCAGCACCTCCCCGTCGAGCATCAAGCTCGGAATCGTTGACGTCCAGTCTTGTAACATCATCTTGCACTTTGAAGGTGCAAAACGCATGCCGAATGGAGCTACAGCTCTTGCGAGATTATCTAGTGCACGCTGAGCATGTTCCGTGGATTCGAACAAGCAGACAACGTCGTCTGCGTAATCCAGGTCACAGCTTTTCACTATCTCCTAGTTCGACGCCTACATCCTGAAGATTTTGCAGCGCACTCTCCATTATTTCGTCCATGACGAAGTTAAAAAGGAATGGAGACAAAGGGCATCCCTGCCGAACACCACTGGTCGTTTCGAACCGACCGGATAGTTCATCGTAAACCCTTACGCGGCCAGAAGTATGAGAATACAATGATCTCATTAGGTTCACGAACTTCTGGGGCATACCTTTTCGATGAAGAGTACTGAAAAGCGTTGTTCGATCAACTGAATCGAAGGCGCCTTTCAGGTCTAAGAAAATCATTATTGTTGGTCGGCGGTGCGTGTGACGCGTTTCAAGTAGTCGGCGAAGAGTAAAAATCTGGTCGATGCATCCTCGACCTGGGCGGAATCCAGTCTGCTGTTCGCGGACATTCCTCTCACGAGCCGGTGTAAGACGGTGCAGCAAAATCGAAGCTAATACTTTGGTGACTATCGGGATTAGGCTAATCCCACGATGATTACTGCAGTCATTGCGTATTCCCTTCTTGAAGATGGGAACAATCAATGACTCGCTCCATATTAACGGAATACGCTCCGCGTTCCAAATGTCACGGAGCAAGGCGGTAAGTGATTTTATCAACGCCTCACCACCCAGTTTGAAAAGAACTGGAGGAAGTTCGTCGGGACCTGCCGCTTTCCCCCGCCTTAGTAATCGAATACATGACTCTACTTCTACTTCTGATGGGGGCTCAAGTGATACCACCCAAGAAGTCACAGTTGTTGACACGGGAGTAACTACACTAGCGTGCGGCCAGCTAAACTGTTCCTTGAAGTACTCGGCCCATCGGTCAAGCCTTTGCTGTTTGTTATGGATGGGTTCTCCATTCCTACTGCAAATCGCTTCACTGACCTGAGTTCGCCTTCCACTGGTGTCACGAATAAGTTTGAACAGTCTTTGACTGTTACCTGAAGCAGCTGCCACTTCCATTTCTTCGGCTACATTGACCCACCAATTTTCGCGATCCTTCTTAAGGCTTCGCGTAACTTGTCTTTGCAGCTTTCTCCGCATCTTATTCATCTCCTTACGGTTCGAAAGCTGACGCTTTTGCTCCATTATACTCAGCGACTCTTGCGAGATCCAGTGTCTTTGATGGACAACGGATCCAGGACCACAGGCAAAACCTGCTGCAACGTGCATCGCCTGTTTGATATGAGACCAATGCTCATCTACATTACTGTTCTCCGTGGATCCTAGCTCATGTGCTAACTTCTGCTCATAACGGGTGCAAACGTCTGGATCACACAAACGTTGCACGGCTAATCCGGTTTGCGGTTTGCGACGATGGCCATGGAGCTGGAGAGATAATCGCATTAAAACTAAGGCATGGTCCGACTCTACGTACGTGGACCAGTAAGATCTACAGTTCTGAACAGAACTGCGCCACCGGTAGCTTACGGCGATATGGTCAATTTGACTAAAAGTACCTGTAGAGTTAGAGCGCCATGTCGCTGTGCGACGCGAGCTGTGTCGGAAATTTGTGCTAGACAAGAACAATCGATTGTCTGCACAAAATTGGAGAAGCCTATCCCCGTTATCTGTGCGCTCAGCGGGTAAAGCACAACGCCCGCCTAAACAGGCTTCTGACACACTGAGTTTGCCAACTTGTGCATTGAAGTCACCAGCTAGCACTACAATGTCGGAACCTTTACTGCTGCGAACGAGAGTGGCGAGGGCATCATAGAACTCATCTTTCTGCAAGTCTGAGCTGCAGTCCGTTGGGGCGTACGCCGAGATCACGAACAAATTGCGTTTAACACAACTATCCTTTCGAACGCCGACTGACCCTTGGAGTCTCACAGCACATAAACGACTGTTGACAGGGATCCAGTCTAATAGGGCAGCCTCAGCCTTGTCAGTCAAGACAATTCCTACACCACGTTGACCCACAGCTCTAGCTGCTTCGTCTCCTGAGGTGCGCAGAATATACCTCGATGAGATACCAGGAGCAGTTAGCTGAATTACATTGCTCGAATCCTGGATACGCGTTTCGCTTAAGCAGCAAACATCAATCTTCAGAGAGTTCATTGTGAGGGCTAGGCACGCCTGCTGACCGGCCTGCATGAGTGTACGCACGTTGAAGGAGCCGAGATTCAGAGGCTGACGGGGCTTGAGAAAATGTGAGTTACCAGACAGAGGATTATTCCCGACACTATTTGACAGTGAATCGTTGCGAGTATCGACCGTGTTATCAATGGGAGCATTATGGGTGGATAGATGGGGCAAAGAGGGATGGTTAGGGACAGAAGACAAAGGTTGAATAACAGAGAGGGAACTTGGTGGGTAGCACAAGTTAACAATAGGACAAGTATAATAATCATATCGGCATTGCCGATACAATTGAAACAGTAGATTTGGTCAACGTCGTGAAGAAATCGGTGTTCGAATATCAGTGATCTTCGTGTATCCTCCACTCACAATGGCCAAGTTCCTAAGCTGACCGAATTGCTGCTGCATGCATTCGACCCTTGCTAGTGAACATGGCACATCGGCGCCACAGATGATTGAGTTTTGACAGATGCCAAACGCACATTCTGTATACGCAGAAACATCCAATATCTCACTTCGGGGTGAAATGCAACCACCTAGATAAAATAATTGTGTATTGTCTCCGCAGGTACGGTTTGATTTTGTCTGGTCTGATTCGCTGCCATAGAACTTAACAATGGACGAAAATAGCTAACTGAGGGTTGTCCTCGTCTTTTTTCACGCACGAAGGCGGCGTTTTCGCATTGGAGTAAACAAAACTCCCCGGGTAATCTGGGACAGTGGACAGATTCCGAGAGAACAGTGTGAATCGGTGATTGTGCTGATCGACAAGGAAGGTGACAGGTCCCCCTGCGAAAACCACAGAGGAACTAGCATTGCAAATATCGCATCCGAACTGCTTACCGGGCTCATTCTCCATCGATTATCCAGTGCACGCGTCATAATCAAGCCTGTTTTAGACCCGGCAGGGGTTTTATCGACCACATCTTCACCCTTCGGCAAATGTTAGAGCAGAGACACCTTCCGTAGACCCACAGTCTCTGTTTTGCTTGATGTGAAAGTGGCTTTGGACTCAATCAACCGCACAGTTCTCTGACGCTGCTTCTCATTGAAGGCTGCGCCAGAGAAATTGAGTTTTCTCATCCAGTGCTCGTATTCGGAAAACAGAAGCAGAGTTCGTGCTTACGGCGATCTTCCACCCGAGTTCACCACGGAAAGTAGTGTTCGTCAGGGTTACCCTCTTTCGCCCTTTCTCTTCAATTATGTAATTGATTTGATTCTCCAGGTAGCCCTATCCTCGTGTGAGATTAGCGACATCAATATTGACTCAGGCATTGGATTGTCTGGCTTAGAATACGCGGACGATCTATAACTTTCTTCATCGACTTGATGCGAACAATTGTAGTTCTCCTCTTACTCCTTTCATATTCCTATTCATTTCCATTATTTCCTTTTAAGGTTATCGCTAAGAGATAGCGACCAGAACCACCACGCGAACAATATTGTTTTTCTACATGAAGATTCAAGTAAGTTGCAAGTTTTTCTAGATAGCCTAAACGACAGTGTAGCAATGATTGGGATATGTTTTGCACCTTCAGAGTGTAAACTGTTAATGCAGGACTGGGCTGCGCTACACCAAACCTTGTCTTGGCAGCGGGAGCAGGTATCTAAAGCAGATAAATTTCGGTACCTGGCTGTTACATCTTACCAGGTGAACAGATATCGGATGAAGTGTTATCGTGTATACAGAAGGTGCGTTTGGCTTTTGTCAGCCTTCGTCATCTGCTGCGTCAGCGTGAGGTCCGATTATCTATCAAGGGTCGAGTGTATACTGTGATCGTTATGTCCTTTCTTTTGTGCAGCTGAGAAACATGACCATTAGGAGTAGAAGATAGGCGAGGGATGTCAGTGTTTGAGAATTGATGTCTCCGCAGCACTGCTTGAATATGGTGGGAACACCGTGTCATCAGTGCTGAGGCTAGACGTCGGGTATTGGGAACCCGAGGTCAGACTGTGGATCAAGTACTGAATCTAAACAAATTACGGTGGCTGAGACCTGTGTTACGCAGGTTCACCGACAGACTTCCTCGGCGTGCGCTGTTCTCGGAGGCAGGTAGGGGTTGAAAGGTAGGTCGAAGTGGTCAGTCCATGACGTGGATGAAAGGTATATAAATCCTAACCACCCGTTGGTCATAACACGGGTTGGGTTCCGCGCGATTCTCCTAGGAGATGGTCGGAAACATTGAATAATAATGCCAGATGTCGCGGCCAGTGGCGCAGTCGCACTCAAACTTTTATTGTCTTCACGATGTCCGCTTCTCACTTTGTTTCCGGCTGTTTTTCACTATATGCTTCTATTCTTTTTGCCCTCGACGCGACTATGCTTAGAGGTATCAATCGGAACTGGAACATAGAAGTGCGAGGTCAATGTTTGCATGAACTGAAGTGAACTGACAGTTGCTTATTGAAATGAATACTAGTTGTAATCTGATGAACATAACTCGTCCTGTGTTAGTGCTGTCCCAATCAGAACTTCATCTGTCTGCAGTTTATCTATTTTTATTCGTGTTGTTTGACCCACAGTACCGGATACTCATGACACAATTAGTCATCAACACAATTATTCAGGAAAGCATGCTTTTTCGCTCAGTTCATTCGCAAGCCCTTCCATTCATACCGAATAGTAACTGAAAGGAAGGTATTTATTTGGTAAATCTAGTGTACCGATGGAAACACTACATGTTTCATCCGATAATCGTCGTTCAGTGGTTATATATTTGAATTTTCCTCCAAAAACAAGATTTTATCGATACGGATTTTAACGAACAAGTCAAACCGTCAGTTCGCATCATATTCTTCAAAATATTTCAATGCATCTCTCCAGTTGCGTACAATATAATCAGAGTGGTTGTTTTCGCAGGATGAGCGGATCATTTCTCTTAGGTCGATGGTAGTCACACACACACACACACACACACACACACACACAGACTCCTTCGATTTTCAAGAAAGAGAAGGAGGAGGGAGGAGCGTTCAACGTATTAACAGGGTCTTACGGGAGTTTTAATTTTCCAGGAAAGTAATAATCTTGGTTCCAATATACATCAGCAAACATGCGACTCAGTGAATCACAGTTATTCATGGAACTAATGAGAGGAAGCTTTGGTCTTTTAGAATTATTTATTGAAACAATGTGTTTCACTGCCATTCTCTTCAGGATTGATCTGAAGCTCCGGTCACCAAAACAGAAGGTCAAGCAATATTTTGAATTGCAAACTAGTATTACCAAGAGGTGATCACTCAAATAATCCGCCCACGACCGAAAGTTGCTGACCACTAGGGAAAGAAAACTTCATGATCGTGTCATCTACACACTCTGCTATCGATGCCACGGCGTCCGGCGTCCGTCGATATGTGCAAAGTGCCTCGCTGCCAACAGCATGGGCAGCCGCGCTCAGAGACAATAATAAAACCGGCTTATCCTCTCGAAGGAATCAGCCGCTGTAAAGTAAAGTGGGACCACTGGATGAAGTTTAGACAATCGCTGCTGACGCTTGGGTGGCATGCTGTTTATGAGCGACTACGCCGTAGAACTTGACGCAGTCTGATCTCATGCGGTTTCGGAAATGTTCAGTTTTCATCCCAGCAATGCATCTACCTCCGTTTATTTCCGTCTGTGTTTTGTAAAATTACTACTTTTGTTTTACTTTCTCTTGTGCCACCAGTTCACTCAAACCCATTCGTTGTGATCATCCATACTATCTTTCTCACGATTTATCATCATCGTACAACGTTATGCAGCTGGGTAAGCTTCACTGACAACTGCCTTTCTCACCATGTTGCACGTAGAAGTAAAAAGAACGACTATACAAGATGGACAGGAAGTGGACCTACAGGGGTGGAAAAATCAAAAATGCCCTAGTAGCCAACACACGGAATACACACTCTGACCGTACAAACACAAATTGGTCAATCATTCTGATTGCTCACGATTGTTACACCTTATAGCCAGACCACTGAGTCATCTTTAAACACCCCGTTAGCTTGACGATTTCTGGTTTCTGCTTCCTTCAACCTTACAACAACCTTACAACAGGTATCGCTGATCATCTCTAACAAAGATGAACACTGAAGCAGTAGTGCACTGATTTCATGATTTTACGCTGGTGATTTTGTAGGTTTTAATCTCATCAGGGTCTTTCTATTTTGGCTGGTGATGTTGTTGCATGAATCTTAGACGGCTTCCCGTGGCCGTAGTCAGATCGTTGCCACGCCCGATCTATTGTTTCCTTCTGCGATTCTTCACTTCAAGTCTCAGAATCGTGGCTTACGGCTCTCTTTAGCATTATACCAATTGGCATACTGATGAACATGAAATCACTGGAAATTTGCCCATATAGTCAGTAGTTATAATTTGTGTTTAATTTTGATATTCAGAAGCTGTTATTTTTTCGTTGGTCAATGTCATTTTGTACTTTATAGTTCCGACTTTTGCCCGATGGGAGTAATGATTTTCGCCGTATTTCTTGTCATCACCCTCGGCACGTTCTTTCAATTTGGTTATCATAACGGTGTGATTAATCAGCCGTTGGAAGTAAGTCAAACTGGTTTCATCTGATTCGTGCATCGGTTTACAGCTGATCACTCAATTCATCGAGAATGTGACCATCGAACGTCATGGGGAAATTAATGGGACCCCGTTAACACTGCTAACGTCCCTCTGTGTTTCCACTTATTTAATTGGCGGGCTTTTTGGTAGCCTGTTGGGAGGAATTCTGAGCAACAAATTGGGAAGGTAATCTTTTTCTAATGAATACGATTTTGTAGACGCACGTCAATCATAATCCTCTCTGTGCCTTGTGTTGTGGGGTCTGTTTTACTTATGTTATGCAAATGGGCTCATTCTTTCGAAATGATCATTATCGGTCGACTAATCGTCGGATTAGCATGTGGTGCGTTTACAGCTGTCGGCCCTGCGTATCTGTACGAAGTTTCCCCGCACACGGTTCGAGGTGCTGCAGGATCTTTGAACCAGTTGGTATGCGTTTTTTCACTCCTGTTATCACAACTGTTGGGCTTGAAACAAGCAATGAAAACTGAACAGTTATGGCCTCTATTGTTAGGTATTGACTACTGTCTTTCACATCAACACCGTTTCCGTAGGACTGAACGCGGTGCCGTGCGTTCTGACTGCCGTATGCTTGTTATTTATCCCAGAAAGCCCACGCTTCTTGTATATTGTGCGTAACGATGTGGAATCTGCAAAAGCAGGTAACATTTGTACCCCTACCCTGACATTTTCCCAAACTAATTCAGCTTTTTTCAAAATTGGACGCTCTCCGGAGCAGGTGGAATTCGAATTAGATGAGATGTTAAGGGAGTTGGAAACCTCACAACATAAGGTAATATGCTTTGCCTCAAATGTATTTTTTTCAGATATCGTTGCTAACCTTCTTCCGTACCCCACATTTACGGTGGGGGCTTTTAGTCGCGCTAGTTTGTCAAGTAGGACAACAGTTTTCGGGATTGAACGGTGTAAGTTATTTCCTTCTGGCTTTCAGTTGCTGCTTCCTTCCGCACAGTCAATAAATTCCTATCGTTTTTGTTGTTGGTATACCTCATCAGCATTCAGTTATAAAATAAACGCACAAAATTCTACCATACAAAAGTGCTGGCATATATATATATATATATATATATATATATATATATATATATATATTTATATATATATATATATGATTTTGTGGGCGCGATGCTGCCAGGTTGCCCAAGCCAAAGCAGGTGGTTTTCTTAGGAATCCACAACCGGAGCGTTTAGCTATCCAGAGCTTAACCCGCAAGGCAGCGGGACGAAACGTGGGGTCCGTAACCCATTGGGGGCTAGTGACTGATGGCTCAGTTCACACGCTCTTCGGATGAAGCCAAACATCCTGGATGCCTCGTGCACCTCTCCGCCACGGAAGCCAGTGAGCATGTCGTTGTACGCCTCATGTGCTACCCGTGGTTGTTTTAGAATCGGGGTTCAGCCATCCCATTTGGACCGACTATTAGTCAGCCAACCTGGTGGAGAGCGTCGGACATTCACTTTCGTCCTCTCACTTTAGTGGGAACACCTCCGCTGCGAGAAGGTAGTGAGTACTGGGATGGCGATAGAAGTATCCAAGTAGGCGTGAAACCTAGCCACATCATCCAGAGTCCATAATCATCAAAGAAATGGGTCCCTTTGTCAAGAGCGTAACCCTAACTGTCGATCAAGCTAACCGTTTATTTTTTTATTGTTCTCACCAAACGCAATTGGAGAACATTGTTAGTGATTAGTACTGATGTCATTGCATCACGGTATGGCAAGTTAAAGGGTTGGATTAGACATGGTCGAAAGTGATAGAAATTGATGATCACGAATGCTGTGATCACTCACCAGTACAGTTGTTTCACACAGTTCAGGCTGACCAACGCAAAGGCTCTCCACGCTCTGTCGGGTCCGGGGTTGGATATCAAGACTCAAAATGTCCTGTCCTGGCCACATCGAAAGCTGTTGGAATGCGTTTTTATGCTGTCTCCCGTGCACTCAAAAACAACTTGTGTGCGCTCTTAAGCTTCACTGGCACACCCCACCATACAACAGATCACGGACTAAATAAAAACTGGCAACATACGTGAAACAATTCACATTTGTCTAGAGTTAAGCTGGGACTACAAATATGGTCAATGATCCCCATCATTTTCAACTAATGACTGTTTTTGATCACCCTCGTTTTTTAATATTATCACGATTGGTTATTGATCCCTACCTGTCATTCATTAAAAACCCTAGTTAATAAAATACCCGGACTAAATTCGTCCAAAGCTTTTTTCAAAGATTACAACGTGGCTTGGTCCAAATGGAGCGCTTCATACGCTTTACACCTTGGCTCAACATAGGTAATAGTGTTTTTTCTGCTAGATTTCGGTCTTACTGAAAAGGGACTAGCTGCCAGGAGCCGATAACGTGCTTGCTTATCTTTCCTATCTCGGTCGCATGTCTCGGCCATACGAGTGAATCGACCTAACCACTGTTACGCGCACTCGATCCTTGGTATTACCTGGAGACTACGATGTGTTCAAAGAAAGTAGCAGTAACTCACTCCATTTCAGTACTAATTTGCATTTTCGCTACTTTTTGTACGTCCATAATTCACCCGAGCTCTTTCAGATTTGAAAGTACTGCGCGGCTCTTTCATATCTGGATCAGCCGTGTTAAATACACATTATTTAAACCGTCTCAGACCAACCTGTCAATCGAAAATCTCGGGATTCATCTTGAACTCAGCTGAGTCTAACCTCGTGGTGAGCCTTGTGTCTTGATTTGATAATCTGATGTTTCTACCTGTGTTTTTAAAAGTGGGCAGCTGTTAGGATAAACGTGTAGTGTACATTTGGATGGGGATGGTTAGTACTACTCCCTCCACATTGCGAATCAATTTTTTTGTTTTTGCTCTGCAGTTGTCATAATCTACCATGCAGACGCTCATGAACAAGCTTCATCATTCATGAGTCAGTTCATTACGTTAACGTGCAGTTCCTTTGCTTGTTGTGCTACATACCAGCTGTTATACTATTCGGGAACGTTGTTCACTCAGAATGGATTAACTACGGAACAGGCAACCTACGCTACCATTGGTTTGGGTTTAGCGCTTTTCTTCTCCAGCCTGGTTTCTACTCTCGTCATGGATCGTCTGGGTAGACGTGTTCTCATGATTGGTGGTCTGCTCATCTCATTCTTTAGTCTGATCGTATTCACCGTTTGTTTGATCATTCACGATTCGATCGGTGCTCAATGGCCCGTTTACATTGCTGTCGCGGCAACTTATGTGTTCGTGATTGGTTTCGGTATTGGACCAGGTTAGTTCACTTTATCTCTACTCTCCTCCGCTTCTGTTTTCTTTTCTCGTTTTTGCGCATTTGTTTGTTTTTGCTGTTGACAAACATCATTCGTAAACATAGAGCTGTCGCACGTTGACCAATCGTGGAGTTGCGTCCACGGAGATCAGCGTGGTAATGTGCCCACAGCTTCCCATTCATATGTCTTACTTGAAATACCGTAATCAAGCGTATCCGCATTAGTTTTATTAGCAAATAACGACCGTACTTTTATTCCATATATGCTCGTGAATTCAGCAAGAGGAGCGTAACCCATGGCTTCAGAGATTCACCAAATTGTCGGGAATGAACGCGATCCAGAGACTGGGAGTGGAAAGCCACACGATATCCCTATAGATTAGGCGTGGGAACAGGTCGGGCACTAGTGAATTGATTTCTGCACCTAATGTGACCTGTATTGGGTTTTTTCGAGCTTTGCACCTCAGAGTTGACAGGGACGAATATAACGACCACCACCACCACTGGTCAATCCACAATGATGCATAGTTCGGAGTGAGCCATAAAGACCCTAGAAAACGAAGATTTTTGTGCAGTGCTCGTGCTGTGGTGTTTGATAATAGAATAATCATACTGACGAACAACATGGTATCGTCTCCTGATGCAACAGCACGCCGGATTTGATGTCACCTTATCGTTTTCTTATGTAGCTCTCCGAATCAGATGTCGGGGTTATGGTAAACAGCTATCTGTATTCTACTGTACTAGTGTTTCAATGTGGAATGAAATCGTACCCTCCAGTTCAAGTTTCTTTTGTTCGCATCCCATCAGGTCCCGTACCTTGGCTTATTACTGCGGAGATGTTCACCCAGGAGTCAAGAGATGCTGCTGTGTCCATATCCGTGGCCGTAAACTGGTTGTGTAATATCGCCATCGGCTTACTGTTCCTCCAGTTACTTGTGAGTTTACCCTATTTATCCACGATCCTAACGTTGTTGTATAATCCTTTTGAGAAATTTACCGCACTCGGTCCCCTTTATCCGAATCATAATAATTGCAAAACCGGTCGTGTGCTTCCGTGGGAATTTCGTCCACACATTTAAACACTACTCTCAATATGAGCACTTGTACATGCAGCCTTGCGAAATCTGCCGGATCTGGGCGTCGAACTAGAAAATAGTGAGAAACTATGTGACCTAGATTATGCAGACGACCTTGTCTGCTTGTTCGAATGCACGAAACACGCGCATCGTGCACTAGATAGACCTGCGAGAGCTGTAGTTCCATTCGGTATGTGCTTTGCACCTTCAAAGTGTAAAGTGGTGTTGCAAGACTGGATGCCAACGATTCTGAGCTTGATGCTCGATGAGGAGGTGCTGGCAACTGTCGACCGCTTCAGTTACCTCGGCAGCAGCGTGACGACGGATGGGAGCACAGTAGTAGAGGTGAGTACGCGTGTATCCAAGGCCCGAGCGGCACACGCAGGACTGAAGCACTTGTGGCGGCGACCCGATATTTTGTTGAAGTTGAAAGGTCGTGTGTACTGATGTATTTTGTTGTTTATTTGCGGGACTTGGGGCCTGCTTGCGGAGGATATTCGTCGTCTTGAGGTTTTCGACCATCGATGTTTGCATAGCACTGCTAAGATTAGATGGAATGACCAAGTGCGCAATGTTGAGGTTATCAATCGAGTATTGGGTACTAGTCCAGAGAATTTTCTATCACGGCGTATCCAGATTAGTAGACTTCGTTGGTTGGGGCACGTGCTACGTATGGCAAACACGTCTACATTACCGGGCCGTGTTTTCCGTTCCTCCCAGGGAGTGGACGAAGCCATGCTTGGAATGGGAAAATGTGCAGTAAACTTAAGTAAAGTAAGTGCTTCAAGTCTTCGTGGTTGGGATCCAAAAAAATCCTCAACCAGTTGGCTGGAGACATTGTAGGATAAGGCGGAGAACTGTGTACAGTGGCGATCGTGTTGCCACTTTCTGTAGAATCAGAATGACTGGTCAATATGCGTTTGTGCAATGAGGCTGTGTATTCCGTGTGTTTGCTGGTGGAGCGTTGTTTCCCTTCCCGACCCTTGTAGGTCCAGTCCCTGTCCATCTTGTATATTCATTCTTTCTTTTTCGACGTGCAACATGGTGAGAAAGGCAGTGGTCAATGAGGCTTAGCCTGCTGTTTAACGCTGTAGAATGATGATGATGATGATGATGATGCAGGAAGCGCCAAACGGAGGAAGTGCTGATGCTAGCTCCAACACACCCCTACGCCTTGTTGCTTCTTCCGGCATTGTTCATTACTCCTTGCTATTATTTTCGTTATTTAGTTTTTTACACACATATGAATAAAATTTCCATTTCTAACTTTCGTTTCGATTTTCACCTTTTGGCTGGATTAGGATGCCTTCGGGTAGCATTACAAGAGTAGTTTGGAAAAATGACATTAGGCTGTTCTTAAGTTCCTTGATCATAATAAAAAGAAATTGACAAGAATTCAATCCAATGCAAGTTTATCGTCATGCAATTCAGTCATGAAGAGTGGGTCAGATCGGGCTACTCTTTTTTACCATTTCGAGGCGACTAAATTTAACTAGGTTTCTCGTAGTGGTTCTCGACGGTCAATCACGTTCGACGTTAGCTTCGTTTGCACACCTATCGAGTCTCACCAACAGCACCGATACGTTACGCAACCAAATTAACTGAAAAATACCTCGGAATTGGACGTCCATGCTCCATCCCGGGGTTTCTGATGCTACTTCGGAAAACGGTAGTCCACAAACTGCGATATCTGTCAGTTATTCGTGTCTGTGTCACTGTGAGACCTGTCGTGCTTCCGGGGAAATTTTGTCTACACATTTACATACTCTCCGGAAGCACGACCGGTTTTATATATATATATATATATATATATATATATATATATATATATATATATTCCTAATCAACTGTTTGATCAGCGGGCCGAGATTTTCCGTACCCATGTGTCGGTTTGTGGGTGGAAGGCACATGGGTTTGGGGACTTAATGGTATGTATGTATGTCACCGTAGCTGAATTGATAGATAATGTGTCAGACATTGGAATCAGCAAAGCTGTTTGAATGATTTAAAATAACCCAACCTTTTGGTCATCTGCACAAAATCTAACTGCACCGCTGTGTATGTTTGTCTTAAAGCTGATTTATTATTTCTATTTGCCGGAATAAATAAATTGTCACGTTTCAAAGGTAAAGCGATAAGCACTTGCTCCTTTTTGAGCGTCATTATGTTCCATCATCTAAGTCTTAGCTGCTGTCGCTGTTGTTCTATTAAGTTTTCTGGACTAATCGTTAGGTAGCAACGGTTTTTATGATCTCTTATTTTTACAGGTGATCTTTTGTGCAGGTTCTCTTTGCTCTCCTAAAGGGAGTTCTG
The DNA here is from genome assembly GCA_948099385.1 of Fasciola hepatica. Taxonomy (NCBI): domain Eukaryota; kingdom Metazoa; phylum Platyhelminthes; class Trematoda; order Plagiorchiida; family Fasciolidae; genus Fasciola; species Fasciola hepatica. The sequence goes on along the minus strand of CANUEZ040000001.1, from coordinate 1,294,996 downwards.
ACCAATCCACATCTGTAAGCCACTGATCTGAAGGTACATGACGTCCCCCATAAATTACTTTTCAATGAATTCTATACTGTAAAATCTCACCCGGACGCTTGGTCAGCACAATATCTGATAAAGTAAACTGTTATCACCCTATTCTTCCTGAGAAACAAAAGAGGTAGGAGTGAAGGGAGTTAAAAATAGTAACAAAAAGAATAAAACCTTCATCAGACGAAAAATCGCTATAATCCACTTATCATGTTTAAAGCGGTGATTAGGAAATATTATCACGGTTGCTTTTCGATTCTCCTCGAAAGTATGTCTTCTTAGGTCGAACCCAGAAGTCTTCCCTTGACCGCATCATCAGTTTTTTGTAGGCCTCCCATTCAAAATGAAAACGAATATTTCTGTGCTGGAAAGAATAACGTCTTCAAGGTATTCAACCGGAGTACCTAGATGAAGTTTACGCGAACAAAAAAAAACATAGAGTTCGAATGAGTCTTGTAGACAAAATGTTGTTAGACGTTTCCGAACGAGGGCCAAGATTTCATCAAGCCAGCGTTTAAATTCGTGGTAGGCCGAGTTTTGCCTACATAATATCGGCCTCAGAGGGGCTTCCGGCTTGTGGACTTTGAGTGTGCCAAACTGGTGGAATAGAATGATTAGCAATGACGTCAAACAGATAAGAAAACAGTGCTCATATTAGAATCCCTTTGCTGAAAGCAGTGGATTGTGAAGTCTGATGCCGTTGGTCGTTGAGTACGTGGGCCGAACCGCCTGTTGGAATGTGAGAACACTCCTGGACGTCAGACCTCAGACTATCACTGCACGTACGCTGTCTGACTACCGAATAGATATCGCATGTTTCTTCGAATTTTACACCCGGTGTACAAGAGTGCCCGGAGCAAACGATGGTTCCCACCTCTACCGCTGGTTTGACCAGGAACGACCGCAACAACTAATGATCCGAAATCGCGGAAACCATAAGTTCTCGAAGCTCTTCTTCACAACTCGTACTGCCTCTGGTAAGCGACAATCGGCAGAATCCCTCCTTCGCGGCGCTGCCTGGCTATTCGTTCTTGATCGCGGTAAATAGATGAAACGATGAAGCAAACACTGATTGTTTATTGAACCATCCCACGGTAAGCGCTGTGAACCAAATCCCAGCAACATAGCGAACGCTGCGATATTATCAGCAACTTTCCAAGCCCAGAGGACAATGGTGATGGTGTTATGCATAAGCTGAAGAACCAGAAAGCTCTCGGAAAAAGTGACTTCGCGCCGGAGGTATGTAGGTCGAGTCTTTTCTCAATGTTCCAGCTCCTCTATGCCTTGTTTTGCTCAGTCTGAAAAGGCGATTCCCAACGGACTGGGAACTTCCATATTACTCCCTCGTTCATAAAAGAGTTACAGGACTGTTTGTGCAACAACAGTCTAATCGACTTAGTCATACTCATGTTGGAACGTGCGCACATGCCCTAATCAATGAAGCATTCACCATCAAAGGAAAAGATTGAATCAAATACGTAACCTTCGTAGAGTATAAAGAACATCGGCATAATTTCCAACAACCGACTACAGCTTTTTATCGATTTCAGGGCTGTCTTTGTCTCAGTCGACAGAGAATCGATGTGGACTGTATAGTCCATATAAGCGGATCGAATGCCTCAGACGTTTGCCAGTCTCATGATGTCATAGTACTCACGTGCATCTACGGAGAGTAATCCAATGCTTTCTCGTTGAGTTCCGGTGGTAAGCAAGGCTGCCTCTTGTCGCCAGTGTTGTTCATCTACATTGTCGGTTGTATAATGCATCAGGCGCCTACCGATTGCCCCGGTATCCAGCTGTGCCCGGATGCTTTTCTCTTCAGTTAGCGATTCGCAGACTATGTCACCATCCTTAAGGCACACAACTAGTTCTGAATCTCGTTGATTTCTTCGCGACGTGCGCGAAGGTGACCCGTCATTAAATAAGGTCATTACTTATTATCTCTTACTCAGCTATCCTGAATGGGGTATGATTCACTGCAGCGCGTTGGGCATCCTAGACTTGCAGACCCTCATCGGAAAGACATATGAACCGCTCGTTCGGTCACGAGCTCCGAACGCACAAACTTCCTGTTGTCCGTCTGATAGCACTTCACTGTGCATGGACTGGAGTTGCTTCCTTGACCAAAAACCCGAGTGACCCTGGGGATGCCATTTTGTACTGGATTCCTATAACGGCTTATGAACTCTATACACACCACTCATGGACAGGTGCCATTCGGGAAGCCGGCTGATACTCTCACAAGAACTGTCGTCATAAAAGTAGGAGTATTTGATTCTCGCTTCCAACTCTCAACTTTGCAGCCCGCAACGAGAAATCATAATACGGCAGCACAGCGCACCAAGACGACTGTTTGTGTACAGAAATTAAAAAAATGGTGTTTAAAGCTAAAATTGGACAATTCCGAATTCGGGCGTTCGGTCAGGTTCATGCCCTTTCGGGCCGATTAGGTTGACCAAACGTCCCCTGGATTGATCATGGGTCATTGACTCGGTTAATGTCGGACTGCAGATAGCTGTCCCATCAGCGAAAGGTGGCTAAGCATAGTATGATCTGGCTGTTTATTGGTTCTTGGCCTGGCATAAACGAACTGACTATCTGTTTGCCTCGGGGAACGTTTTCCTACTTCCTTACACTGAAAATATGGATCACTACTGCCAGATTGGACGCCGAGCAATTAGGACTCCAGTTTGTCTATGGCGTTCGAAACTGGATCTCTCTCTCTACTCAGATCTCGCCTGCGATCGTCTAATTCTGGCAGGTGTCCCTCGCGACATCCGTGAAACCGACTGATCCGCTCGCGGGAGCTAGTCGGATAAAAGTGAAACTAAGTGAGTATTACTTACTATATGACATAAGCATTGGTTATCGCGTTGTCTCATCAAATTCAAAAAGTGCCACAAAGATAAGGCTAGCAAAACACTGGAAATCTTCATTTCTTCCGCCTTTGACAAGCAGGTCTTAGAGCCTTATAGTACATAATGTTTAAATGCTTCAGCCATTTTTCGTCGTTCTCTGTTAAGTAGGAAATCGATGTTTCAAATACTAGAAAAATCTGATCTAGCCTTTTGTTTAAACAGCGCTATTCCGTCTCAAATGCCGGCGAGCCGTGACCACCGAGTAAATAAGACCTATTTGTCTTCCCATACCAGGATGACTACCGAGATTGGATCGACGGCCTCAGAGCAACGTCTTGCATTGCGAACTGGTGTGTTTTGTCACACGTCTGTCTCCGACTGTTTAGACATGACCGGGTTTTGCTGGATGTATTCCTGTTTACGGTACTGCGGCTTTGATCCACAGCCGACCGCATTTTGTGCTTATGCGGTCTACCGATGCTGATTCAGACAAAAATGAGATTACATTTTCTAAGTTGATATGCTCACTTCAAGTCATGAATTAGGGTGTTTTTTTAAATCTCGTCAATCAGTCTACCACAAATGCACTTTATCAAGGTTTTAGTGCTAATAATTAGGAACGTTTTGACTTTAGGTCGTAAATTTTACTTTATTCTTGATTCAGTACATTGTACATACTACTTCAGTTTGATCTGCTCGAGGATCCCGTGCGAAACCCTCAAATTCAGTGTGAATGCACTTGTGAGGATCTTTTATTTAAGCTGAGATCACTGCACTTTACCTTTACAACTTTCGTTCGCAAACACTTATGGTCAGTTCTAAGAGTATGATCCGTTTACTGAACCATGTCTGACTTAACTTATTGCCAACACGTTTCATGGTCCTACTCAAGAAGACGGACATGGTATTTCCTGTGGACCGGTACAGAATGTGGTTAACCACTTGGGCGACTCTCATGATGGCAGCCCATTTCAACTGAAGACACTAGTGCTCTGGTAGATACATATCATCATTCTTTGTATAAATAATTTGCCACTCGTCGCTCATTTCCTTTACTTGCATCGTTTTGTCTGCTATTCGTGCAACTTTCTGGTTGGTGGCGCTCAGATATGTTATCAAAGAACTTCGGTGCGAAGCCGATCTTTAACCTAGGTCTAATAGATTTGAGTTCATGGTCGCCAATGGATGTCTTCTCCACTGAATTAGACCGATACTTTCAACGAGGTTTGTACTTATGCCATTTATTTCGTTGGTGCTTTGGGTTTATCGTACCTAGTGTGGTGTAGTGCACATACTGCTCATTGAAGAAGTAGCTCCTTGCTGGGAAGCGGTTATATACCACGGAGTAAAAATGAACATGATGACGTCACCTGGACTGACGCAAGGTACACGAACCACGTGAATACATCCTCAGCCAAGTAAGAACCGGCTTAATGTGAAGTGGGAATGAGCAGTTTTCTTATAGTTGAAAAATTCTGGTGTTGTCAAAATGCATGGTTCCCAATAAACGAACAATTACCCGAAATATTTCCTCGATCATAACTACGTCGAGACGCACGTATCATCATACTAAAGTTTACTTCATAAAACAAAGGCCGTAAATTTTTACCATCTAGACCTGTAGGGAATCTTGTTCCGGGAAGTGTGGGCTCTGTTCCTGGTGCATATTTTTCTAACATCATCTCTTGTATTGAGTACAATGGTGGTGTAAAGCGTTAGAAAAAAGCGCCTTATTACGCCATTTTCGTACCGTCCATTATTTATAAGTGATGCTTATAATCAAAACGAAGCAGTCGTTCTGTGCTTTGGAGGCTTTTTGTGCTAAATATTTCGCTGACACTGGTTGTAATGTCTAACTTTCAAGTCTTTGATGCCGTGTTCGGACTCCACCGTTGAAACACAACACCCGTTTGCCACTTAGATCGTTACTAAGTTTCTCCTATGGTTCTCGCTTTCAGGCCTCACCTCATAGACAGTGATCCTTTATGATTGTCGTTATGCCCCTTTGTTCGCACTCGTGTAAAATAGTATGGAAAGAAAAAGCGGACGAGCCATTGCTTGGCATCGTGTTCTGTTTGTTTGTGCCTTAACAGACAGACGGTTTCTACAGCTTCTGTTATATTTGACCTGGCTCTGTTGTGCCGACCGAATCGCAAAACCGTGAGCGGATAATAAACTGTTTTTGTTCTGCATAAGGTACATGGGTGTCATCAACTGTTTGAACTACTGATACTGGTTACACGAACCGGATTAATATGGCAGTCAGTTGCAACCTGGTCACATGACGTATGGTTAACCTGTATATTAACCGGATTGATTCGTCATATACCATCTAGCGGAAGCGTATGTAAGCGTGTGCTGTCGGGTAGTCAGTGTTGTGGCATTTTAAGTTATCCAGGCCACACGTGTAATAGCTGCTGCGAGAGGATGCACCATCAGTTCTTATGGGTCTTTTTCTTTGCGTTATAGTTTGTATATATTTGGAAAACCAAACACGTAATGCTTATGTTGGATGTATACTACTTTGCACTTCGTTGGTTGGGGCACATGTTACGTATGTCTAACACACGTCCACCGTACCGTGTCCTATTCTCCGTTCCTCCTAGGGAGTGGAAAAAACCACGTGGAGGTCAACAGATGACTTGGCAACAAGGAGTGAGAAAATGTACAGCGAACTTAGGGAAAGTTGATGCTTCACGACTTCGTGGTTGGGGTCCAAAAGATGCATCAACCAGTTGGCTGGAGACAGTGAAGGATATGGCAGCGAACCGCGAACAGTGGCGATCGTGTTGTCACTTTCTATCGAACCAGAATGACTGATCGATGTGCGTTTTTACAGTTAGACTGTGTATTCCGTGTGTTGGCTACTAGGGCATTCCTTTCTTTTCCCACCCATGTAGGTCCACTCCCTGTCCATCTTATATATTCATGCTTTCTAATTCAACGTGCAACATGGTGAGAAAGGCAGTGGTCGGTGGGGCTCACACTTCTGTTTAGCGCTGTACGATGATGATGTGATGATACTACTTTGCAAATAGGGTCAATTTATTGAAAAAGATTTACTGTAAAGTGCATCGTATGTGTTTCGCCACCGATTCACACAAAAAATCAAAAAAGAAAGTTGGTTAAAAGACAGAAACAACAACGCATTGCACTTGGTGTTGGAACTTAATCCTTCGCCATATCAAGCCAGGAGTTTTGTCAAATACAGGGCCAACGTTGGACAACCGCTTTTGCAAACAAACGGAGTAAAATGTCGGTTCAGCGGTCTTATGTCGTTTAAGATAGAATATTTCACAGAGAACCGCCCGTAGACGAAAACTGGTATCTAGGTGCACATTTCAGTCCATCGTACTAATAAGTACTGCTGTTGTAGATAAAGCCCAGTTGAATTGTTCCTCTAAATTATCCGCCCAAAATTTGAGATGACGCTGCTGAGTTTGAAGCAACAGTTTGTTTGCCTTCTCGATCAGTTCGCTATCACCTGGTTTCCCTGCCGTTGTTCTCGGTCGCTGCAGCCTTTTCCATCTCCTCGTAATCAGTTGGCGTCCAACGATTCTTTATGCATCATCATACCTGGAATAGTCTTGAACTCATATGCGCATAGACAGCAATACAACTGCAGACTTGCATACCCGTCCATTATGTGTCCCATTTGAAGCCTTTGTGTATCTTTGATATCCTCAAGCAACACCTATTTAATCTGAGACCAATGTACTTCCGAATCCCGTGCATCTAACTCCATTGAGAACCTGAGTAATTGTCCTGTTTGGAAAACAAATCGTTATTTTCCAACAGTTCAGTTGATTCAGCCATCAGCCTCACACATCTGTGCTCTGGTTTCCGTTGCTACCTCTCAGCATCGTCCAAGTGAGATCGGAATGAATAGAAGCACAAAGTGAAAAAAAGCCTAAAACAAAGTAATGCGTAGAATGCATGAATACAGATAAATAACTGAAATGCAAATGCGCTTCTGGTTGCGACACCTAGCCGTATCAGTTAATTTCTTCAACCACCTGAGAGACGGGTCTCGTGGAGCCCCAACTCAAGTCCACCAGTTAAGGTCTTCATACTTTTTGTCATATGACGAACTGACTACCTCGACCTACCTTCCATCCCCTACCTGCCTCCGAGGACAGCGCACGCCGCGGAAGTCTATCGATGGACATTCGTAACACGTCCTAGCCACCCTAACCTGTTTAGATTATGTGCTGGTTCCCAACACCCTATGTCTAACCTGCGCATTGATGACGCGGTGTTCTCATCATCACAACGGAGACATCGATGCTCGAACACTGACATTCCTCGCCTATCTTCTACTCCTAATGGTCATGTTTCTCAGCCGTATAAAAGAACAGATCAATCCACCGCAGTGAACACTTGATCTCTGATAGATAATCGGACGTCACGCTGACGCAGCAGATGACGGAGGCTGACAAAAGCCAAACGCACCTTCTGTATACACGATAACACTTCATCCGATATCTGTTCACCTGGTAAGATGTAACAGCCAGGTAACGAAATTTATCTGCTTTAGATACCTGCTCCCGCTGCCAAGACAAGGTTTGGTGTAGCGCAGCCCAGTCCTGCATTAACAGTTTACACTCTGAAGGTGCAAAACATATCCCAATCATTGCTACACTGTCGTTTAGGCTATCTAGAAAAACTTGCAACTTACTTGAATCTTCATGTAGAAAAACAATATTGTTCGCGTGGTGGTTCTGGTCGCTATCTCTTAGCGATAACCTTAAAAGGAAATAATGGAAATGAATAGGAATATGAAAGGAGTAAGAGGAGAACTACAATTGTTCGCATCAAGTCGATGAAGAAAGTTATAGATCGTCCGCGTATTCTAAGCCAGACAGTCCAATGCCTGAGTCAAAATGGATGCCGCTATTGTCACACATGAGTAAGGCTAAATCAAGAACTATTTTGAGTACATAATTGCAGATGAAAAGTGATAAGGGAAAATCCTGGTGCACACCTTTTTCCATGGTGAATTCGACTGAAAGATCGCCATAAACACGAACTTGGCTTCGGTTTTTTCGAATACAAACTCTAGATAAACGAAGTTAATGTGTCTGGCACATCCTTCAATGGGAGGCAGCGCCCGGGAACCGTGTGGTCGAATGAATCGAGTGCCGCCTTCAGGTCTAAGAAAAAGGAGATTGTCGACCTTCTGATGATGTTCTGCTCTAGAATTTGACGAACAGTACGTGTACGGTCGATACAGCTCCGACCGGTCCTAATACCGGTTTGATTCTCACGCGCACACCTTTCGCGGGCGCTGGGTTTTCAGTAGTGAACAAATCTTGCGAGCAGTTTGATGCGATGCTTAGCATGCTTATCGCTCTGTGGTTCCGTGAGAGGACCGGTCACCTTTTTTTGAAATCGGTACTTTCACCTAGCCATTTTATTGTCTGGGAATCTGCTCGCCGTCGCAGATTACCCTGAGGTGTTTTGTTAACTTCGAACACAAAACCTTCGCCTTTATCCTCGAAAAACAATGGAGACAACCGATCCGGTCAAGCGGCTTTGTGTCTTGTCTCCCGGATATTCTTTTATGATGGAGTAGTAATATGTACATTTGTTGTTCCTCTTACAGGTATTGTATTGAAGACTTCAAGAATGATAGAATACTCACGTTAAATTAGATACTTTACAGAATAAGTTGGTTCAGCTACTTAGTTCTATGCGGAATTCCACTGTGACTTGCGTCTTATGAACCAGAACACGTGCCAAACAAGGGACTTCAGAGTTGCAATGGATGCTTGTACGGAAGGGGATAAGTCTAAATGCAGAATTAGTGGAGTGATGCGAACAGCGTGCAGGTAAGTCATGGTACAGAGGATGAATGAGGCATTCATCAGTCTTGGCCGATTTTTCAGACTGTTATGCACATCGCAAACTTTGGATATAAAAGTCCCTATGGGAAATTGAAGAAACACCACTGATAATGACCAGGCCGCAGCGTACTGTGATAAAATCTTTCCTGAGTGGACCAGGAAAGTTCACGGGAAAGCAGTAAGGTAGGTTTGGGAGAATGTATTCATGGGCCAGGAAAAATACTGCTTGTGTGGCATAAAACACCCTCAACCTACGAATATAAGAAGACAGTCTGCTTAGCTTTTTATCACAATCGAATATGAAACTACTGTAGATTGCTGCTGAATAAAACGCCCACGTATTTGACCGAGTCACCTCTGGAAACGGCGACATTGCTGATGACTGATTGCTCATTAGGGCAAGAGGAACGAGAAGGGAAAAAACACACTCAACACATTAGGAAGTCAGGGATAATTGGTCACACCTAGTGTGATACAGGATTATCCGGAGACCAAGTGTGAAAGGACTGACACGTTCTCCGCGTGTAATCTTTCGGACGTTCTTGGACCTGACGTTGAGTGGTGATTGGCCCGGGGTAGGCACATTGCTGTTTACACGCAAACACATCGCTGGCCGATATGGGAACAAAACACGCAGTCTAACCGCACAGAATGTCTTGCTGATGACGTTTGCCAATCTTCGACGCATTACAACTGCCAACGTGTCATTTTTGATTGACAGCGAAATGTACCCTTGTTTTCTTCGGAAGTTCTATGGCCAACTACATAATTCTGTCGATGAAGCACTCTAGATATCCGTTTTCAATAAAGATATTGCGCACAGTTTCGAGTTCTTTTAGGGTAGCTTCGGTGCGTATGTTTTCCGCCATGTTTGTTAGGCATTTCATGGGATATCTTTTCAGTACAAACGGTACGGAGCTGCGAAAGTGGATATGCTGTCCATCCCATGTTGGCATCCTGTGCACTGAGCCACCTCGTGGAGTCGAAAATACGTCTTAGAAGGCTAACCAGTTGTCCGATTCTGATTCTAGTGTAAAGTGCAAGTTAGGATGTGCTTGGAAGTGTTTGAATGCATTACAGAATGAGACGGAAAATTGTGAATATTGTCTAATCAGAACACGAGTTGTAGACAAACATGTGATTTCGGTGATTTCATACTCGTGCTATCACAATCACATTTAAATGAAAAAGAATTAATAAGAAGAGTTGGAAAAAGTTTCAATAAGTCGGTACGGAGAAATAAGAGTGAGGGGGGACGGAAACCCTTGTGAATGACCAGATTATGTAACCGCTACGCTCGGCTGTGTAACACAGCTGACTGTTGGCCATGGGAGTTGGAGTGCCTGGACTAATTTTCGCTGCGCGCAAAGCTCAGGCTTCGAAAGGCGGATGATAATTGCTTTGGCAGTTGCTAGTATCCGGAGCCTAATTGCTCTGAACACGTGTTGTGGGACCCGGTAGACGACTTTGAAGGCGGACTGGATGTCGATTGAGGGCCCAGTTTATAACAGGTGTGCAACGATTGAACTTGATGCTGTTCCACTGCCTCTGTGTCTAAGCCATCGTGAATGATGTTCTTTAATGCGTGTTGATAGCTGTCTCACTGTTCGACCTATGTAAGTAGCACCACAGGTGTACTTGAACTGATAGATGATCATGGATGAGGTCAACAAGGGCACCTTATTTTTATTAACACATTAGATTATTGGTGACGTGAGAAACACGCATTTGATCCTGGTGGCGTTGAAAGTGGACCGTAGCACTCAAAATTTTACAGACATTTCGGCTGCGATAACTACCTTGAAAAAGAATCGGGTGAATAATACTTTCTTTTCTGCCCGTAAGGTTTCCACTGGTTTCGTCCGTTCAGTCCAGTTTCTTCGGATAACTTTGTCAGAATGAGTTCAATCGTTGCACACCTATTATAAACTGGGCCCTCAATCGACATCCAGTCCGCCTTCAAAGTCATCTACCGGGTCCCACAACACGTGTTCAGAGCAATTAGGCTCCGGATACTAGCAACTGCCAAAGCAATTATCATCCGCCTTTCGAAGCCTGAGCTTTGCGCGCAGCGAAAATTAGTCCAGGCACTCCAACTCCCATGGCCAACAGTCAGCTGTGTTACACAGCCGAGCGTAGCGGTTACATAATCTGGTCATTCACAAGGGTTTCCGTCCCCCCTCACTCTTATTTCTCCGTACCGACTTATTGAAACTTTTTCCAACTCTTCTTATTAATTCTTTTTCATTTAAATGTGATTGTGATAGCACGAGAATGAAATCACCGAAATCACATGTTTGTCTACAACTCGTGTTCTGCTTGCTATGATGGGCTTGTTCCGCAGTCTGAAATATTTCGTAAGTTCTCGGAAAAAGTTGAAGTCTGGTTGGTTGGTGATAGATTGACAGAACATCACGTCTTCGGCGCATTTAAAATGTGCAGATGGTGCAGTGGTCAAGTCGCTGACGCATATGGTGAAGAAATAGGGGGAAAGAACTGCACCCTGAAGGTGACCGGCGTTATTAGTTAAAGGACTCGATAAACTTGTGCCATCTTCATTGTTATGTTGGAAAAACACTCCTTCGCGCACGAGAGTAAAGATGTAAAACATCCAAAGGATTATCTTCTGAAGAAGTAGAGATTAGGTATACGAATCAAAACCGGAGGAATAGTGAGGAAAAATATAACGAACGGATTTTATCGAACTATTCAGGGTTTTGAAGTGAAATTGAAAACTGAAACAACTGCATCTCGAGTGCATCTGCTGTGTTTGTACGCAAATTGATGGGGGTCATTTGGAACAATAGAGGAACGCAGTCGGTCAGCTTGAGTGCAGAAAAGATGAAGGCGATGGGATGAGAACATTTTGACAAAATGTTGGACGTAGAACGTCTGAGATTGGGTTCTGTTCGGAAAATTCACAGTATAATTTGGCCATTTATTAGACTCATTAAAATGCACCGCACACCGGTTTAGCCGTCGTCCTCAAAATTGAATCAATGGGCCGAGGGATTCCTTGGTTAACTCACTTACACCGGGTTTTCACGGAACGACTTTTTTAATCAAACGGTAAAGGTTGCGACTGTTGCCAACAGATACAGTCTTCTCCATTGCCTCACACTTCTCGCTCCACCACTGCTAACGGTCATTTTCCAGGCTGCTAGCCAGTTTCCGTTCCACGCACTTGCGCAGTTCATTGATTGGCATCCGGGGGAACAAATGTGCTATCATCTAACAGAACAGCTGATGTCGAAAGTATTCATCGTTTATGTTCCCCACATGAACTGGAGTCTTTTGTGGCATTCGATGCGGCGTGCTCATTTTGGGTCCTGGACATCCCATTTAGCGGTAACCATGTCGACAGCTATGCCTAAAAGCAGATCGTTGGTTATCCTCTAGTAGGTACTGTGTGGGACGGTTGGCATTTACATAGATGCGACCACTGACGAGACGTAAACTGAAGCGAACACGTATCAAGGCATAACCTGAGCCCATAGGCGTAGACCAAAATGAACGACAATCTTCAGTTGATCCACACCAGCGGTGACCAACGGCAAATGGTTTGGATCTGAATCCAACGTTGTGAAGACGTTAAAGGACGGTAAGAGTGAGTTTATGCTGCACTTTGTGGCGAAAGTTTGTACTCGCTAGAAACAATCTGTGGTCAGAGCACAGTTGCATGAGACAATCGCCGTTGTCAGCGCGATCGGCCGGAATAGCAAACGGGCCTCCAATGTGCCTTTTGGAATCTCCCAAACGGCCAACTTTGGTGTTGAAATCCCCAGCAATGGCCACCTCATCTGCGGGACACACTTCGAATCAGCTGAAAGAAGCTGTGGTAGAATTCATCTTTTGGTCTCAACGAAACTGCGGTCAGTGACCGCATACGTAGATACAACGATCAGGTATCGAAGCTTCAGACACGCACAGAACCGTCCAACCAAACTGCACACAAACGACTGCTAACTGGAATCCAGTCTAGCGGTAAACTCTCAGCTCCCATGCTCCAACCAATCCCAAAGCTGGCCTGACCACGAGCACAAGAAATGGGACCACCGGAGATACGAAGAGTGTAGCAATAGACTGAGGTTGTATCTGCGACGCGAAGCGTGGTTACAAAAGTAGGGTCTTGTATGCGTATTTCGGAGACACGGCATACATCTATTTTGAAAGTGTCCAAAGTTCCAGCGAGAGCAGCCTGTTGCTCTATCTGATATGTGCAAACGGTAAAGGCAGCCCAGTAAAGTGAACATGTAAACCTGAGAGGTGCGTTCAATTTATGCCCGACTTCTGAACTACTGCTTTCTTCACAGCCGCAGTTATCTGTGGCGTTTTGCATCAATCTAAGATAAACTATATGAAATTAGTCGGGTCCTTCAGAAGAAGGATGTTGGAGGTTTCTGTGCAAATCATGTTTCGTGGCTTCCCACACCCCAGGAGTTTTTCTTTGGGGACCGGAGCCTTTGACTCAAAAGTCTGATTCATAAGGTAGTGTAGTATTTACCCAGCAGGGGAACATGACTGAAGGACCCGTGAAGGAGCTTCATCAAATCTTTCACGTGAAACCCGACTGCTGATCTTATCGTGACTCGTCCCAACTGTTGCTTTATTATTGATAAAATTTTCGGATTTAGTTCGCAACCTCATGCACCCAGTAGAGTGAGTGGAATGTAAACGGGGCAGCATCCTTTCGGAAATGCGATAACTTCTGTCACCGTCCAGAGAAACAACAGCTGTGGACACCAGTTAGTTTTGGTGCTGGATCTTTCACCTACGAGATTTAAGCAAGAACGCGTGGACGAGAGCATGGTCAGGGTTGATAGACGTGAACTAGACTTAGCGATATTCTTGAACCGATCCGTGCCGGTGGTGACCGATAACCATTTAGTTGATCAGAATTCAACTCTGTGAAGACACAGGGGACGCCAGGTCAGTGCGAGAAATTTCTACTGGTCAAGATGCAGTTTCACGAGTCTGACAGCATTATTGGTTCGATTAGTTGAAATGACAAACGAGCCTCCTATCTGCCTGTCTGTCTCGTTTAGACGTCAAATTTAAACAACAAAGTTGCCGGTAACAATCATTATGTCCGTAGAGCGCACGCTGCGGAGTTCAGAAACGTCGTCTTAGAATTCGTCTTTAGCTTCAGGAGGACTGCAGTAAGTCAGGGCATACGCAGACACGACGAACAAACATCGAGGTTTCTGTTTGTTGCTGTTGACATTTAGAAAACCGCACACGACCGACTAATGTGTACGCTCAGCTTCTATGCTCAGAGCGATGCCGACGCCAGCCTTACCCTAAACTCTAGATACCGAATCGCCCGACATTCGAAGAAGAAAACTAGAAGCCGAGTTTGTATCTGGGTAGAAAATGTTTTCACTGAATTTGCGTTTTGTGTGGGTGTTTCGGGGGTCCTATTTTGTTGCTTTGTTTGGAAAGGTGTGCTCATGTTCAAGGCAACTGACTGCAGAGTGCCGAGGTCTGAGAATTAAACCTGTTGTTTTCTTTCTTAAATTTGCAGTTCTCCGGTCACGGTTCTTTGTTATTTCTTGGGTTAGTTCGGAAATGAAAGATGAAGGGTGGATGGTAAAAGGAAAAAAATGTTTTTCGAATGACTGCTTGTGTTCTCTGCTCGAATTATGCTTCGCGGCTGCCCGCACCGCAGAAGTATTTTCTTCGTGCGGGCCCTGACCTTAGCTTTTGATTCACCAATCTAACCCCTGAAGCAATGGATCGTTAACCTAGAACGGGAACGCGATTGAATCACCCGTTTAATAGCTTCTTTTGGTCTGTCATCCGAGGCCCAATTGTTTTTTTTTCTATTCTGTGTTCCCTGGTAGTTTAACCATCGATCCGATTTTCCGGTAGAGTTGTCGAAACCTTTGCGGGACGGTATAATTTAGACTGTAGACTTCCATGCTTAGGCTAGTGCCAACTGCCAAATGAACTAGAGGCTTCTCCACCGTGGATAGAAGCCCCGGATATTCTACTCCTACGTTCATCTAGCAGTGGTTTTTGTTCGGTAAATGTTCTCCGTATTCATTCGCTGGAGTGACTTCCCTGGAAGCATAATGACTGGTCGTAGAGCCTGATTCAAATCTATGCCTTACTCATTTGAAAACCCTGTGGCAACGATAAATGGTGTCGTTCAATATAACAGAGGAGGAAAGTATTTGAATAGTTGCGTGAGCGTGAAATCGCGCCTTTCATAAGAAATCCATAAAGCTCTTAACACACCATGGATGGCTATATTACGAAATCCCTGTAGCGAAAGAATTCCATGCATCCTCGCAGAAGGACCTCTTACTCTCACGGTTTCGTCTTAGTTGTTTCCTGCTGTAATTTTCTCAAAGATGTTGAAACAACTGGATGCTCCCGTGATTTGTTTCAAAGATGGCTGTAAGAAGGAATGAGCCGAACAGAATATCCTTTGTCCAAAAAACGTTAGACCCTCGTCCGTTTATCGATGAATTTGGTTGTTTGTCGCTCATCTAAGGGGAGTATTTTTCAAGAATTTCGTGAACTATGATTGTTTATTGCAGGTGAATTTTGAAAGGTAGCATCTCGAAGGCCGAAATGCACACGAATATTATTAAGTTTGTGTTTTGATCCTTAACCCTTATATATCCACTGATCTTCCGGTAGAGAATACAGAACATTAATAAAATATATAATTCGAAGAATATGAAAGAGACGCTTCTCTGGGGCTAGAACAGAAAATTTTGGAAACAATATCACTGACTGCGAGCCCTTCCCAACAGGATTTTCAATCAAGTGCGCTGTGGATCTTGGGATCCTCAACTAGGTCGGCCAATAGAATCAATCCCGGACGTCAACCTTTAGACTGATCGAGGCCATGTCATAGCTTGGTCTACACGCTACAGCAAGTCGCCGTCTGCCACCAATGTTAGGCGATGACATTCGAATCTCCTGCCTCAGTGGTGATCGAGATTTATTCCATTGTGCTACCGGTAACATTTTTATACTCACATTTTCAGTGTATCCATTATCGAAGCTTCGCTCACCATTTACAGTTCACGGAGATATCTTACATATGGGATCGTAAAGATCCTTCAACAACGGATTCAACCAGTCCCAACGGAAACTCAAATCTAGCACACTGAGCTGAGAAGAATGCACGTTAATTGTTACTCATTCCGGTGTGGCTCCCGGTGGCTTGCGGCATGCCAATATTACATGATAGAGTGTCCGTCTTTCTTTAAGTTTGTATGTTTATCTCAGTCTACTGGTAATAAAACTGATATGAATGGTTTATCATTTCAGTATCAGGCTTAGTCGGAGATTCAAATTATGAAGATTGATCGTTGACTAACGTTTGTGTAGTGTACATAGTTACAATGCATCTTCAAAGAGGGAACGTGGCCGTGAAGTGACTATCGTTTCAACAGAGTTGTGTGTTTGGTACTACCGTAAATATAAATATGTGAAATTCGACTGAATATGTCACTCTATTTGGACATGCGTTACCAGTGCCAAATAACCATCTGTTGAGTCGCCTATTTTTTTTTTTCAAAAACTGCCTCGGCGCTGCAAGGATAGTGTTTAATTCGTGGCCAACACGCAGCCCGTCCTTCCTAGCAGACGAATACCATCAGAGCAAGTCACGGAATGCGCAAGCGGAGCCTGCCCAGTCTCGAGGTCAAGGCTTTAGACAATCTAACCAGAAGCGGCAGGACAGTGGATTAATATCATGGTTGATAGAATGAGTGATTAATCCTGTCACACTGTGTTAATCTCCCATAGCAGCCAATCAGAAGGTTTAACCATCCGGACCAATACGTTTTGTGCTACGACTGGTTACAAATTTTATAATCCAGAAAACCTACTTTGTGACGAGGTTGTTGGTTGGAAGTCATGCGTCCGCACAACGACGGATTCTTCCAACCATAACAAGACTTTTTATTCGCAATAATTATATCTAGTTCAATTTCAGCCGTTTTATATTCGGCCGGAGAATACCATCGCATGATTTGTGTGACTTACTTCATTTCGTTGCGCTCAGTGCATGTGACGTAAACACGTAACTGTTTGCGCTCAATGAAGTACATACTACTTTTGGTGAATTTGTTAGCTCTGCCTCACAAGGACCAACACCCTACATAATCTTTGTGTTTTACGCTAATAAACCATGGGTGTTTGAAAGCCGAGATATCTTCGTGCTAGAGCCACTAAAGTGAGACAGAACATTTGTGAAGTCACACAAAATGAACAATGGACCCAGGGGTCGTGAAAAAATTGATGCATAAGACTACTGTAGTGGCCCAGTTACTTAAAATGAAATCACAAGACAAGAACTAGCACTGAAATGTATAAGACGGTAAGCAAACAAATTACATCTTCACAGACAGTTTTAGTTTATTCAACCATTAATCTCGCACTTCAGTGCTCTGGTCTCGGTTGCTACCTTCCAGCATCGTCGAGTAAATGGCGAAAAGAATAGGAGCATAGGCAGTAAAGGTACAGACAAACGAACAAGCACCATTTGAATTGCAAATGCGCTGAGAAGTCATCATAAATGTGTGGAATGTTGATAGATGACAGAGTTCGATCGAATGCATAACTGTCTAAATTGATGGGCGTGTAACTCAATCAAAGTCTGGAGTGGAATGAACCCTATCTGCATGATAAAGTTTGTTGTGTGGAAATCAACTTTGTACTGTAGGTTACATGTCAGATTGAATGAACTTTGTCTTGGATTGAATTTACGCTGTTAAATGAATTACGCAGAACCACCACAACCAAGCTTAATCATTTTTGCAGCGATGACGAGAACACTCATTTGCTTATAAGTATGCGTCCAAGTGAACCACGTTGTATGCATGGAGCACATATGCATCACTTACCCTAATTGTGTTTTGCTAGTGATGACTCCAATTTCTATGTCGTCGTTTCCTGAACAACAGCAGCATTATATGTGACACCATAGTTGATTGGATTGGAAGTTGCGCATTTTACGGGTTTTATGCACACACATTGTCAGGTTGCATAGCTTTTTGTTCGTGGTTGACTAAATAACGGGGTTTTTTCTGTCCACAACGCTTATACATTTATTCCACGCAGTAGATATGTATATTCTAATCAGATCACATCATTCCATCAGTGGAATTACTGTTTCGTTGATTGCGCTGCAGCTTACTGTCATAAAGTTGGAAATTATTCTCTCTGTTCCAGACCAGTATCGGTATTTATTCTTTCGTGCCATTCATCATCATCATCTTGGGCGTCGCTCTATTTCTGTACTTTTGTCTGCCGGAGACCAAGGGCCGAAGTGTAACCGAGGTGCGGATGCAGCTAATGCATTACGTTCAGCACCGTTCATACGCCAGTTACGAAGAAATCTCTGGCTCCTATTCCACTGCCGTGATGGAGAACGATGAGTGTGAGTTTCTCCTCTCCATATCCCCCTATTTTCTACCTCCGTGCACCCAGGGGAAATTCTGTGGACTGGTCGTTTCTCGGTTTTATATATGAGGGAAAGGACATTCAGTGGTGAATGCGGGATGTGTGTCACGGCCCCGTGTCGCTCATAGTTGAAGTAGGAGTTCTGCGGATTGCAATTCGCCTGCTCCTGAAGTTTTGGGGTTAGAATGATAAACCTTGTACCACACAGCGTTAGTTACCATAGTGGAAAAATCTTAGTTCAATATAGCGCACAAGTTATCTTCACCGATTGGTCATTAAACTGACTATATAGCTTTCGTCAATTAGGTCCGTTTTATCGGGGTTTCAAGTTCGTCAATAAAACGCACCAGCGACAAGCCTCCGGCGGGCCTCAATCTAAACGGGCAAGTGGATGTTTGAACTACCCAAACTAAAACTCAAGCATCTGTGCCCACCCGACACAGCATAGTAGGTTTCGGCCAACACGCAGCAGTGTTTCGCGTACTTCCATTGGCGTAGCAGTCATGCGTGCTTAGCTGAGTGCTTAGAGGACTATGTATGTTCATGTTTAGAGTGAGTGGGAAACCAGAATCTGTATCACAAGGACTTAAACTGGCGAATCGTATGGTGCTGCAATGCATGCGGCTCTGGATTACGCTAAATTTGAAATAAACCTATTCACGCCGACAAAATAAGCGAGGAAAACATGTACATTGCGGCATTATATGATTTGTCGGTCAAAGTTCCAACGGTATAGTATATGGTTTCCTACTCATTTTCAGCATGAATTTACCTAGTTCACTGAACATTTAGTTAAATACGCACTGAGTCTCATTCACACACTCGGAATCCGATGACTGAAACTCAGCTTCTGTGCTGTACTGCAATCCTGTTACCCACTATTTTCATTGTTATGGGTAATTGAAAATCAGCTTGCATTTTCGTATCCAAAAGTTCACGCCAGAGTAGAACTGGTGACCTTCCAATTGCGGGAAGCTACAAATTCTGTCTTTTCAAGATATCTAGTGTTCCACTTTAACTTTAGTCTGAACGATGGGGAAGATGAGTGCGTGTCCTGAACGTTCATTCGAAACAGGCACTGTGATTTATTATCTCTGTGCATCGCATCGTGCGACCTTATGTGGCACTTCGCCACTCCAGTTCTCAGGGTCTGATTGCGGGTTATCCCCAATAATGCAGTGGGCCTTCGTGGTTATGGGGTAAATGCCCCCACCACTGTACTCATGCGCAAGCATGTAATAAAAAAAGCTACATCTTATCTTGGGTACCATCAATTTGTCCACAGTAATAATGTTGGTCGCTGAAGAAATCGCACGACTGCTCCGCCAATGGAAGTGCACGAAACACGGCTGCACCCTACTGCGCTGTGTCGGTTCGGCACAGATGTTTGAGTTTTAGTTTGAGTAATTCAAACACATCCAGTTGCCCGCGTCAGAAGTAGAATCGATCTCCAGCATGTGATTACTTAAACGAGGGAAGGCGGCCAGTCCTGACGAACTTTCTCCAGTTCTTTTCAATATGGGTGGTGGAGCGTTGATAAAATCACTCACCATCTTGATCCATGACTTTTGGAAAGAGGAACGTATTCCGTTATTGCCAAGTGAGTCATTGATTGTACCCATCTTCAAGAAAGATATACGCAATAACTGTAGCAATAATCGATGGATTGGCTTATTTCCGTTAGTCACCAAGGTATAAGCCTCGATTTTGCTGCACCATGATACACTAGCTCGCGAGAAGAACGCCCGCGAACAACAGGCGGGATTCCGCCCAGGTTGAGCATGCGTAGACCAGATTTTTACTCTTCATCAATAACTTGAGGTGCATTTCACACACCATCGACCGACAATAAAGGCTTTCCTCGACTTGAAAGGCGCATTCAATTCAGTTGACCGGACGGCGCTATTCAACGCCCTTCACCTAAGAGGTATGTCACAGAAGTTCGTGAGTCTACAGAGATCATTGTACTCTCATACTTCTGGCCGCGTAAGGGTTTACAGCGAACTATCCAGTCTGTCTGAAACGACCAGCGGTGTTCGAGAAGGATGTCCCATGTCTTTATTCCTGTTTAACTCCGTCATGGACGAGATAATGAAGAATCTCTTGCGAAGCTTCCAGGATGTGGGCGCCGAACTAGGAAATGGTGAAAATCTGTATGACCTACATAATGCAGACAATCTTGTCTGCTTGTTAGAATGTACGGAACATGCGCAACGTGCACTAGGTGGACTTGCAAGAGCTGCAGCTCCATTTGGCATGTGCTTTGCACCTTCAAAATGTAAAATGATGTTGCAAGACTGGTTGTCAACGATTTCGAACTTGATGCTCGCTGGGGAGGAACTAAAAACTGTTGATCGCTTTAGTTATCTCGGCAGCAGCCAGACGACGGACGGAAGCGCGGTAGTAGAGGTGAGCATACGCATATCCAATGCTTGAACGGCGTACGCTGGACTGAAGCACTTGAGACGGCGACCTGGTATTTAGCTGAATTTGAATGGTCTTATGTGTTGTACCGCAATGCGTTCAGTTTTGTTGTGTAGTTGTAAGACTTGGGGTCCGCGTGCGGACCCCTAATATTTACTACCACTTATGCTTGCCTATTATTGCGCAAATTGGGTGGAATGACTGAGTGACCAATACTGAGATCAGAAGTCAAGTGTTGGGTACCAGTCGCTAGAGTGGTCTGTCACAGCGTATCCAGATTAGTGGATTTCATTGTCCGGGATATGTGTTGCTTATGGCAAACACGCCCACCGTACCATGCCCTGCTTTCCTTTTTTCCCATGGAGTGGATGAAACCACGGGGGGGGGGGAAACAGATGATTGGGCAACGGGGAATGAGAAAACGTACAGCAAAGTTACGGAAAGTTGCTACTATCACTGCAGTATCAAACGTACCAACATATAAACTACGTCCAGTAGCTTGTACAGTCCGTCAAGCAATTCCGATGACAGTCCATATCGGTCGAATTCCAGTTTTTACTACTACAACTACTGTCAGTAACCAAAATAGGGTAGCCGACGTGAATTAGGGGACAAAATCAATGGAGCGTGCTCGCGATCGGATAGTTAATGAAATCATTATGCTTTACTCTCTTCTGCCACGAACGTCTAAAACCAGGTACATATAAATTAGCCAGTAGCAGGGAATTTATTGCTCGTCAGCTCCACGCTAGAGCAATTTCTCGACCTATCCCTGCTGAGCAACGCAGGGCTAAACAAAAGACCATAAATCGTTCCTCCCGAACTCCGAAATTCGTCGAGCGGTACGTTATTCCATATAACATTCATGATGAAGAAGGAAAAACGTTGTATGTTCACCAGCTGCATGCATGCTTTTGATCGAGCGCTCCACGTCATTTGTTTGACTGTCTTCCTTTCTGCTTACGTACGATGCTATGCTTGGTGGTTCATGTCTACTCACAAGGTCACTGTAGACTGATTGGTCAATTTGTCCATAATGCTCTCGTAGTCTGTCTGGCAAAAATAACAAACAATGTACGTATGCTACGAGACCTGGGGATTCTGATTTAAAATACAAGAAGCACTACCTCATTGGACATATACAAAGAGCTCACTTACCTCCATGAAAACAAGGTGAACTGCACAGACATTCCACGTCCGGTCCTGTTGGATTATTGCGGAAGCATACAATCCCATGAAATTTCTCACGTATGATTAGGCCGTAGTATTATTCCCCATTGTTGTAAAGCAGCTTCTATCACTCCATTATCAAACGTACAGACATATGAACTACGTCCAGTAGCTTGCACAGTCCGTCAAGCAATTCCGATGACAGTCCTTATCGGTCAAATTCTAGTTTTTACTACTACAACTACTGTCAGTAACCAAAATAAGATAACCGATGTGAATTAGGGGAGAAAATCAATGGAGCGTGCTCGCGATCGGATAGTCAATGATATCATTATGCACTACTCTCTTCTGCCACGAACGTCTTCCAAACAGATAAACAAACGTGCCGAGATTTCTATACTGCGGTGGGGTTTATGGTTTTTGTGGATAGGTTGCGGACTGCATTTTAAGCGGGAGCCAACTGACGTGTCAAATGACAACCTGATACATCATCCACAATTAATTGAGTTCCACTTTTGTTGATTGCTGAACCAGACACTTCTGTTGTCATCCTCGTCTTTGAAACCCTAGTTTTACTTGGTATTCCCCCTTCGGATCCGCGACTCTACGCTACGAGATGTATGGATTCCAATCATTCAGATAGCATTGTAAGGATGAATGATGTGTCATGAGGGTAATGAAATACATCTTCCATGTTTGTACCACGCCAAAAAGGTAAGCCAGAATTGCAGCATTTTACAGGAAACATTGTTTTTCCGTTCCATGTGAACCCGTTTTTGAAACCAGCCAAATTATTACTTCCACAGATTTTGATGTTAAACCGGTTCTCATGGAGTATCCTTCGACTCCACTTCCACTTCCGATGGGGGCTCAAGTGACACTCCCCAAAGAGTCGCAGTTGTTGACATCGGAGTAACTACATTAGTGCGCAGCCAGCTAAACTGCTTTTTGAAGCAAGGGTCTACCGTGGTTACGGTTATGGTCTGTTGTTTAGCCCTGCGTTGTTCAGAAGGGATAGGTCGAGAAATTGCTCTAGCGTGAGCTGACGAGCAATAAATTCCCTTCTACTGGCTAATTTATATGTACCTGGTTTTAGAAGACATTCACGTTGGCGGTGGGAAACTCGCTTTCTCTTTCGTCGTGTTTGATTCCGCAAACGAACGTAAGTTCCAGGACTCAGCATTTCCGCTGTTCTCGTGTAAGTATTTCGTTAATTGTTTCTCCGGAGCAGTTGGAGTCTCGCCTTTTGGTTCACTATCTGATGTGCGCGGTGAACTTCGAACGTAAAGCCCTCTCAAACATAAGTTCTTCTGGAGTCTTATCCGTTACCCTGTGATAACTGGTACGATATATAAACAGCGCTTGAAGTACGGAATCTTCCAATGGGTCTTCTTGTAATTTTGAATTTTGAATATTCTCTTTCAGTGTACGGTTGAGGCGTTCTACCATTCTTTTGTATGAAGGATTATGCGGGACGGTTGGCGAGTGTTTAATCTCTTACCGGCTTAGAAATTTTTCGAATTCGAAGCTGATCAACCGTGGACCATTGTCTGTCACGACCTCGTCTGTTTTACCGAAACGGGCAATGAAGTGTTTCATCCGCTGATTTATCGTAGAAGTTATATCTCCTCATAAGTGTACTTCAGGTCACTTGCTATAATAACACATGGCAACAAGCATATAGCGTTTGTGAATTGGCGCTATATAAAATAGTCTCATGATATCAACAGCCGTCTTTACCCAAGGCCGCATAGGCTAATCCACTGGTTGTCTTGGTGCTCGTATGGGTTTGGTTGTTGTACTGGAATTTCGACAAAGTCTACAATTAGTAACAATGGCTCCAATGGAAGAACACATACGAGGCCACTAAAACTTTTCGCTATTCCGCCGGTAGGTCATTGTAGTTCTAGGATGTTCCTTGTGTGCACATAATGTAATTTCTTGTTTTAGAGAAGATGGTGGAATGAATCTCGGGCTCCGTGTGATATCTTAGTTCATCTGGAACACTACCTTTTTTGAGAGGCCGTTCATCCCGAATGTATTGTTTGACCTGATGCAGTTCACTGTTCTCCAGTTTCTTCTGATGCAGTCTCTCTCTCGTTATAGCTTGAATTCTGAAATCATTCAACGTAGCAATGATTTCAATTTCAATCGTATCGTTCGCACTTTCTTGATCATTTAACGGCAAACATGAAAGTGCATCCGCAGCCTGGTTTTCAGACCCACATCTTTATCGTATCGCGAAATCATGGGAGAGTAGTCTCGCATACCAACGACTATGCTGAAGTGGCCTGTGACATTTGCTTCCGCCATTAAAAAGCGTTGTTAGAGCTGCATGATCAGTTCGTAGAGTAAAATGTCTACCGAAGAGGTAAAGATGCCATTTTCACAAACCCAAACACAGGCAAGGGCTTTTTTTCACTGGCTGAATACTTAGGTTCCGTACTCGAAAGCGTTCTTGGTACGTACGCTATAACCTTTTCCTGTCCACGTTGGATTTGGGACAGGACGGTTCTCAGTTCAACATCCAATGCATCCGTAGAAACCGATGTGTTACATGTTTCATCAAAAATACTGACAGTGGGAATAGCTGCAATCATCTGTTTCATACTTATAAATGCATCAAGCTGAATATCGGTCCACTCAAATAAAACGCCAACCCTCAACAGTGCTCGAAGTGGTTCTGCTACAGTAGTGAAATTCGGTAGATGCGGTAAACATTAAGAACAGACCAAGAAAACGTTTGAGTTGGGTTGGTGTAGTGGGTTTTGGTACATTTATAATTGCTTTCGAAGTTTCGATGTTGGGTTGAACCCCATCCTTGGATATGATATGTCCAAGAAACGATATATTTTTGTGCAGAACTCACATTTGTTCATATTCAGGCGCAAGTATAACCGCGAAAGATGATCCAACACAGCCTGGAGATTAACGTCGTGTTTCTGTTCAGAATTTCCAAAAACACGTATCGTCCATGTAAACAAAACATCCGTGGTGTGCAGATGAAGATTAAGCAATAAATCTTTTCCATGCTGATGGAGCATAACTCAAACCCATTTGTAGAACCTTGCCTTGAAATAGTTTCTCAGATGAAAGAGAAGCAGCGGGCGGTTTGGGTTTTGCCGTGAGTGGCATGTGATAAAAAGCACTTTTACTATCGAATTTGTGAAAACATTTAGCATCTGAAAGTCTGACCAGTAGCTCGTCAGGACTTGGCAGCATACGTTTTTCAATAGCTATCTGATCAGTCATTGCCCGAGGATCGGTACAAAGTCGTACGCTACCATCTCTTAAAAACTGAGACCGGAGGATGCACCCAGGCTGAACATGAGATTGATCTGATGATGTCGTCTTGAAGCATTTTTTGTATGGCAACCAATACAGTTTCCCTTATAGCCAATGGTGTTGGTCGAGGTTGAGAGATGGACACTGGCTTTGCATTTGGTTTCAAGCGAATCTGATGTACAGCGTTGCAGCCACGTCCAATTAATTCGTCAAACAGTGCGGGATATTGTTGACGTAGTAAAGACATATCGATAGAGGATATAGAAATTGGGTCAACCGAAGGCACAAAGTTAAGAGCGATCATAGCATTGCGACCAAGGAACGGCTACTTTTCGTTGTCGCATATGTACACTGCAACAGACCGAGATTTCGAAGTTTTCACTCATAAGTCAACCATTATAAACCCTTTCACTCTGATGACAGAGTCTAAACAACTGCCAAATTTATAAACAGTCGGGTGTACAGGTAGATGTTTAAAATGACGTTCGTAGGTTGAAAAAGTTGTGACAGTCACGGGCGAAGCAAAATCGAGCTTCATTAGCAGAGGCACTTTAACATTTGAGGATGAAAATTGAATAGTACGAAAATCAGATCATGTCAGTCGTGGTTCTGTAATAAGAGAGTAGCTGTGCAGCAAAAATTATTTTCGGAATGCGGAGAATGAACGGGTTTGCTGATTGGTGGATCCCCCACATCGACCACAGTTCCATTATTTACCGCGTTCACTGACCTTGTACGGCAGACTTTGGCGAGATGTCCCATTTTAGAACACGTACGATAATTAGTGCCTGTAACAGGGCTCTCGGAACTGGTCGCTCAATGAGTCGCTGAGCCACAACGAAAACATTTTCTAGTCAGTTGGAAACGTGTTGGTGGTATAAATTTTTGGACGCCCGAAACAGATTGTGATGATTTTGGAAATGGGTCACACTGCAAACGGATTTGTTGCTTGATTGGTGTCGTTTCACACACTTTCGCCCACGATAATTTTGATGCATCTGCTGTTAAAAGACATTCCCGGATTTTGTCGCTTTTCACATCACCGATAAATTGCTGAATGTGCATGACATCCTCGAATTTCTTGACGGGTATGTGAGAATAATCGCAGTAACGAACTTTTTGAATGAGGCGCGATATGAAACGTTCTAAAGACTCCCCACTTCCCTGAGAAATTTTTGAAAAACTAAACTTTTGACGTGTTACCCAAAATTTTATCAATCATCTGAAATGCTTCGTCAAATTTTTTTTGGCGTGGGCGATGAATATCACATTGCCGTTGACCCTACGCACCCAGATATCTTGGTAGGAATTTTACCTTAGTTGATTCGTCCCAAACCAAGCTTCGGTTGAGCAATGCGAGTAGATCCAAGTAATCCAAAAATGTAGTCTTCCAGGAAATCCACGAATCTGGGGTAGGGAACAGTGTGGCTTCCAACCGGAACATATTCGGTGTATTAACTGATGTAGACATTACCCGCGGCGCCAATGTTCCATTGTATATCAGAACACGGAGCTCTCGTAGCGTACTCAAACAAGCCTGTATGTAATCTGTGCCAGACAGACTACGCGAGCAATATGGACAAATTAACCAATCAGTCTACAGTGACCTTTTGAGTAGACATGAACCACCAAGCATAGCATCGTACGTAAGCAGAAAGGAAGACAGTCAAACAAGTCACGTGGAGCGCTCGATTGGAAGCATGCATACATTTCGTGAACACACAACAGTACGTTTCATGGCTGGGTTTTTTGGAGGTCAGCATCATGGTTTGGGATGACTGGTGGGTATGAGGTAGCAATAAGGGTACAATGGAGGTCATAGCGTCTGCTAAGGGTCACTGCTTACGATAATTATTGCCGCTTAGGTGCATGGCCGTCTTCCATGACTCCGTGAAATGGCTACTAACAATTAGCGATTGGATGTGCAGGACGTACAGCCTTTCAAGCTGAATTCTGATGGATTTTGATGAAGTTCTCTATATATCGTGGTCCCTGGCCTTGAATACATGCGCCTTCATTTGATCCAGTCGCTTCAGCTGAGGAGAAGAGTAACGGTTGGATCAGATGTATATATATATATATATATATATATATATATATATATATATATATATATATATATATATATATATATATATATATATATATGAAACCGGTCGTGCTTCTGGAGAGTATGTAAATGTGTAGACAAAGTTTCCCCGGAAGCACGACAGGTCTCACAGTGACACAGACACGAATAACTGACAGATATCGCAGTTTGTGGACTACCGTTTTCCGAAGTAGTATCAGAAATCCGAAGCTCCATAGGTGGACCCGTTCCTGAAGTACACACTGTACAATGTTCAAAACTAATGTGGATACCTTAGGTTGGTCGAAGTTCGCAATTCACTACTCCAGTGCTTATTCGTAGGCAGAATATTGAAATACCGGTAAGTTAAGCTTGAAAGCCGCACACACGTTGCAAACATTTTGTGAGGCGTGTAAGAGGGTAGATTCTTGAGACAAACGCGGGACAATGTGCTCAGCTCCGTTTCGTATCGACATTCAGTGCATCCGTCGTCAAAAATCTGACGGTCAAAAAGACCTTGGTAGCTGAGTGAGCGCATCTGTTTGCTTACACACGTGTGCACAGGGGAAAACAGCAAAACACAAGGCGGTTGATTGTTGACCGCAGTGGGGTTGTTGAACAAAGACGTGTGTTTGGAACGATGAAATTCAGCGGTTCTGGATCGCAGCGATACTGAGTGTTCGTTTTGTCTCTTTACAGAAAATGAGCGGAATGCGGGAGGTGTCGCAAAGCTTCACAGTTGATGATGTTTGAAACGAAAGCCGATAGCCGTATCAGCTGTTCGCACACTGATGAAAAAAATCGAAGAAACGGGGTCGGTTGGGAATGGAAAGAAGTTCGGTCGATTGAACTCTCTTGGTCATTTCAATAAACGGGGAAACAAGTATCGACTACCTGTTTAAGCGTTTGCCTACTCACAGTTGATGAAACTAACTACTTTCTCTCCAGATATTTGAAGCACTAAGTGCCATTTAACCAATGGGTCGATACAAGACAAAGGTAAATGCTGCGGAACTTCAAGATTCCTTCTAATCCTGAACACTTAGATAAAATAACGTGACGTTTATATCAATGATCTTTGCAACTACGAAGAACAGAAATTGAGTATTGCTTTAAGTCTGTAAAGTCCTACAAAACATTGAGAATAAATAAAGTGGCAACCCATCTCGTTTTCAGTTACTCGTACTCATAACAATACATATGACTCACAAAATAAGAAAGGAGAATGATGACCCAAATCAGTCTGTGTACGTGCGAGTGTGCAAATGAAATGGATCACAATGTTGAATGTTCAAGTGGTGGCACACGTGTTCGAGACTGAGATGTGAGCCAAGGAGGCTCCAGTGCCCGCACGACTTGTTTCTGAGCGCACAGGGGAGAATCGTATAGACAAATACTCACGGCTTCGCTTGTGGCTAAGGTGCGACATTTGGTCAGTCTTGATTGCTTTCCCCGGGCTTTGCAATTGTGTGAAAAGTGCATATCACCTCCACTGAGTGGTTTAACTCAACAAGGTGTGAACACAGAGCACTCGTAATTGTCCTAATTCTTCCCGTGTTCATTCCACATTGTAATAGATTTCACATGCACACACGCACGTGCAGAGACAAATTGGGATCATCATTCCCTTTCCTTATCTTTTGAGCAATATGTATTGGTATGAGTACGAATAACTGAAAACGAGCTTGTTCGCCGCGTTGTTTACTCTTAGTATTTTTACACCATAAAGAACTGAAGTTATATCATGGTAATCGGGTTACCGTGTTAGTGTTTTCTGTTGGTAAACAACTAGGTTACGCAATCAAATTAACTTACCTTCGCTGATCGCTAACAGCGTCAAATTGCAAATAAGTAGCAAGAGTTTCAAAGAGGAAATTGGGTCAGTTTTTGTTTGAACTCAGGTGGCCTTGGATTTCGGTCAGGATAACCTCTGGAAGTGCTTTGTGTCATCAATTTTATCAGCCATTTGGGAGTATTTTCTGAAATCCGTCGTAAGAGTCGTTGGTTTGTCCCGCCGATGTAAGTTCCCTCGCAACTGCAGTCAAAGTGACACATTTTTCTGAAGCAGTTTTCTACGGTGGACTAGGCCCACGGCCGACTAGGCGAATCTCAGCTACAGCCATAACAAAGCCCCTTCGTTCAACAGCTTAAACATCTAAAGCAAAAGCTGAAGGAGAAGTGTAAGGTTGATTAGACCTTACTTCGCGGTTTTCTTAGTAAACGCGTGCTTCGGTCCTTTGTACTGCGTGGACCACCTGCACGTTACTCTAATTTGCGGCACTGCACGAATATGTTAACCAGAACAGTATTCTCCACGACCCGTGAGAACGAGAAGGCGATTGGGAGAGACAGTGGTTAGCATGTATTTGGGAGCGTGCGCAAGAGCTACGGTCAAATGGCAACCGCGCTTGGCAGTCAGCGTTCAGTTAAACAATAAACGTGGTAAAAGTATGAACGAAGATGACCATCGATACAGAAGGCCATTCTATCCGGTGGGCTTCCCCCATGCCTCTTTCCACTTTGCATATAAGCGAAACGGATGTATCGCAGACAGTGAAGCCTCCCATTTTCAACTCAGGAGTAAATCTTTGTATAAAGCCAATGATTTGACACTTTTTCACCCAGTCTGGTGTCAAACTGAACCCGTTTAGCGATGACTGAAACGATAACTATGAGTCATTAAGGCTGGGCTATTCTCGCAAAGGAAGCTTGTGTGTGCCCTCGAACTTCCCCGACCAAAGACTAATGACGTCACCCGCTACCGCCTTGTCGGTCCGATGCACTGATTGTTCCTACAATGACACTCCCCCTTCTTATCAGCCAATCGATTGACCTATTAAGCGATCGAATAACAAACCGACTAATAAACCTACTGATTGTTCTCTCACCCCTCCCCATCCTTTTTTCTCGTGACAAATAAGTGTGATGTTAACAGCTCGTATATAAATCATCGAAGACACGCTCGCCTACGCTACTTGTTTTAATCTAAAACAACATTTTTTTGTCCTCTTCAGTACGTTCTGCTCGTTCCGTTTATCACTTCCTGCATTTTAGCTCCGTATTGCACGTTCATTCAGTGTATCCCTTAGGACGTGTGTGTTTCAGTTAGATCATACTGAAAAGTCTGCTAGACATTAGGCCAATATGCCAATGGTAATCAACCAAACGACTTTACTGTGTTGTGTTCTGGTTAGTCTCAATCAAAAGTGGTGGACTTTAATCGCAATGATATTCAGTTACACTGATAAATATCTTGATAAAATGGCCTTAGTTAACTTTTTAAAAGCTGTTGGTTGAGATGTTTTCATGTTGAGACCGTGTGGAGACGAATCAATCTGGGGTGTTTTTCTTTTACCAACATTTGTTAGGATCATTTGCCCGCTTGTACTATGTACTGTGAACTTTGTTTCATACCACTGGGACTTGAATAAAACACACAATTCCCCAAACGGGTGTGGAATTCAAGCAACCGTATTTTTTATGTTCCAACATAATGCGATCGATTTGTGAATGTTTCGTGTTATGTGCGGCTGAGTGTGGTTTACATCAGCAGTTTGTAAACATGATGAAAGACTATCGTGCGTGTTCTATTCGCGGCCCTTTGGTACAGTTTGTCAAATGCACTTGGTTACTAGGTTCAAGGAACCACCGTTTGACTTCCAAGATAATCTGTTGGTCATCTCGGTATTACTTTGGCTACTGCGTATTCTTGCCCGGCCATCGGCGAAAGCTTTGAACCTTTGACCCCTTTTGTTCAATTTATTTGTGCACCAACAGATCGTTTGCGAAATACCCCAGGAAGTGTGGTCACTTTCATCGGAATATCATATAATACATTACATTTAGTCCCACTCAATGGTTTTTCTCTCGGAATGAACGGCAGAGTGATCAATATATCAGCACCGAAACGGGTTATTCCCACCAACTGGATACTGCTTGCAAACCAGTTTTGCAGATATTGTCCAGATTTGTTATGACAAACCAGTATCGTGTTTCGCTTTCTCACCTCTGAGGTCGACTTTTCATGTTAGATTTCGCGGTCGATTCGTAATTCTGTTATCATCCTGTCAAATTTCTTTCATTTGACTTCTCACTTCCTGTTGATTTTTTCGCAGCTGAAAATTGCAGTGAAAGCGCGCCGATCGTCCCTGTCAACTTGTAATTTTCCGGTTGCAGAACACCCAGCTCGGACACACTGCCAACACTGACAACTGATAGCTCATGTGTCCTGTACTTGTCACGCGTTCCTCTCCCCCATCGTTTTTACTTTGCCATCTTTTCGTATTTTTCCTACTGTTTCTTTCATAATGTTGTATTTAATTGACTTCTTAGCCTTTTCTTCAACAATCCGTGCTATACTGTGAGAAACGAAAACCATCATTCTCCTTGTTGGTAATATGACCATACTTTGTGCTTGCAGCTTGTTTTCACATTCTTTCTTTCAATATCCGAACACTTGGTTTCTACTTTAGTTGATTAACTGTATCTCTTGTCGTAGGAATACTAATAATGCAATGACTATTTTTTGTAATAAGACGGTCAGTCTCGTCGTCCTTTTCTCGGAAGGACCTTTGTATGAACAGCTTTGTATGATAAGCTTCACATCAACAGCAAAGCACACCACCTACTGGTCCTACGGAAATTCAGAAGGGGTGGGGCATCACGACCGAATGATCAGTTCTACGCGAAATCGGCCTCATGTTTATCGATACGAGGCCGAAAATTTGTAACTTACGGATGAACGGGTGGTAGGTGAAACGCGGTCGGTACGCGTCTAATATGAATTTTCCACTTGACCAAGGCTGTTACAATCGGTGCGCTGAGGATAATACTGTCTTCTTCATCGCTTCTCCACCGAGTCCAACTTAAAGTCTTCCAGTTGATAGGTGACCCAGTTTTAACATCCAGTCCGCCCTCGCTTGCTCACCGCCGCGTAGTTGTTCTATTATCTCCATTCTATCGTTAATACTTTGGGTTTTGTCTCTCCGGGCCTGTCTCGGCTGTTGATATTCCCATCACTTTCCAGCTCCAATCCCCAGCACAGGCAGGTAATCAAGCTTCCAACGTTAGATATCGGTTTTCTACTCTTCAGTCCTCTTTTTTCACGGATGAATAAGTTATGGAGAGCCCTTCCTCCTTTGTCCTTTCATCTACCCACGGATTTTGTCTTTTCAAAACAGAATCGCCGAAATGGTGTTGATATTATCGTCCCCAAAAAACTCCTGTACAGTATGTTTTTGGACTATGGTGTGTTACTCTTTTCATTATAGCCCACTTCGTGTGCAATAAGAAAAAGTACCTCGGTCAACAAGCTGTCCAGGTCCAATTACTCCGGACCCGTGGTGTCCTTAGTCACGCTAATTTTTCGTTCGTATTGTTTAACTCCGATCGTTTCCGGGTTTTTATGTAACTGATATTTTGTTTATCAACCAGATATGAATATCCGTATTGAAGTCACAGACAATCGGTTCGGCCAGCTACGTATTAGCTATCAAAACAATCGCAAGCCACGAAGGAAATCATAGAATACACCTATAGATTCATGAAAAAGCTTGCAACACGAAGAAATTGTTTTTCGATGTATCAATTCAGGCATTTACATATATATTACTGGGTAAAGAAGGGTATATATGCAGCTATGGATAGCAGAGTGAGTTAGTGTGCAACAAGTCCGATGACTTGACAACATGCTTCAACTTGATGAACGTTGTCCTTTATGTGAACGACGTTAAGTGCGAAATTTGTAACCAAATGGCGGGAGAAACGGGTGTCGTTCACACAAAGGACAACGTTCATCAAGTTGAAGCATGTTGTCAAGTTACCGGACTTGTTGCGACCTTACTCACTCTTTGCTATCCATAGCCGCACATATACTCTCCTTTACCCAGTACTATATATGTAAATGCATGAAGTGATACATCGAAAAGAAGTTTTTTCTTGGTACGAGCTTTTTCAAGGAGGAAATGCTTCGCTAACAAGACTTTACAATCCAGGCTATCGCAGTGTTCTGTTTAATTTATTGGGTGCTGTAGCAATCGCCAAATTGCCTTTCAAAATTTGGTGTATGACGACCCATAAACATCAAAGGCCCATTTGTGAGTTTCCTTGTAGTTCTGTTAAAGTCAGTCAAAAACTGCATAGAAAGTACCCAAACTTCCGATATCGCTACTCGGTTCTGAGTCAGCCTAAGTAAAATCAGATTCATGATCGTGTGCGTTTCAAGAGTTTGAGTCTCTATGGATGTGTATGGCAGTTGAGGTTACCATCGCGATCGAAAGCCCACCGATTTGGGCCTATGGTGGATCGATGTCTGATGCGTGAGTTTTCTAGACCATACATGTACCGCAAGCCTCGCTGGATACATTAGATGGGCTTTAGGCATTGAGTAAGATAAACTTTGATCGAACAACACTGTTGATGCAGGTGGTTTTCGAAATGGATGAATTTTAATGATGCTTAGGCAGCAATAAAGGGTCATTATGGAAGTCTAATGTTTGAGACAGTTGTGCCAAGTTGATGGTGTTTACAAGTCTGTCGTACGGAGAACGCACCGAGTCAAAGCTCTTCAGCAGGCACTCACCGATGGTGTAGCGTGTTCGTCCAATCCGGTTCATTTGTTCTGCCCTTGATAATCCAACAGTTCAATGAGGACGTAATTCTGTGAACTTGTCATCGTGGATGTGCACGTCACGCGCAACTCATTCATCGTCAAACCAACATTCTCGGAGGTTTCGATAACAGGTGCGGATTCTGTTGAACATAAAGGAACTAATACTATTAGGGGCTTCATTTCTGGCCTGCTTCAACATACGGAGTCTTGAATCAGCCCGTGAAAACCGGAGAGCAAATCACCGACTCATTGTTTTCCCCTGGATTGCCGATCGCTCCCCACGAAAATCAATTGCGGATACACTTTCCAGTCCTTTCCTTGACAGGGTTAAAGGGGAGCTTCGGCCTTTTGCCAGTATCTCGCCGATAAATGACGTTCATTGTTTCTGGTTTTATCTCTTGGAATCCGACTTTGCTCCGCGAGACGGCAACTTGGCCACCTTTCTGTGATGGCTGTCCATACTCCAGTAGTTCGTTAGTATGCTTTTATGCCGTTGCATACTTGCGACCTCGGACTGCGTGAATGCATAGTTGTGATTCCTAGTTAAAATTGTGTTTGGTCCTGTAATTCATCCGCTCAATCATTGAAGTGAGATATCGCACTTTCGTTGGTAATACCAATTCACAAAAAAAAACTAATCATTGCTTTTCATTCTTCATAATAGAAGCAGCGGGTATCCCTCCCATGGAAACCTCTCCACCAAAGTTAAGCGGCATAGACTCGGGCATGAGTCACAAGCCGCCACCTTTTCAGAAATACCTCCAGTGGTCGCTTGAACCATCTCATTTGGCCCTTACACTACTTCAGCTGGCAGTGCATTTCATAGACCGGTCATTCTCCGAGATAAACGGTGCACCAGTGGTAGACCCACAGACTGCTGCATCTTCTGAGTCAGTGGGCGTCTCCTGGGGAAGTCGCCTTCGCGGAATGAGACTTCTACGTGTAGTTCTAGTTCAAAATCCTATCGGATTATTCGCTTGCTGAAGATCAAGTCGCCTCAGACTCTCACATGTGCCGATAGAAACCACCCGGTGATCTCCGGCCGACCTGCGTAGATGATCCCTTGCGGTCGTCCAACAAGCCGAGTTGTGCTTTCTGCATTCGTTCTAACTTTTCCCCTTCTTCCGCCGTTCAGCAGAAAACTGGATCCTAATCTAAGTCACACGAGCGATGTTTACAGTACCTCGAAAGTGATGAGTGAGAGATGGGTGACTGATCGACTCAATACTACTCCACTCGAAGGCACGAATTCGTCGGTGTTATTTTCCGTTTTTGTTGACGAGGCCACAATCACCCCGTGAAGTTCTTCGTGGACAGAACGGCGAGGGGGTGCCTCATGAGCGTAGAACATCTTTTCACTGGGTGATGCCCCTACTCACATACGTGCAAACTTGTCGGTGTTCACCGGCGTGCACCACAGATTGGACCACCTTTCAAGGGCTTTGATGTTGTAATACGGTAGCAAAGGAGCTCTCGCCAAAACGAAAGCGACGACGGCAACAAAGACAAGCACAGCAGTTCGACACGGGCACAGACAATCAGAGCTGCCGAATGGGCTACAAGCAGCACTCCTCGGTGGGGATCGGGCACGCATGACCTACAAAAGCATAGAAAGAATTAAAACCTGATGGGCCGAAGCCAAGTGTGCGTATAGGCAGGTGCCAGCACTTACGTCTAGATGAATGGGAAGGGTGGTCTATGTCAGTGTGTTAAAATATCTCCCTGAAGAACAAGCTCATTTGTTGTGATCGTGCGCCAGATCCTGAGGTCGCCCTCATAGATGAGACAATACGGTCGAAAATTGCTGTTAGGTCACTGATATAGACCGGGAAGAGGGCCAATCCCTGAGCCTACCCCTTCGTCACGCCACTGGCATTCATTCTCCATGTAGGCGTTGTCTGTACTATTCGCGTTGCAAAGATTCTCTCCTTTAGAAAGTCCTGGAACTACAGAATCAAGGGGCATGCAACGATGGGAACCCTGAGCTTACATATTGGAAGTTCGTGAGGAACTTTATCTAAGGCTTCACTGAAGTCCACGACGGTTGCATCCTAAGGGTGTCCCTCGGCCTTGGTCTTTGTACAGCTTTCTCGTGCAATTAGAAATTTTGTCAGCCGGGACATAATTTTCCGAAAATCTGTATTGCTGTCGGCATAGTAGGTCGTTTACACCGATTTGCTCTCTGAGTCAAATGGCCAACAGGCTTCCCATAGAGTACCGCAAAACTGACGGTCAACAAATCGAAGTCTCGGTGTTCGCCTCACCTTTATATAGTGGAACAATAGCAACCTTCTTCCATTCCTGTGGGAAAAATGCATGACTGGCTGAGCCAAACCACGGGTCAGCTTCTTTACCAATAAGGAATGCATACCATCAGGTTCGGGGTTTAATTAACTTTGATGACACGCATGGATGTCGCCACTTCTGCCTCAGTGATTTATTGACGCCTCATACAGGGAGCTTCCACTGCCGCATATGTAATATGATTACGCTCAGTTCGAGAACATAGACTGGCAAGTGCTGCCTAGTCAGTACATGCCCCTTAGACTAGGAAGGCAGTTATACCTTGTGTCCTTCGTCGCCGACAAGTAAAAGGATTGTAGGGCGTACGAACGGAATCCACAACAAACGTCTCCCCAGATTTGCGTCACTTGTCTCGCTTCCGTTGGCTGCACTGATTACGGATGGTATGGAAGCGGTCAAACCCCTCTCCAGTTGCTTGACGGTTTCCATAAACGCTTCATAAGACACCGGAGTTGTGATTCAAACCGAGGGAAAACTTCTGCATACGACCCCTGCCAGGAAAATGGAGCAAACGTTTAGCATAAATGAAGCATTTCATCCCGAATTACTTCTCTAGTCCTGTTTACCCATCACGGACCTTGTTGATACCAAATGACTAAAGACGCGGCCCCCAGACTTGCTGGAACGGCATTCGCCAAAATTTGAGTCTACTTTAGGATTTATCTCAGTTAAGTCGGGACCTGCTCCCGCATAGAGTCTATAGCCCCTGATCCTCGGTATGTGACACGATAGCGAATATACTCGGCAGCTCGCAAAGCAGAACTCAAAACGCTGGAGCGGGACAACGTGTGTATTGGAGGAGCGCAGCGGCGTGCAGACGACGTGCACAGGCGGAGCAAGTGGCACCACCAAAAACGGTCATTGTTCAAATAAACAAATTTGTTAGTCTTCGTCATCGAGTGCTTTATCGGTAGCACTACAGGGGTCTCCCCCTAGAAGGCCTACGCAGTTGGGCTTCGACCCATGATGGGTACGTTGGATTCGGTGGCGAGCGACGTTTTCCATGCCTCCCGCCGCGGTCGAACACAACAGCGAAGCCAGCACAAGCCGTTCTCCATCACTCACACTGGTCGCTGTGCGTCGATCGCAAAATTGCGTCCTCCTCAAAATGTTATCCGACCGGGGTAGATCCTGTTCGTGACCTGGCAGTGGTGATTGTGTTGTAGGGTTTGTCGTTGTCGGCATATCCCAAAGTTCCGTGTCCCTGTGGTTGTCATTGCCTTCGTAAGCGAGCCAGCGTCCGGCGTCAAATGAGTCCAGTCGCGATCCAGTGAGCCTTGTGTTGGAGCCATGCGATATCCTGGAATTCCATGTAGTTCTGTCTGACGGGATGAGCTGGAAGGCAAGAAACACAAGGAAGCTGCGCCTCGAGGCGCGATCGGATATTCGACTGAGGGGGACATACCGGCGCAATACAGGCTGCCGCCACCCTTGTCGTGATCACCACGTGGTCGTGCATTCATGCATAATAGGAATATGTACAAGTTGAATATGAACAGTAAACTTAAACATATACAACTGTTACATATTCAGAAAACCTCGTTGGCTGTCGCAGCTCGCGGCCGCGTCGATTTCTCCTGTTGACCGATGAAGCTGTGTCTTTCGTGGAGTTTGGTGCTGCAACAGGTAATGAGGGGTCTTTAGTGGGAGTAACAAGGGCCGACTCGGGACGACTAACCGAAGGTTGTGAGCAGGTAAGGACACTGAGAGGGTTGTTCGAGGTGGGTTCTGCCTCGATGAAGGCTGGTTTGAGGCGGTCTATGCTGATGGTCTCCTTCCTGCCCTCGACGTCCACCACGTATTTCTTTCCCTTCGCTGGACGACGCGAAACGGGCCAGAGTTAGCCGCCTGCAGTGGTGATCGCACTGCATCTACTCGAATAAACACATGGCTGGTGGTAGCTAGAGCGGTAGGTATGTAGTTGCTCAGGGTTTGTTCTCGTGGTGGGGTGGGCTTTATCACCCGCATTTGGTGCGACAGCCGTTTTGCGTAATCCCCGTAATTAAAACTCATAGGTGGTAATGGAGAAACCAACTCACCTGGAAGTCGTAGTGTGCAACCATAAACCATTTCAGCCGCCGTAACACCCATATCGGCCATAACGGTGTTACGCAGTCCTAAGAGAACGATCGGCAAAACTTCACTCAATAATGGGTTATCACGAGCACGAAGGGCAGCTTTCAGCTGGCGATGAAATCGCTGCACCATGCCGTTGGCCTGAGGATGATAGGCCGTCGTCTTGTTGTGTCGACAACCGAATGCGTTTAGTAGCTCTTGGAAAGCGCCGTCGAAATGAGAACCGCGGTCAGTGGTCACGATAGCAGGGCAACCAAACTGACTCACCCAACCGGTTAGAAATGCTTTTGCAGCTTCCTCTGAGGTTGGGCGAGGAATAGGTATGGCCTGTGGCCAGCGAGTGAAACGATCTACGCAAGTGAGGATGTAGACGCAGCCATTGGATGGCGGAAGTGGCCCCACAAGATCCACATGCACATGATGAAAGCGTGCGTCCGGTTCGCAAAATGTGCCTAAAGTAGATTTGGTGTGACGCTGTATCTGGACTCGTTGACACTGAAGACAAGCACGGGCTCAAAGACGTACGTCACGTTTGACGCAAGGCCAGACGAATCGCTCGGTGACTAGTTTCACTGATGCGGTTACCCCAGGGTGCAATAAGTTGTGGAGGCTGGTAAAAACTCGTCGGCGAAAACTGGCAGGAACTAGTGGTCGGGGTCGACCTTGTGACACATCGCAAATGATAGTTACGTCCGACGTTGGAAGGGCCACTGGCACTAGGTTCAGGGAGCTGTTGTGTCTGAGTTGCTCTACCTCAGGATCTGTCGTTTGGGCTGCGGCGATTGCTTCTAGGTCTATGCCCATGGGTAGTGGGTAGTCGATATTGTGGACGCGTGAGAGTGCGTCTGCTACGGGATTGTGTGCCCCAGAGACGTGTCGAATGTCCGTAGTAAACTGCGAAACATAGTCTAAGTGGCGAATCTCGCGTGGCGAATATCGGTCAGAAGCTGACTGGAGGGCGTAAACTAGTGGTTTATGATCTGTGAACACTGTGAACGTTTGACCCTCGAGTGTGTGCCGGAAGTGTCGGATACCCAAATAGATTGCCAGCAGTTCTCTGCTGAACGTACTATATCGGGATTCCGAAGGCTGGAGACGCTTGGAGAAGAAAGCTATTGGTTGCCATGAATTGTTGACGAATTGCTGCAAAACTGCTCCAACAGCCGTGTCCAAAGCATCTGTTCCTAATGCCAGGGGAGCAGAAGGATCGGGATGTGCAAGGAGTGCTATGTTGGCGATAGCATCCTTGATAAAAGTAAAGGCTGCCTGCCTCGTGTCGGGAAAAATGAATTTCCGCCTACCTTCACGTAAAAGGTCTGTTAGAGGCTGCATTATGTCGGCGCAGTGTGGGTCAAAGCGGCGATAAAAGTTAACCAGGCCAGAAAATTGGCGCAACTGTCGGTAAGATTGAGGCTCAGGATAGTCGCGAATTGCCGCCACCTTGTCAGGCAGGGGCTGTATGCCTGAGGCTGAGATTTCGTGACCTAGGAACGTGATGGTCGTCCTACCTAATTCGCACTTAGCAGGGTTAATGGTTACACCGTGTTGGCTAAGGCGCTCAAAAAGGGCACGCAGGTGTGTCATATGCTCTTCTTTTCAAGAACTTGCCACCAAAATATCGTCTAAGTACACGTAGACATTCTTCAAACCGCGTGTTGCCTCATGCATAAACCTTTAAAAGGTTTGGGCTGCATTGCTGAGCCCAAAAGGCATTCGCAAAAACTCGAATAGTCCGAATGGAGTTGTGACAGCGGTTTTAGGGATGTCAGCCTCTGCTACTGGGATTTGGCGGTAGGCTCTGACGAGGTCGATTCTGCTGAAAACAGAACAACCAGACAGGGTTGAAGTAAGATCTTGGATATGTGGAATGGGGTACCTGTCCGGGACAGTAGCCTGGTTGAGGGCCCTGTAGTCACCGCAGGGGCGCCAATCGCCATTAGGTTTAGGAACCATGTGAAGGGGCGAGGCCCAAAGGCTATTGGACGGGCGTATTATGCCTAATTCTAGCATGTGTTCAAACTCAGCCTGTGCTACGCGAAGCTTGTCTAAGGTCAAGCGACGTGGTCGGCTGAATGCTGGGGGTCCTTCAGTGACAATATGGTGGGTAACGTTAGTGGTCACCGCGGGAAGGGGGCCAGATTGTCTTAGCATTGCCGGGTAAGCTGAAAGTAGGTCTGCGCACGGGTGTTCGGCCTGCGGTTCGATGTATAGGGGCGTGATGTGATTCACGGAGGAATACGACCTGGTTACGGAAAGAAAAGTCTGCCGATCCACAACTCTCCGGCCTCTTGCATCGATCAGGAGGTCGAAATGGTCTAGGAAATCGATGCTAAGTATGGGATAAGGGACGTCTGCTACTATGAACACCCAGCGGAGGGTGCGACGTAGTCCAAAGTTGAGTGTGAGTGACTTATGGCCGTAAGTAGCAATGGGAGTGCCATTGGCAGCACGGAGTTGTTGGACTGACGGGTTCGTTGCATCACCTGCCTCCTTTGGAATGACACTTACTGCTGCACCGGTGTCAATTAGGAACAGGTTATTGGAAACTGAATATCGGACATGCAACAGACGACTGCTATTATGGCTGCCGACCGCGTTAGTCGTCGGAACGCGTCGGGATATTAGTTTCCCTGTTTGGCACCCGGGAAGGTGCAACCGGCTTCGCAGCGCCGAGCCTTCTCCCCAAACCTTTTGTGGTATCGACAGTACGTTGATCGAGATGGGTTAACCAGGCGGTCAGGGGAAGGGCTTCTAAGACGTTCACGTCGG
This sequence comes from Fasciola hepatica, assembly GCA_948099385.1. Lineage (NCBI taxonomy): Eukaryota > Metazoa > Platyhelminthes > Trematoda > Plagiorchiida > Fasciolidae > Fasciola > Fasciola hepatica. The sequence continues at coordinate 1,254,127 of CANUEZ040000001.1, read as the reverse complement.
TCAGAGTTGTGATAAGATATATGGTTTCTACAGTGAGAACAACCAGGAGAGGAAAAACGTCTGAAAGCCCGCTCGAAAGCAGCTCTCAGAGTGTCCTCGGAGTGTGTTCCTACAGTGGGAGCTGTGGTCTGGGGGCTGCTCGAGTTTGTTGCGGCGGTAATTTGTGGATGGTACCGGTTCATAATACCGTCCGCTTGTTTAGCCGCTTCTGTGAGCTTAAGGTGGCTGGAAACCTCGAGCAGTGCTTGAATGTTGGGTGGTAGTCTCTGTACCCACAACTCTTTAAGGACGTTTTCCTCTAAAAGTTGCCCTGCCAGCTGCTGCATTTCTCTCAGTAATGCAGAGGGCTTCTTGCTACCTAACTCTGTCCCTTGGGTCAGCCGTTTTAGTCTGGACGATAATGACGGTAAAAGACAAGAGATTACCGCGTCTTTCAGGGCCGTGTAAGAACTGTTATTAAATATTACGTCGCGTATCTGAGTAGCAACGTCACGGGGAAGGCGACCGATAGTCCACAAGTAACGGGTTCGTTCGCTTGTTATTCTATGTGATTCAAACTATGCCTCCAACATATGAAACCAGAGTTGAGGGTCATCAATGAAAAGCTGAGGAAAGGCTAGGGAGACTGTCGAAACGGACGGTTCCGGGTCAGGTTTACGGTCGTTGCTAGCCATAGTTGCAATGATATATCAAATGTAAAATGATATAAAGAGGTCAGTGCAGCAGAAGTGAAACACTTATAATATGGATATGAGAAAATATATAAGGGACATGGTAACTGATACCCGGAATTTACCGTTTATTTATCGGAAAAGTGTATATGTAAACGAATAAATGTGACTGAGGGACTTACGAATGTCCTTCGAGAATAAATTTGTTGTTCGGGCTCACCAGTTTAGGATTTATCTCAGGTAAGTCAGGACCTGCTCCCGCATAGAGTCTATAGCCCCTGATCCTCGGTATGTGACACGATAGCGAATATACTCGGCAGCTCGCAAAGCAGAACTCAAAACGCTGGAGCGGGACAACGTGTGTATTGGAGGAGCGCAACGGCGTGCTGACGACGTGCACAGGCGGAGCAAGTGGCACCACCAAAAACGGTCATTGTTCAAATAAACAAATTTGTTAGTCTTCGTCATCGAGTGCTTTATCGGTAGCACTACACTACTGTTTGGCCTAGGAACGAAGATCGCTCCCTTGTTGCAGCTGATGCTCAACACCGCACGGTCACCTTAAATCGCAAGAATCACAATTCGAACAACGCGTAGCCGATTCTCGCGAACCTATAAAGCAGGACAGGATTGATCGACAGTTTCTACGATACCAAATTAAAAATCACAAAAAGTACAAGTATGCGCCCGAATTGACTGAAGAGTCAAACCTTGTGGTCCAATCACCACTGCCGTAAATTGTTCAGAGCAGAATTCAGGTGTTTCACAAGAACAAAACAAAACGTGCAAGAGCGTTGTGTGTGGACGAGATTGGTAAAACAGTATCACTTTCACTCATATTCATGAAGCCCGCCGAACACTTCAAAGGATTTCCATTACGGGTCCGTAATTTGCCTGCCGAAGTTCTTTCGCAAAAATGACTGTCTAGGGTTTAGGATGGGGTCAGGGTTCTCACTTTGCCTGCCTCCATCTTACAGTCAGAGTCTGGGGTTCCTTATTTTCTGCCATCATTTTCATAATTCGTGGCAAATTGTTTCCAAGTTCTGCTGCTCTATTTGAGATACGCAGAAGGTTGACACACAACTAGACGAGCGGTTAGGAACAAGAAGCTCATGAATGGAAAGCTTAGCTGCTGGAGCTAAGATTACGCTCCTCAGACAGAAACCTGGTTGTTCCGCCAATTGATCAAGATAATTTGGTTTGAAAATTTGCACGGAGAAGTTGAACGTGTGTGCAGCATTCAAGTGACAGTGAGATATCGCGCAAAGCCGAACAATCGAACAGCACTGAAATTATATAAAACTACACCTAGCTTCCCTGACAAACGTAAGTTGGCTCCTGGTTATAAATCGGCTTCGAAAACGAGAGTAGAAGGGAAATGGTGAAGCATGCGTGAACAAAAATTTGATCGAACACTAGCACAAGTCAGATTATTTCATATATTTTTTGCTTTCAAAACATGTGAAAAGCAATACTTTATGAACTGTGAATGTATGTTCTTCTCCAAAGGCCGGAAGGTCCTCAGGATATCCTTTCATCTAACGAGCCTCAGTTGAATTGTCCAGGTGGAATTTTGACGCATCTTTTTTTTCCTCTGTGGTCGCTGTACGGAAAATTGAAACTTAGTCCCAGCCAGCACAGAGCGTGGTGAAAACATGTTAAAAACATGTTTTTACCATTTCAAAAAAGGGGTTTTTCAGGTGCTCAGTGACCCTGATAACATTGCTTAAATACCACTTAGTAGTACCACTTGAATACCACTTTAGTACCACTTAATAATACCATCTAAATATCACATAAACAACACTTGTCGATGGAATGCGACAGGACCCTTTTTACTTAGACACCTCTGCTCCGGCTTCCGTATAGCCTTCACACTAAGGTATAAGTATGCCTTCGCTATTTTTCGAGAAAGTAAGTCGACTTGAATGTTTGCAATGAAATAGAATAAAACGCCGAATTACTAAGCGTCGGGTGTCTGAGAGCTATTTCATGCATTTGTGAGATGTTGTCAGTTTGAACCACAAGCATATTCAATGTTGTTTCTTCCTACTAGTGGATAAGACGCTCTAGTGTGTCAAGCACGCTCTACGCTTCCTCCTTTTACCCCGTTTCCCGTAATTCAGTACGAATGCGGAGTAAACTAAATGAGCGAACGTCCGTCTAGTTTTGGTCAACCACCCTTTCAACATTGTCGCTACCTACGACCCAACAAAACTAGTCATTTTGAGTCCACTTATGGACACTGAATTCAACTTGGTAACTTCTGCTTTGGCCAGGAGTAACATGCTGCGCTGCTGACCATGTAATTTGATCCAGGTACCATAATCTGCCACTTCTAAGCTGTACAGCATAGTCTGCTGATATTCAAGTTTCAACTGGCTTTCCCAAAAAAGTCTGGTTTTGAGGTATATCAAAACTTTCGGGCCTTTGCTAGGTTTCTTGTTGGGCAATTCGGCAGTGGTGGCTTGGGTGACGGAACTTCATGTTCCTCTTCCCGATGCTGTCATATGAGGTCATTACGTCGACTCTCGCAAATCGAGCAACGCGTAGCCAATTCAAATGAATCTCAAAATCAGAACAAGATTGATTCGTAGTTCCTACGGTGCTAAATTTGAATTCAAAAAAGTTCAAATATATACAAACCTCAAGTATGCGGCCAAATAGACTTCACAATAAAACACAAAGGTTCGAAGCCCCGCGGTTCAAGCACGACGGTCAAAAACGGCTCAAGGCCGACTTCAAATTTCTCACACGAATAAACAAATGTGCAAAAGTGTGGTGTATGGATGAGCTTTTCAAAGTATTTCAGAAATAGTCAAATTCACAGAGCACGTTGAAAATTCAGCAGGATTTTCCACATTTGCTCCTCAAATCGCCGGCCAAAATTCTTCTGCGAGAATAGTTGTCTGAGTTTCAGGATGAGGTCATGATTCTCACTCTGCCGAAACCATCTATGAGTGAATGGAGAAGTGGCCCGGATGCTTTCGGCATATCTCAAAATGGGACCCTTCCGGGTAGCCCAGTTGAAAGTTGAACACCAGCAGGTCACGCGAAGCCGCTTGGAATCGGCCGACCTAGTGGCAGAGTTAAGAACCTGGGTGGAACCTCATGGCAGGTGGCGAAACAAAGTACCCTTTCCCAGTGCAACAATTACTGAGCTGAAGAAAGTATCCCTAAATGTTATCAAAATGACTGCGTTTTTATTGGATTTCAAGGTAGCAACAATGCTAAAAGAGAACCGTGCTAACATCGAACTGAGCTCTGCTTATTGTACAGATCCCGCAGTTGTGTTTCATTACAGAGAACGGAGTAAACAAGGAGCGTGTTCAGAACACCATAGAACTGATCCATTCAAAGCCGGAAACAGCGATGAAAACGTTGGTGATTCGAGCTCAAAACTTCATGCAAAGGAGAAAATGATTTGAAGACCGCCATCAGGTATTCAGCTTTCTATTCCATTCCATGCTCTTCAGCTGTTCAACTCTACCCATTTTTCCTGAAAAATTGCAAAAAGTACCGAGTTCCAGTTTTATATACAACGTGTACAGATGTGGGAAGAAAACACCCGTCAAGATTTTACTTGGACAGTTCAAGTGAGGTTTATTAGCTGAAATCACATTGTGAACCCATTCCGGTCTTTGGAGGAGAGCATTCATTCACATTTTATAAAATATTGTTCGTCACATATTTTTACTCAGAAAACTCTAAAACACTCTCATAGGTGACAGTATTCGATCAGTTTCCGTGTCCGAGCAAGATTTTTACAGTCTGCCGTGCACTTATTTTCTAAGCTTATTTATAATCATAAACCGTTTTGAAAGGCTGCGCATTGGGCGTGTGTCCATCGTTCACAAGTTGCTCACACTGCTGACATCCTGCAGAACGACGCGTGTTCCTCTCTGGAATTCCCGAAGACCGGCTTTGAACGCTTCAAAACTAAACAAAGCAGAATGGTCGGCAGGTATACACAGCACAGCCCAAAGGTGACGCAAGCCACACATCACGTGGAAAAGGACTGACGGAGTTGCTGCTCACAAATGTTTATATACGACCCGTGGGCCAATCAAAACTCGTCAAGTCAAATAAATTAGCAGTACTAAACAAATTACAGGGAAAAGATGCAAAACCTGCCAACATTTACAATGGTGGTAAGTTATCCCTTCCGCCAGAAAGCATCATTACACCGTGACATTCTTCATTTCCCCATGCATGTCACAATAACGGCGTGATGCTTTGCACCAATAATTCTTGAACGATTGGAAGCTTCCGTAAAAAAGCTTGGTCTATCGACGAGCTTTTCAAAGTCTTTTCAGAAATGATCAAGTTCTTAGAGCTCTTTGAACATTTAGAAGGACATTCAATGTTTGTTTTTACACGGTTCGAAGCAAAATTCCAAAGTGTTACTCAAGTCCGGTCAGGTTGCAGGACTTGCTGCTTGAGGCAGTAGAATTCCGGTTTCTTGCGTGGCAAGTCCCAGGAATTCCCGCGTGTTACTACTACCAGGTATCCAATATAATTCAGTGTTTGTAGTAGCTGAGGGGAAGGGAAAGAAACAGGCTGGCCCTCGGGAACAGCAACCTCATACTTATATACTTTCGGTGCCGCAACCAATTGCTGTCCTCATGTGAGACAAGCCCCGAGTCCTCGAATAATATAAGGATGTTGGTATGGAATAATGATGAGTGGGGTGGTATGAAGGGTGTGATACAGATGGGTTTAGTGAGGAAAACCTAGAGTGATTAGGTGTAGTGTATTTCAGTTGGTCAGAAGGGGAAGAAAGGGAGGATAATAGGAATGAGGAAAGCTTCTTAGGATGGTTAGTAACGTTCTGTAAATACATCTGCCTGGCAAGCATCACGTTTGTGCTCAAAGGAGGCTACCGAGGTAGCTGTCACCAGGTGCATAGAGAACTTGTTCCACTTCTCTATGCCACAATGGGGAAGGAAACATGCCCTTGTGCTTCTACCTGCTCTTGGTTCGTCCAGTTTATGCTCTTGTCTCCTGAGTGCAAGGATGGGACAACGAGTCAGTAATGGTATGTCAACCTTAGCGGTTCCCTTGATTACCTTATAGCACTCCATCGGATCCCTCTTAGCTTCAAAAATCCGGGCTTCCAAGTGGCTCCTTAAGGTCACATTGTACGTGGGATTAAAAACTCTGACTCGTCTAGAAACCAAAGTTCGTCCTAAGCTGAGAGGTGTTCTGTTGCCCTGGCAGCCGCCGACCTGCATTGCTTGGCGGGTTTGGAGCCCTCGAGCGAGGGCACACATTGTTCTCTCACCACAGCAGCCGACTCAATCCTGAGCGAGAAGGACAGCCCTATATAAATGTTTTCAGTGCTTCCCCTACCTGCCGGCAAGTGGTTGCGTTTGTCTGCATTCAGAGGGAAGTCACACTTTTTAGCCCACGTACTAGTCCTGTTTAAGCCGGTTTCCAGTTACCTTAAGGTTGGTTCACCTACTTTTTGATATCATCCACGAATAGGAACTTCGAAGAGTCCAGTGTGGTTGTCAGATCCCTCATGTATATCAGTGGTCCCAGCATGGAACCTGATGGCGAGCTCATGGGCTCGCATATACTGCACCAAACTCTGGTGTCCACCTGTTGAACGATAACGACTTCACGCCTTGCGCTTAGCCAGGTGTCCCTTGGCGAATCTGCTCTTCCAACACGGTGGTTTGCTCAGCCTTTTGACGTGCCTCAGTGGGGCAAGCTCTTCGCTCAAGCTAAGGAAGTGGACCCCGTTGACGTTCCACCGCTCACCCGCTGTCTGATAATGAGCGCCCCACTCTACTCTACCTGCTGCTTCCCTGATCGCGATGACCCTCATGCCCTTGAAGCTCCTTCGCATCTTAATAGGCCCCCTGAGAGAGCCCTTTGGATCAGAAATCTGTTGATCACACGGTCGCTCCTCCCGGGCGGGCGGTGAACTCTAGTCCACTTAGTTCCCTCGGATGTCTGGTGAACACCGGATCAAGTAAACTCGGAGTTTGCCCCTCCGTCAACCTGGTCGGCTGGTTGAGATGCTAAAAGATTAGTACGCACTCCACCAGTCCGATTATTTTCTGCAACATTGAGTGTCAGACGAAGTGGGTAGGCCCTCCCAATTTGTTTCAGGGGGGAGGGCTGAAATCCGAGTGAGCCAAATCCGGGCAATAATGGCTGGATATTCGAACAATAAGGTCCTCTTCTAGGCTAGCACTTTGCCTTCGGCATACGTGAAACATCCACAAAAGATACTGGAGATATTAGGCGACATAATGAAGCTTGTATATTTGGGGTATGCACGGTTCCATCAGATAACAGTTCAAGGGTTTAACTTACTAACGGTAGCTTCAGTAATGATGGTTTTGTAGTGACCTCGATCGTTCTGAGAAAATTACTGTTTTCTGGACACCATTTTGGATCTATTTTCTCTACGATCTTTTCAAACGTTTGACGCTGACCTCAGTGTTGTCCGGTTGCGTACGTTTTACTGGACGGACTTTTTCGGGGTTTCCGTTGACCTCGTTTTGAATCACTTTCACTTCTGGTCGTTCGCCGATTGTACACGCTCGCGGCTTGCTTTCTGCACAGCCGTTGCATTTCGTATCGTTTTTCCTTCGGTGTATCCGTCGTATCGGTACTGTTTCGGTGCCACGATATAAGGAATATACCTTGCATCTGTAAACCGACTTGTGTCTTCTCTATTCGTCCAATAGAGGGGATATCGTTGGTATTTCGCTGCTAGACCCAATAGGAGACACGTTCACCAGCCGCTCTCAAAGGTCTTCTATAGTTTCACTCCCCATGAGAAGCACCAACAGTTCTCGTGAAGAAACACATCCAGAGATTACCGTCTGTGCGCTGGTTACAGCCGCCTAAATCAAGGCACAAAAAGGATGGTTTTCCACTTCTCCGATTTGATGAAACTTTAGAAGCAAGTTACTTCCGCAGCCTCGACTTAGCTTCCGGCTGTTGGCAGGCTGAAATGAAACCCAAGGATCGGTAGAAGACCGGGTTTTGTGTTTCCACCGGCATGTATGAATTAAACACAGTACCTTTTGGGTTGGTCAATGCACCAGCAACCTTCCAACGCCTGATGGGGACTGGGCTACGGAGACTCAGGCCACACCAGTGCTCGGTATATAGGGATGATGCCATTTCACATGGCCTCACCAAAGACGAATATTTGCGTAACTTAGAGGATGCAATCGAGGAGATAAAACATGCGGACTCGACTCTGAAACCGAGGAAACGTATGCTTCTGCAAGAGGAAGTCAAGTATTTAGGGCGTCATAAGCAGAGCGAAAGCTTGAAGTGATCCGGAGAAGACTGGGGCTATTGAGACCCGGCCTAAATCATCCCTGGTTTCAGGTGTCGGAAGTTTCTTGGGGCTGACCCCGCAATACAGAAGGGCATGCGAAGGTAGCTTTTCCCCTACATCGGCTGACAGAGAAGAACAGAAAGTTTTCTTGGACCAATGAATGCCAGACCGCGTATGACGAGCTGCTTCGAAGGCTCGTAACTTCACCCGTACTGAGTTTTTCAGACGTGTCGGACACTGCCGGTATTTTCATTCTGGTTGCGGATGCCAGCGGGACTGCTATAGGGGCGGTATTGTCTCAGCCCTGTCCTGACCCATTTGAACACATGATGGCCCATGGTAACCGGCGCCTTAATATGTCGGAAGGAAAACATCGCTCTACACGCGAAGTGTTAGCGCTGAGGGTTTACTTGCGACATTTTAGACATTATTTACTCGACAATCGTTTCATAGTTAGAACAGATCATCAGTCACTTGAAGTAACCAGAATGCCAAGTCGCGAGGTGGCAAGAACAGTATCAAGAGTTCGAATTTGAGTGTGAACACCGAGTAAGGCGAAGGCATTTTAATGCCGATTCGTTATTTATAAGTCATGAGAGCCACGGTATGTCCAACCTGCCAAGTAGCTACCATAGTGGTGAATGAACAGGCGACAGAGTGGGCCAAAATTCAGCAAGAGGACCGGGAAAAAGGATCATCTATGAAACAATGACGAGAGGTGGTCAGAAACTCACAAAAGCAGATGTGCCGGCGCACAGTTAGGAAGTTCGTTGTTTGTGGTCCGCGTGATCCCGGCCCATACTTAGAGATGAAGTATCATACTGCCTTCACGAGGAGAATTATGGTTCTCAGCTGGTGGTGCCCTGACAGAAGGTACAGTGTGCGCTAGAACAGGTCCATCAGGCTTTGGGACCTCGCAGTATCTCAGCGACACTGGTGGCCCCACCAAGGGCGAGAGGTGGTGCATTTCCACAATCGACGTACATATTGTATTCTTGCCAGGCTGCCTGAAGTCTACAATAAAGCACCCCTACAGCCAATGCTCGCTGGGCCCCCGAATACGCTAGTCGGTGGAGACATTGTGAGATCCCTACCAGAGAAGCCCCGACAAAATCCATACATCCTAGTCTCGGTGGACTATTTCACCAAATAGTGGGAGAGTGTCCCATTACCACCTCTCGATGCTTGCGTATTGGCCCAAGTGGTATTTAACCAGTTGATAGCCAGGTTGAGCGCCCCGGAGCAGTTACGTTCTGATAGAGGATCCAGCTTTGAGAACGCCGCCATGGTAGAGTTGTGTCAGACTTGCAGAATTGTGAAATCCAACATAACTGCCAATCACCCACAGGGAAACGGGGAAATTGAGAGAACCAACCGGCCACTGTAAGGTCTCCTGCAGGCATTCAAGGACGAAAAGACCACTCGCGAATGAGACCTTACAATAGGAAAAATGCCTACTCACATATCGGACCACGGTGCGTGCATCGACTAGCCACACTGCACATACCATGCTCATGGGTCGCAACCCCAGGCTGCCTACGGATCTAGTAGAGCCGACCCAAACCTTGTAGCTTCCGTCAACCAAGGTCGCTTGGCAGAAGTGCCCACGAATTGGCACGACAACACCTGTCGGGCGCACATTGACTCCAAAAAAATACTACGGCGGCTAATACTACGGCTGACGGCCTAATCCAGCCTGGTGAACTGGTCTACCAGCTTGCTCCCGTACCTCAAACGGGAGTGCCGGCAAAGTTGCACTAGACCTGGTGCGGACCCCTCGATGTGTTTCTAAAACTCTCAGATTCCAACTGCTATGTCGTCCCGTTGGATGCCGTTGACGTGCAGCCCAAGACTGTCGATTTTACCAAACTAAAGCCAGCGGCTGTGGTGCAGTCAGCCAGGGGGAAGGAACGTGTTGGACGACCGTGTACCGAAAGCTGCATTTAAGGTAGAAGTAACGGCAGAGGGTGACACGGTATCTGGAACGAAACCTGCTCCCCGAGGGGGGGGGGAGTTGTGGTAAAAACAAGCGTGTTGTACCAAATATATTTTAGTAATTCCTTTGTTGTTCACTCATAACATCTCCTGTGTCCCTGTATTACTTTCAGATGTCAACAAAAAATAACTAAACAGCCCGAACAAGTGTATGGGCACCAATAATTCGAACATATCATCCCCTCCCCCGAACCCTTGAGACCCACGTGTACGATGACTTCTTGCCGGGAGTACGGACCTGCCTGGTGCCCGTCTTCCTGCTGTACCGGAGGGCTGTCAGTGAGTCGTATGTGAGATGTTGGGCGGGTGTTTGTTTATCAAGTACTAATCGAGTCTATTTCGGGCCCATTTTTCATCAATCTTTACTGCAAACATTTGCCTTTATCCACCTGGTGTTCTGCGAGGTCAAATGAAGAACCCGACTGGTCCGGATGGAGACATCTGAGAGCCGACTGATATAAAAGAGAGGGGATGGAAATAAGTATAAGAAGGTGCAGTGGCGGAAGAAGTGGGAGAAAAAAGTGAGATGCACTCCAGTGGATTAGATGGCAACGAAGCATCGGCACTCTGCAATAGATGGTCGACGGACAGGGCACAAAACTCACTGTAAAACAGGAAACTAGCAATGAAAGATTAAAATGATGGATCAGACGACGTAATGATTTGGTATGATTGGGTGCGGTAGATTTGAGGAAAAGATGTAGAAGAAATGGATGCGTATGGTGACAATCGGCTAGATGATGTCATGAGAAATGGCGGCTGGGGTAGAGCAGGATACAGAGTTAATCCACATGCACATATAAACGTCATGTGTATAAATATAAATTTAAGAGGACCAGGAGCATTACAAATGGAGTGTTTGAAAGAATATCAATGTTTAGAAGAGGGAGATGAGGTTAGATCGAATGGTATGGAACTAATTTAGAAATGCCCTGGTGAAATTTCTTCATGACAGGTGAACATGGCGGATCAACAGAGAGAGGCAGAAAAGAGTTTGAAAGCATAAAAATGATAATGGCTGCGGACAGCAGTTCATAAAAGAGGGGAGTTGAGGGAAAGTATCGAAGAGAACAGGTGAGAATGGATCCAGCAATCTGAATATTGTGGGTGAGACATGTGGTGACCGTCAAGAATGAGAGGAGCGGTAATAAATGGACTTACATTATTCGGCGAGAAGATGATGATGGAAATGGCTGGGCAGCGAACAGCGAATGATGATACAGTGAAGAAGAGTGCCTGGGAGGTGGGGTTTTCTGTTGTGGAGAGAAGCAGCAGCTGTGACGGCACACTGTGAGAGAGAAATAAGCAAAAGCAGTACCACGGAAATCGGATACTGGAAGATCAAACGGATTAAAACTGCAAGTGAGATCTATGACCTAATCATGACTATACTTTAGGTGGAACGTGAAAAAGCAGAACAGCCTGGAAGGCACACAAACACAATACCTGTGGCGAGCAATATGCGCCACAGACGAGGGCATGGACCGAAGAGACAGATGAGACATAGCCGTCAGATGGTTTTACTACAGGTGAAACTAGAAGATAGCCGAGAAAAAAGAAGCAATAGAACAGATAAATCGGTGGACGAAAACAAAGCACGGGAAATGAATGCGCTTTGGAGTTGGGGCAACGGAAACGGAGAGCTGCGTGCCTGCAGGCAATTGAGCAAGTGGATTCAGCTGGAGGATGCTTATAGGGGCATTGCCTAATGGAAAGATCACAGAGGAATCGTGAAGTTAGGCAAGGGATATATGGCGGTGGTGACTGGATAATAAATGTGGCTGTGAGAGAAGCGAAGTTTGGGATGGCGAGTTTTAATATGGGAATTGGTCATTGGTGTGGGTGGGACTGGTGAGCAGTGGCATTAGGCATGAGAAAGGAGGAGAGAGGGTTCGACAGAAAGGTAGACAGTGACGCATAAGAGTGCCATCAATGAGCTTTATGAGCATTGGGTGAATACCAAGCAAATAGAGACTACGAGTCAGCAATGACGACATGGGTGGAAAAAGGAATATTGGCTGCCATGGGCAGAGCACACTGGGCAGCACGATAGTGACTTTCAATGACAGGTTACACGGTGGGCTGATAAGAGCAAGGAGGAAAAGTGTAGGAGTGCATACTGTGGAAGAAACACAAAAACAGAAGTGATAAGGATGATGACAAGAGCGATAAGTGGGCGCACATTGATGGTGGGAGCAGGCGATCTGTAACCGACAGCACTGGATACGGTAGGGCAAGGAGAGTTATGGCGTGCGATTCGCAACCGGAGCTTCTGGGTTAGACTGGCAGTGCTCTGAAAAACAACTCGAAGTGAACACAGGAGGTTTTAATCGACCGGCCTAATGGCGCTCGCAAGTCGTTGCAGACGGCCTGCACGCCCGAAATGCTCCGGCCACAACGGTGAAACCGACTGCATCCCTCAAAGTTTGAAATGACACTAATGTTCATTGATGGCTATGCGTGTGGGTAGTGATTCAAGTATGGAAGTGCAAGATCTGCGATCAAATGGCCAGGTTGCGAGGAATGTCAGAGGGCAGAGCCAGCAGTTAGTAAACGACCACATAGCAGGGTTTTCCGGGAGCGTATACCAACGTTGGGGGTGAAACGTACATGAAGGAGAACTCTAAAAGAAAACAGACAAAGAAAGGCCTTCGGGGTGTTCCCCTTCTTTGGATCACCGTTATGTAGAGGTAAATAAAAATCACTAAAGGACAAAGCGCAAGGGTGATCAAGGCTGACGCAGAGGGAAGAAGCAAGGTGCCGGAAAATACTGTAATGTCCATGTTGATTGAAAAATTCCTCTTCTGCTCGCAGTCCTTTAATCTAAGACCAATTTTGGACTGCCTTCTCTAACCTACTTCATGCTGACACTGTTTTGTGGTCAACAATTATTCTACGCTTGGTGCACTTACATTTTCTTTTTATGGTTGTGCTTTCTTACTGAGATTACTTTGAGGACAGTTGGTACGGTTTTGAGATGCACTGATTCAGCACAGTTTTGTTTTACTACTCCTCGGTTTCACTTTCTCGTTCACGTCGACTGACCGTAGACGTCCAGCTCGTTCACGCTGATTTTTGGCCGCCAAGCTCAGGAAATTGCTCTTTGGGCCTGACTGAGCGTGGAGAACTTGTTCTATTTGTTTGGACTTCAGGACAGGTATTTAATATTTACTCATTTTGGCCAACTGTTCGCCTTTTTACAGGGTTTTGTCCTATTTTTGACTACCTTTTTGGCTGGATAGTGACTGAGGCTTACTGTCAAAGGTGTGATCGTGTTCGTACTTATATTTTTACTCGCTAATAGTACCGTAGAACTTGCAGAGCAATCATGTTCTTGATCTAGGTTCTGCATCGATTTGGGCTACGCGTTGCTTTGAGGCTTCACAGTGCTATCCAGAACGAGTGAATTTTATAAGTCGGTGAATCGATGATTGAATCGTTGGTCAGGCTTCATCCGGACCAGGACTTGAGCGTTTTGGTCGTTACAAATATTGGTAATTTTGTTTCGTTTGCTCTTTACGGGAATGGCGGCATCTAATCAGGCTTTGAGAGTTCAGCCAGATATACGAAGATGTCTATCGCTGATTGTGTCCCCAAATGGAGGGAGCAGAGTCTGCAAAGGAGTTGGCCCCATAAGAATCGAAGCCCTTCTCTCGTGCTATAGCCTCAGCAGCGCGCATATTAGATAACTTGGGTGCATATGTGAAGTTGCGATATGAAATAAGTGCCGATAGAAATTGGAACTTGAGCTGAGAAGCTCGAATGCTGGTGGGCTAATCATTCCAGAACTTGGAGTGGACAAGAAACAAATGACCGCTTGGCCGATTTAGCCGTACTGGAACGGACAGTAAAAGACCTGTGTCGAAGTGAGAAAGGGGTTCCATACTAAAATCTTACTAGATTAAGGGAGATATACTGGCTTTGGAGCAGGTTAGGCAAGAAGACCGGGTTTGGTCTCAAGCTGGGGAGTCAGAGTGGGTCAAGATTCTGATGCTGGCATCTTTCTCTTCATTTTAAAGAAGTGGGCCAACCGAGTTGTTGCTTGCAAAACGCCTTTGTGTGCTTCCTGGGTAAACTCTGTCAAAATTAGCCGTGTCAGAAAAAAGTATTTTGCAGTATCCAAGCAGAGGCCCGTTTTGGGGTTTGTAGATGCTGATGATACCGCCCGGACACCAGAGGAGCGGAAGAGAAGGGCCACACCTCTTTTTGCTCTAGCAGCTTGGATGGCGGCATGTCCAAAGGAGTTGAGTGAGCTGGAATAGTTGAGGCCCAAATCGTGGATGCTGTATTGATCGGATATTGGGGACCCACCAAGAGATGAGGATCTAGGAGGCGATTGGAATTTGTAGGTTAGCACCTGGCGCTTATCGGTGGAGAAATTCATCATCCAGGAATGACACCAGCGGTCAAGTGCAGAAAGGTCCGCGGAAATGTTGCAAAAGGTGGGAGTAGCTTCATTGGAGTTGAGAGAGTACTCTATTTTTACGTCACCTACAAACAAGAATGGCATGCTATGGTGTACCAGATCCAATGCATCAATAATGTACATTAGAAGTAGGAGAGGGCCAAGTAAACTGCCCTGTATAATGCCACTTTCCCAGACCTTGGGTTAGAAGTTTGCCTGTTGGTGAGGGCCACTTGAAGACCATGAGTGTGATAAGATGGCAGCCAAGAAAGCAGTAGGCCAGTTATGCTAAATGAACTCAATTAGGCGATGAGACTGGGGTTTGGAATACCGTCGAAAGCCTTCGACAGATCTGATTAGACAATGACTAACGTCTGCCAGCTGTCAACAGCCCTAGTGACTAGACTGTGGAAGTCATAGTGACACGAGGAGCCTCATCGAGATTTGGGAAACCAATGCTGCTTATCCCTAAAATGGTTTGGAGCGAAAAGATGGGTGGTGATGCCGTGTTTGAAAATCGTTCCAATCATTCTGGAAATGAAAGGGGTGTGAATCTGAGATGGTAATTAGCGAGTTCGTGTGCAGGTCCTTCTGTATATCGTGGAATGATGACTGAAAGCTTCAAGTTTGACGGTACCAAACTGGATTTGACTGACAAATTGAACAAGCATAGTAACAGAAGTAGGAGTTCCTCTCCACCGTTTATAATTGCCGTTAGGGGTAACCCATCTGGTTCAGAATGGGCAGGTGCTCACCAGAGTGAACTGAGCCTAGAAATAAAGTTTACTTCAAATGTAAGGACAGACAAAAAAGATCTGGTGATGGCAAAAGTTTTCGGGGAACTACATCTGAGGCGGGGGCCATGGAATGGGCAGTGTAAAGGTTGAGGGCCTCAGCGACATCAGAAGGGAAGGTGGCTTAAGTTACATCCGGTAACAACGTATTGAATGGTAGTGTCAGTTGCGGAATTCCTAGATTACTGCGGGAGCGACAATTTCAATGCTTTGTTAGGACGTGTCAAAGCTTTGGTTTCTTCCTGCGAAGCTGGTCTTCCTTGAGGTCCCGGATGAAGTCGGTGGGAAGCTTTAGTCTCATGAGAGTGGAGAAGTCGCGGTTTCGGAGTTGAAGTCTTTGCATAACAACTACTTTTGTTAGAGGGGGCAAGTTTGGATTTCTCAAGGGAGGAGTTTTGAGCAACTGAAAGAGGCCTTACCAGGCAGTTTCCCATGTTATAATTTAAAAGACCAGCAACCTCTTGGGGGTGAGAAGCCAGAAAAAACTGCCCTATTTTCGGGTACGGATGACATTGGGCATGGGTTCCAATTTAAACTGAGAGAATTGTTGACTTGGTTCAGAAAGCCTGATGGATAAGGAGGGAATAAAAGATTACCCCCCACTGTCTTATGTACGCTACTACAAAACTTATGCAAAAAATAGACCGGAAAGTTTGAAAATCTGTGACGGAATACAGGATCCAGGATATTTGTGCTTCTAGCAGGGGTTTTGTGGTGATGCACCATACCTCCAATATGAGTATGGAAGAAAATGTCTATTAGGTTACTAGGTGCTGTGAGGTTTTTTTGGGTATTTAAGTCCAGTTAAAATAAACGGCTGATATCCGCTATTAAAGGTAGTAGCGAAACGTAATCAAGGGCTTCAGGTAAAGGAGATAAGTCTGTAGTGGTAGAGGAGCGCAAGCAATAGACATAACCAATATGCACGACTATAGTTGAGAACCTAATTGTGAGGCATAGGTAATCCGGAATTGAGCGGAGTATGGCATGTCCAGCTGGGGTTACTGAAAGGAAACTCTGTAAGAGCACTAGTAATAATAATACTATTACTGGTTTATATAGGTGACACCCGGAGCATGCCAAGTACATTATCGAGTTTTTGCAAGTGATGGAAAGGACAGACAAAATTCATGAAAATGTAGAAATTCGAATGAAAGTTTGGGATGAAAAGGCTCAGACTGGGGAATAAAGTGGGATGACAGTATGACAAGTGCATGCACACCAAAGAAAATGTAGGTTGCTTAAATGAATTCAGGGGTGGATCCGAGTCAACTGCCGGTGATTTTGAAAGTCAAGGTCAAATAGGGAATATGACTGATCCACGAAGGGGCAACTGAATACCAAATGATGTAAATGGGAAAGGCTAGAAATCGGTATAAGAAGCTGCAGTAGCGGGGGATGATGGAGAAAAAGTGGGATGCATTCCAATGGGCTAGAAATCATTGAAGCATTAGTACTCTGCAACAGATGGTCGACGAACAGGGCACAAACTCACCGTAAAACAGAGAGCTAGCAATGCAAAACGTGAAGAGTGGATCGGATGAAACGAATGATTCCGGAGGATTGGATACGGTAGGTGTGAGGCATAGACGTAGAAGGAAAGGATGCATGTAAATACGGTCAGCGGGAAGATAGCAGGGGAGATGGCCGGTGAGTAACTGCAGGATGCAGAGAGAATGCCCATGTACATATACTTGCACGTACATATATATATACACATAAATGTATATCTGAGAGGAGCAGCAGCAATAACAATGGGGTCCTAGAAAGGAATTATCAGTCACTTGGAAGGGCAAGTAAGGTTAGATCGAATGGTGTAGAACTGACTTAGGAATATCCCGGTGAATTTTCTTCATGCCAAGTGAAAACGGCCACTCAGCAGAAAGGAAAAGGAAGGAGTATGAAGGTACAGAAGCGATCACGACTGTAAGGAGCAGCTCATAAAAGAAGGAAAATTAAGAACAGGGAAGGAGAGAACAGGTAAGAATCGGCCCAATTATCTGATCAATGCAGATGCGACATGTGCTATCGGATCAGATGAATCGGATGCTGGCAGATCAAGTGATTTGGAACTGTAAGTGAACACCACGATATGGTGTTGTATTCACGATCGGTGGAACATGGAAAGGCAGACCGAACTGAAAGAAACACAAAAGATGCCAAGTGGGGATATCTGAAAACTGGCGGGCACACATGGAGGGGGCTAGAAATGGACATAGGAAACCGTGGTAGCAGAAGACGGTGGAGGAAAAAGAAGGTTTCGTTGCTATGGATTAGACAGTGATGAAGCCTCGCTACACTGCAGTAGATGGTCGGCGGACAGGGCTCAAAACCCATCGTAGAACAGATACCAAGAATTGGGAGAAGTAAGGGATGGTGCGGATGGCAAAAGTGACTTGTAGGGATTGGATGTGATAAATGTGAGGCGCAAATGTAAAAAGAAAAGACGTATTTCATGAGGGTCAGCGAGCTGATAGCATTATGAATGGTCAGAAAAAATTGCAAGATGCACAGCGAATGTATGCATACACAAGTATATATGTATATTATTAGGTACGCGGGAAGCAGGAGCAAACAACACTGAAGTACCAAGGGAAAAAAGAGTATCAATTATTGGAAGGGGTAGTTAAAGTTAGATCGAAATTTGTAGGATTGTGTAGGTACCTGTACATTTCCGACTTTTTCCATGATTTTCAATGTCCCTTGGTGCGACACTCCTTTGTTGTACCGACGTTTTAATGTAAAAACACACACCTTTTGGTCGTCATCACCGCGCAATACAAAAAGGCTGTAAATAAATCTTTCACTCTGGCTCGATCTCATCTTCTGGTTTGGAGTGTCTTGGAATCATATCGGTCGGAACTAACTGTGTGAAACAAAACATTTTAGAAGCTCCAACGGCGTCTCTTGGCACTTCGCTCAATACCATCCTGTTCTGTCCAACGGATGGCTGTCAGACCGAACTGAGCTGAAGACATTGGCGGATATTGGCTCTTCGACACTCATCTCCTGATCACAAGAACATTGAACAACTGTGAGTTTGAGTCACACCTATTGTTTCATTTTTAATTCTGCATGTACATACCATTTTGGCCTTTTTATCACCGCACGCTCCTCCGCCCATCTTAGTTTGCTAGTGTCGTCTTAGATATTGTTGACAATAATTTAGTGTACCACATAGACAGAGTAGTACGCTGCAAAATTGGTAAGCCCAGGTTGTTTTTCCATCATTTGACACTAGATTCATTCTTTTGGTCCAAGTTCCACACCATTCACCATGTCTGACAGCGAATCTATTGACATCCACGCGGTTGCTCTGAAACTGCCAGTTTTTGCCCCGACCAACCCTCGAGTGTGGTTTCGACAGATAGAAGCCGTATTTGCCACTCGACGTATAACCAGCGAGCGCGTGAAATACTCTCACGTTGTCCAAGCACTTCCCTTTGACATCGCTGTTGACGTGGAAGAACTCCTCGATCCCATTCCATCAGAAGCTCCTTACACGAAGCTTAAGGAAGCAGTCATTCAGCGTACCGGAAAATCAGCCGGAAAAATGCTCCGTGAACTGTTCACGTCGGTGGAGCTCGGAGACCAAACTCCGTCCCAGCTTATGCGCCACATGCGGTCGCTACTGGCTGGACGTCAAATGGACGACGCCATTTTCAGGGAGATATGGGTTGATAAACTACCTCTCCCGATGCAGCAGGTCCTGTCAATGCTGGAACCCACTACTCCACTTGACAAAGTTGCACAGCACGCCGACAGAATAATGGAATGCTACCCGGCTGGTAGACCCTGTGTTCACATGACATCACCCGCCGAAACCACTCCGACGCACGAATCCCCTTCGACATTACCAGTTCCTGCCCCAGATCGCCGTGGTAACGTTTCTCGCAGTCCTGATTCCCCATCCCATCACTCGCACATCGATAAGGACATTACGGACCTAAAAGAAACCGTTCGCATGTTGTTTAATCAGGTCAGTGCAATGAGCAGCGCATTTACTACTCATCGATCTGTGTCCACCGAAGTACCTCATCGACCTAGATCACGGTCCAGAAACCGCCGATTACAAACGTGGTGTTGGTACCACCGTACATTCGGCTCCAAGGCATGCCGCTGCGATCCTCCATGTTCATTCCGCACTTACACTCCACAGTCAAACGACCAGGCCAGCCAGTAACGGCGACGACTAGGGCTGGCCCTCCACATGAAAGTCGCCTATTTTATATCGTTGACCGATCCAGTAGTCTTCGATTCCTCATTGATACCGGCGCCGAGATCAGTGTAATCCCCCCACCCAAACATCACAGCCTCAAACCATCTCACTTTGCACTGCAAGCAGCAAACACAACAACTATTGCGACATTCGGCCAACGGTCCATCACTCTTGATTTAGGCCTCCGACGCTCTTTTCAATGGGTTTTCATCCAGGCAAATGTTCAGACTCCCATTATTGGCGCGGATTTCCTCTCACACTTTGGCCTAACAGTGGACCTCAAAAATCGCAAGCTGGTAGACACCACAACCAAGCTTTGTGCAGTCGGCATTGGTAAATGCACCAACTCTCTGGGTATTTGGCTGGCGATCCCGCAATCGCCGTTTGCTGACATTTGAAGGAGTTTCCATCCCTCACTAAACCGTGTCAGTTCACCGACCCAGTCTCTCATGCTGTGCGTCACCACATCACCACAAAAGGCCAACCTGTCCACTTTCAACCACGACGACTCAACGCCAACAAACTCCGTATCGCACGCCTTGAATTCGAACATATGATGAATCTTGGCATCATTCGACCGTCTTCAAGCCCATGGGCCTCGCCTTTGCACATGGTTCCAAAATCATCTGGTGATTGGAGACCCTGTGTAGACTACCGTGCTCTCAACAACGTCACCGTCCCCGACAGGTACCCGATCCCACACATTCATGGTTTTGCACAGAATCTCTCTGGGAAGACAATCTTTTCCAAGGTTGACCTCGTAAAGGCATATCACCAAATTCCCGTGGCCGAAGAAGACATTCCCAAGACAGCCATCACCACGCCTTTTGGCCTGTTCGAGTTCATTCGCATGCCATTTGGATTGAGAAACGCTGCCCAGACGTTCCAACGATTCGTCGATGAAGTGCTTCGAGGTCTACCCTTCGCGTTTGGCTACATCGACGACATCTTAATTGCCAGCGCCTCTCCATCAGAGCATGCCATTCACCTGCGTCAACTCTTTCAACGTTTCCAACAATACGGACTTCAACTGAACCCTAGTAAATGCGTGTTCGGTGTTCCGTCCCTCGACTTTCTCGGGCACTATATCGATCAAAAAGGTTTGACACCCCTCCCAGATAAGGTGCGCAGCATCCTGTCATTTCCTGCACCTCAGACGATCACACAGTTACGACGTTTCTTGGGAATTTTGAACTACTACCGTCGCTTCATTCCCCATTGTGCGACCATTGTTTTACCTTTGACCGATCTTCTCAAGTCCAACGTCAAGACGATCGATTTCACTCCCGAGGCCCAGACAGCTTTCGCAGAAGCCAAAAAAGCTCTCGCAGACGCCACCATGCTGCACCATCCACATTCGGATCCAAATACTGAGTTAGTCCTAACGACTGATGAATCAAATACTGCAGTCGGTGCAGTGCTTCACCAAATAGTGGACAACCAATTACAGCCCTTAGCGTTCTTCTCGCAAAAACTCCAGGCGGCACAGACAAAATACAGCACATTTTCTCGCGAACTCCTAGCCATTTACTTGTCCATCCGTCATTTCCGCCACCTTTTGGAAGGACGACAATTTCGTGTGCACACTGACCACAAACCCCTGACACACGCACTTCATGCCAAGCCTGACCGACATTCACCCAGAGATATCCGCTATTTGGATTATATTTCCCAGTTCACAACAGACATCCGCTACGTGCATGGAGTTGATAATGTTGTGGCTGATGCATTATCCAGACCTGACATCAACACGGTGCAGACTAAATTCGATCTTACGGAACTGGCAAACCTCCAGCGTGATGATCCATCCTTGCTCGAACTGCGCACATCCTCCACACTCCAGCTCAAGGATTCTCCCCTACCTTCAGCCGATGGCACAGTCCTATGTGACTGGTCTACAGGTCACCCTCGTCCTGTCGTTCCAACTCGCTACAGGAAGATCGTTTTCGATCATTTTCATTCTCGTTCCCATCCTGGTATCCGTGCATCTCGCAAACTCAATTCTGCCAGATTTGTTTGGCCCAATATGAACTCTGACATTGCATTATGGACTAAACAGTGTTTACAATGTCAGAGAAACAAAGTACACCGCCACTATTTTTCTCCTCCCAGTACGTTCACCGTTCCCGACGTCCGTTTCACACATATTCACGTCGATCTTGTTGGTCCATTACCACCATCAAATGGACATACCCACTTATTAACCGTTGTTGATCGTTTCACACGCTGGCCGGTGGCAGTACCCATTTCCGACACCGGCAGAAAATATTGCGAAAGTACTACTCCAGCACTGGATTGCTACATTTAGTGTACCGTCTACCGTCACCACAGACCGTGGCAGCCAATTCCAATCGACTTTGTTTCGTGAGTTCACTAAACTGCTTGGCTGTAAACACATCACAACAACTGCATACCATCCTTCGTCCAATGGCATGGTAGAGCGCCTACACCGTCAACTCAAAGCAGCACTGATATCACAGCCAAACCCCAATAACTGGAGCGACAACCTGCCACTAGTTCTCTTAGGTCTGCGGTCATCAGTCAAAGACGACCTCCACAGCACGTCGGCTGAGCTCGTTTTCGGTACCACCATATGCCTTCCAGGTGAGTATGTTCAACCCAGCACCGATGCCAGTCCTAACCCATCCAAATTTGTCCAACAACTCAAAGACCGTATGTCACATCTTCGTCCAACACCCACTCGCTCGTCATCCACACACGTTTTTGTACACAATGATCTATATACGTCACCTTTCGCTTTTATTCGTAAAGATGCTG
The DNA here is from genome assembly GCA_948099385.1 of Fasciola hepatica. NCBI lineage: Eukaryota > Metazoa > Platyhelminthes > Trematoda > Plagiorchiida > Fasciolidae > Fasciola > Fasciola hepatica. The sequence continues at coordinate 1,231,956 of CANUEZ040000001.1, read as the reverse complement.
TTCGCAAACCACTCACACCACCGTACGATGGTCCATTTAAAGTGCTTAGTCGCACAGACAAATATTTCGTGGTTCAAAAAGCCGATAAGCCAGACACAGTTTCCACTGACAGATTAAAACCCGCGTATTTTTATACACCTCCATCACCAGCAACGCCGACACCATCACCATCCACAGACACACCACCAACAACTCCTGTCGATGATCCACACTCTATCATCACACCAGACACTACACCACACCCGCCAGCACCACCACAGCAAAAACCTCCTCTGGTAACCCGCCGTTCCGGCAGAAACGTTCGACATCCGGTCAGATTTCAAGACTTTGTTAGTTGACGTTTTCTTTTGCTAACCGTTTCCTCTTTCTATTTTTCTATCGAGCGTTTATTTTGTACAACAAACGCTCTGGCGGGGGAGTTGTGTAGGTACCTGTACATTTCCGACTTTTTCCATGATTTTCAATGTCCCTTGGTGCGACACTCCTTTGTTGTACCGACGTTTTAATGTAAAAACACACACCTTTTGGTCGTCATCACCGCGCAATACAAAAAGGCTGTAAATAAATCTTTCACTCTGGCTCGATCTCATCTTCTGGTTTGGAGTGTCTTGGAATCATATCGGTCGGAACTAACTGTGTGAAACAAAACATTTTAGAAGCTCCAACGGCGTCTCTTGGCACTTCGCTCAATACCATCCTGTTCTGTCCAACGGATGGCTGTCAGACCGAACTGAGCTGAAGACATTGGCGGATATTGGCTCTTCGACACTCATCTCCTGATCACAAGAACATTGAACAACTGTGAGTTTGAGTCACACCTATTGTTTCATTTTTAATTCTGCATGTACATACCATTTTGGCCTTTTTATCACCGCACGCTCCTCCGCCCATCTTAGTTTGCTAGTGTCGTCTTAGATATTGTTGACAATAATTTAGTGTACCACATAGACAGAGTAGTGCGCTACAATTGACTCGGAAAAATTCAGATGAATCTCTTCATGACCGGTTGATATGGTGGATCAACAGCGAGGGAAGATTGAAGGAGCACGGAAGCGATGCCGTCCGTGAACGGCACATCATAAACGAAGGGAGATGAAAGAGAGGGATGAAGAGAACAGATAAGAATAGATCTAATTATCTGATCGATGCAGGTGCGACGTGTGGTGACAAACTAGAGGAATCGGGTGGTGGCAGATCAAACGGTTTAATAATAATAATAATAATAATAATAATAATAATAATAATAATTTGGAACTGTAAGTGAACATCATGACGTAACGTTGTCTTTAAAATCGGCGGAACATGGAAAAGCAGACCAAACTCTAAGGCACACAGGAAATTCCTGTGACGAACAATATACGGAACAGGAGATGAAAGCAATGACCGAAGAGATACAGGTAAAACATGACCAATCAGATCATTTCACCGCAGATGAAACACGATGCAGGCAGAGGAGAAAGAAATAGGAGGCATCAGGATAGGTAAATCAGTAATAGGACAAAAAGGTCCAAGAAATGAATGTGCGACGGAGTTGGGGCAGTGGAACTGGAGAGCTGCGTGCCAGCAGTCACCTGAACAGGTAGATTAGGCAGGAGGATGCTAATCGGGGCACTGCCTAATGGAAAGACACACCAAGGAATCACGGAGCCAAGAAAGAAAAATAAAGTGGTGGTGATTAGATAACAAATGCGACTGTAAAAGATGCAAAGTTTGGAGCGGCGAGTCCCAAAATGCGGATTGGTCATGGGTGTGGGTGTGACTGGTGCGTAATGGCATTATGTATGAGAAGGGAGAATAAGGAGGGAGTTAACGAAACGACAGGCAGTGAGGTACAAGAATGCCATCAATGGGAATTATGAGCAGAAACTGATATTAAGTGAGTGGAGAATAGAAGCTGGCAACGACGGCAGGTGGAATGAAAAAATATTGGCGAGCGTCGTCAGAGAAGAGTGGGTAGGACAATGGTGACTTGACACAACGGGAGGTAATATGGTGAGGCTATAGGATCGAGGACAAAATGGGTAGGTGTGCATACCATGGTAGAGCGACGAAAAATGAAAGTGGTAACAGATGACAAGAACTATAGATGAGCGTACCGTGGCGGAACAAGGATGGGGAGCATGCACTTTTTAACCGACAGTATTGGACGCGGTAGCCCAGGGGAAGTTAAAGCGTGCGGTCCACAACCGGTGCTGGTGGGTGGGACTGGCCGTGCTCTGGCGCTAAACCTGAAAAACGCTCCGTGAAGTGAATACAGGAGTTGTGATCCACCAGTCTAATTGGGCTCGCACATCGTAGCAGACGGCCTGCACGCCCGATGTGCGCCGGCCATAGCGGTGGATCCGACTGCGCCCCGCACTGTTGAGAGTGGCTTGAGTGCTTACTGATAACTGTACAGGGGCAAAGCGGTCGCGATAGGGGTGCGTGATCTAGGATTAATTGGCCAGGATGTGAGACCATGGACAGCGGAGCCAACGGGAACAGCGAGTGGTAGACGGCCGTGTAGCAAAATTATCCCGGAGCACCTACCGGTAAAATGGTCAGTACAGTGCCCGAAGTGGTTGGCAGTCATCAAAGATCACTGGAAATAGAGAAGGGATAGAGAAACGCAGTCTGGGTATTCCCCAGCTGAGGAGCAAATGACGGATAACAGATGAACGTGGGTGGGCAACAGGATTACCTTATGAAGGCAGGAGATAAGTTCGCTAAAGATCAGGGGTGGCCGTAGCTTGCGGCACTCATGAGAGCAGTGGCGTCGGACATGGTGTATACCAGTTCGTTTGTGGCACAGACTTTGTAGGGTTATAGTATGAGGCTTCTTTCAGAGGTCAGATCGGTGGAGACGAACTCGCTGGTGGGCAGTATGGTGTGGGTTACTGTTAAATATAAAACAAGTGCGCGCCCAAAAAGCGAACAACGAGCAGGCACTGCGTAAGCTGAATGGGGCTGACAGAAAGAATCGGGACTTCAAAATGAGATTAGACTGAGGGACAGGGATAGAGAAAGCAAGATGTCGGACGAGATAGGAGCAGGGTGCAGTGAATAAGATAGGATAGGAGGTGTAGGCCTGGTTACGGAGTAACGTAAAGTGGAAAACCAGGTTGAGCCTCATGTGACGAATACACAGAGGCTCAACTTGTAAGAGCTTACAGCGTCGGCCTACGTTAGGGCTATGGATACTTTCAACAGAATTTGGATGAAGGTGCGCTGTAAGCCCTCAAGAGATGAAATAGAGGAATGTGACCAGAGGATGGAGGTAATGAGACAATATTCCAGGAGCGCCCTTAATATTAATAATGAAAATCATAGTTTATTTCGGATAACCCCGAAGCATGCTGCAATTCAAGATCAAGTAATGCAGTTGATAGCTGAATGAAAGTTACAGAAGGATTGTACAACTATGTGAGCTCGAATGAACATAAAAGAAAGCATTTAAGTGCACGGGAGTCAGCGAGGCTACAGATGAAGCCAATGTGACTGTGTAGGTCCCTCCGAGAGAGGGCAAGGTAAACTGAAGAGTATAGAGCCTGAGGGCACCGGCGGATGTTGGACCGTAATAACAACACACGAACGGTGTTCAGTGTTATTGCAGTCACTAGGAGACCAGAAGAAAATGTAATCATATATACCGGCTGCAATTTCTCGGGCCCGTTGATTGGTAAATCCATGGTGAACTTCCCAACTTATTACTAACAGTCGGTTGCAAAAATCGTCACTAAATCGGCAAAGCGGACGCGATTTCGCAATGGGCAGCCGCGACGGCTACTTCGTGTTGCAGGTACGGTTGGATATTCTGATGGACAATCTGCTGAATCCTCACTAGGCGAAACTGGGGATGGTTCGAGGAATAACTTGCTCGATGCGGGTGACTGAGTGGCTTGAGTAGGTGTAAATTGGCCCCGCGGCTCGCACTCCATGACGGAAGGCTTGAGACGGTCGATAGGTACGGTGTCGTGTCGTCCGCTAATGTCTATGACAAATGTTTTTGCCTCACGTTTTATCACCCGAGACGGGCCAGTTTATGGCGTTTGTAGTGGTGATCAAACGCCATCGACGCGAAGGAATACGTGAGTAGCGGTTCCTAACGCAGTTGGGACATAACTTGTAGACTGTTGTTCGCGCGGCGGACTGGCCTTGAGCACTCGCATTTGCTGCGTAAGGCGCGGAGCATAGTCACCGTAGTCGAAGTTACCGGTTGGTGAGGGGGCTACCAACTCCTCAGGCGGACGAAGTGTACAGCCATATACTAGTACGGCCTGTGTTGTGTATAATTCCTCCCTAACGGTACTACGCAGGCTTGAGATTGCTAATAATAATAATAATAATAATAATAATAGTTTATTTTAGATAACCCCGAAGAACGCTGCAATGCACGGTCAAACAACACAGTTGAAAGCTGAATGAAAGTTACAGAATGATTGTACAACTATGTGAGCGCGATTGAATGTAAGAGAAACCATTCAGGTCAATTGTTGCGGTACCGCCCGGTGAATTTAAACTCAAGGTCAAGTGGTCCATCCGGCCGAAAGCAGGTGCAGTTATTCTGCCAAAATGTGAAGTGGGTGGGGAATGGTAAAGAACCGCACAAGTCCTACAGAAGGGAGACTGTCCTGTCGGAAAACCAAACTAGATTGACGGATACGTGGATATCGTGAAAAAGAAACACTCCCGAAGGAGATGTACTCAAGCAATGGAGTTTTGCAGTGAATGAGAGGGGTTAAGATGTAAAATAAGACAATACAAAATGGTGGAATAACGCAAAAGAACAGGAAAACCTGTCGGGGATTACAACTGTGAAGTTCACTGACTGTATATCGGTTGAGCCAGTTGTAAAACAAAAAGGGCAACATATCGGACTGTGGGTGTCAAACTGATGGTGCAATAAATGACCGGATAAGTCATATGGACTTTGAGTGGATTGTTTTGCTTTCAAGACAAAGGATTGTAATGCATCAGCATGAAACTGGTACCCGGCAAGGAAATCGATGTGTGGTGCGTAGCTACGATAGTGGCAGAAAAGTGGCTTGCAAGAGAGATGACCAATTAAATGACAGCTGAGTATTTACATTTTGACATTTCTCAGCAAATACTTCACGTGGTGAAAAGTGTGTATCAAGCATCGGAAGTGTCTAAGGCCATCTATCGGAATGGAGCATGGGGAAGAAAATACACAGAACAACCGATGAACAGGTTTGCAAAGTTTGTCAGCCGGGGTGTGTGATAAACCAAATGGACTATACATCTGGACCGTGATTGCCAAAGTGCTGGAGAAAGAAGTGACCGGATACAACATAAAGACTTTGGGTGGATTGTTTTGCTTTCAGAACAAAGGAATGTTTTGCACCAGCATGAAACTAGGAACTAGCGAAAAATCGATGCTTGGTGCTCAACTACAACATTAGAATAGACACAGATGGCAAAAACGATGAAGTGACGGAAAGGAGACTATCAGTTTATGTTCGATACAGAAGGCGGACCACTTTATGGCGACAGAGCAGAACTCTGCGGTACAGGATGTTATCAGATGTGCATATGTGAGACATGATACCTTACAAGATGAGGACACTGCAATGCAACAGCTCTAATTGTGCAAACAGCGGAACTGACATAGAAAACAAGTAAAACACAGAGTCATCGATTATTGGGAATATCTAAAGTTAAATTTCGCACTGTCATATAATGTCTAAAGATTGTGGTACGGAAGTTAGTGACGTCAATAAATGCGTTAGTTCTCGGGTATGTCGGTAAAAGTAGCAAAAAGGGGTGGGCTTTATATTAGGGAGTGGTTAAGTTTGCAAATAAGACTGGTGAATAGTTTAGCATGAAACCGCGGGAAGTGGACCGGGAATAACGAGCCAAGAATGTTGATGGGTTGTCAGGTATGCGATAATTATGCACCAAAGAAAGCAAGCCTTGTCGGACGAAAACAGCGATAGGTTATGAAGGCGAATTTGGAAGTGAGCACGATCGAGAGTCAAAGTTAGCTGGAGGAGACAGCAGCACATTTGCAGCATTTTAAGTATATGAATGGTTTTCTTTTTGTTTTGTTTGTTTTTTCAATCCGCAACCGGTGCTAATGGGTGTGGCTGACCGTGCGCTGGACACCCAACCTGAAAACCAATTCTAGAGGCAGAAAGTACGATCCACCTAGTTGCGCCCGCACATCGTCGCAGACGTCCTGCGCGCCCCATATGCACCGGCTAAGGCGGGGGATCTGTCCGTGCCTTAAATCGGCGGTGATGTTGGTCCAGAACACACGGACGTAGAGATGGAGTAGTCTAGGAGATTGCGGGGAATCCGGAAGAGCAGGGTCAAAGAGTTAGCGACGGAAAGATGGGCGGGTATCGGATTTTCAGCCAAAAGTGTGAGCCAGGTACTTCGCCGGTATTACCTCCGGATCATTACAAGACATCAAAAGGGAGATGCGCGCCGGTTGGTGTCTGGAAGCATAGGAGTAGAGAGACGCAGTCTGGGATGCTCCCAGCGGGGTATCAACGGTCAATGGTGAAAAGAGAAATCTAGTAATGTAGACACAGACTACTTTGGGAAGAATGAGGACTATGAGCCTTTAGGAGTGAATGAGAATACAAAAATAATGACCAAAACTAGGAATAAGAATGATGAATTAGAGGTAAGTGGTGGTCAGTGGAACCGGATTGAGTGTTGGGACTCTGAGGCAAAATAAAGGAGGGGAATGAGGTCAGTTCAGACCGAGTAAAGTGAATCAAGTATGATAGAGATAATAGATAGGAGACGTTGGAGCGCGCGAATTGGGGAGAATCTAACAAGAGCAGTGTCAGTGATGTAAGTCATTCTAAGGGGTACTAATATGCTGGCGATGGAGAAGGCATATGGGGTAGGTGATGTTGACGTTGCAAATGATGTTACTCGGGTCGTGCTTCCTTTCTATATTCAAAAATCTAGGTTTCCCTTATAAGCTTCTTCCAACGTGGTTAACGTATGGGTTAATTTGAGTACTTTGGCGACATATAAATATTTTGTAAGGACAATTTTGAAACAGTCTAGTGTCTGGCAGGCCCGAATGTCTTCAGGCAGTCCGTTTCAAATGTAGGAACAGACGGTAATGAGGAACCTTTCTCTTAGTTTTGTCCTGGATTATGGGACTTTAGTAGTATGATTTCGGTTACGAAGAGGGTAGGGTGCGTCTTGAGCGAGACACGGATCAGTGATAGAAGTATGCGCTGTAGTATGTAGGAGGTTGAATAAAAGATAAAGATTGAGTTTCATACGTCTCAGCCATAGGGGTTCAGGCCTTAGTAGCTCACACCTCTCTTTGTAACTCAAGGGGGATGATGGGCCGAGTAAGTGTTTGGTGAAGGATCGCTGAACGCTTTCGATCGCAAGTCTCTGTACCAGAGGGCGGTACTCGAGCTGCAGTCTGGCGTGGGATTTAAAGATCAGAAGCTGGCTGTCGCGCATTCTAAAAGTTCTGCTGATGAGGGCTATTGTTCTCTTAGTCTCAGCCACCTGGTAGCTGGCTTGTTCTTGAAGGGCGAACGTGCAAGAATACTGTAGGCCGAGATCTCGTACTAGCGGAGTGGTAGGAATGAAAGAGCTGTTTGAGGCAAAGGATTCAGGAGTAATTTGACTTTTATATGTGAGAATGGCACTCTTAGCAGCGGAGAAACTCATTTTCCAAGTGTTGCACCATGTGTCAAGAGCATTTAGGTCGTCAGCTATTTTGATGAGGGTATAGATCAAGGTATGTGGTTCAAAAGAATATACAATCATGATATCATCGGCGAACAGAAGCGTGGTGCCATGGTGTTTTACTTTGAATACGTCTTTAATTTAGAGAAGAAATTAAAGTGGGCCTAACACGCTGCCCTGTACAACACCACTTGTGACTGGCTGGGGTGAGGAGAGGTAACCCTCAATGTTTACTGCTTGCGATCTCAAGCTAAGATGGGATGACAACCAATAAAAGGATGGGTCTATTATGGCGTAAGATTTAACTTTGGTTAGCAGCTGAGAGTAAGGAGCGCGATCAAATGCTTTCGCCAAATCAAGATAACGATAAGTGCCTTTCCAGAGTCAGCTGACGTTGTGATTGGATTAAGGAAATCAAGTTGGCCGGTCAGACACGACCTAGACTTTAAGAAGCCGTGTTGGATTTTATTAATCAACCCACGGGTGAGGATAAGATTGACGATCTCATCTTTAATTACTCGTTCCTGTATCTCAGATACAATGGGAGTGTGGTTTATGGGGCAATAATTAGCAGGGTCATGTAAAGCACCCTTCTTATGGGGGGGGAATGATAACGGAAGTTTTCCACTGGGATGGGAAAATGCTTTGTGACATGGAGACGTTAAATAAGTTCAGCAAAAGCATCATAATGTCCGGGCCGCAAAGACGAAATGGAGCTGTAGGGACACCATCGGGTCCAGGGCGGGCCAGAAGCCGGGTAGTATTTAACAGCTTTCTGACTTCGTTGGCTGAGAATACTACGGTTGACAAGGTGTCGGCAGTCAAGGAGGTGAGATCCTGGGTTGGACTATTGTGGTCTGTTATGAAGGTAGAAGCGAAGAAATTATTGAATGCCTCGGCGATTACCTGAGGCGAGCTAATATAAATGTTCTCTGATAGGAGAAAATATGGTATTTTGGTTGTATGGTGGGAGTTTCGCGTTTTGCTAAGGCCAGAGAGATGGGCTATTTTATTCGGCTGGTTGAGAGCGTACAATTCTTGTTTCTTCAGCTTGTTCTTATTATCGCTTAGTAGCTGGCATGAGAGGTGGCTGAGGCAGAGGAAGATAAAGAGGTCGTTGGTACTTTCGTAGGCAAGCTGCAACTTCTCGAACTTACGTTGCAACTTTTGTTGTCGATAGGTCTTTCTCCCACTGAATTCTTTTATCTCGGGAGATAAGACGTTAAGAGAACAGAATGAATTGCAGTACATCACATGCGACGCCAGCTGAGGATCAGATGTCAGAAAGAATTCATCCCAGGTCTGATTACTCAGGGCGGTGGGCAGAGTGTCACAATTTTACATTTCGGAAAGAATTTTGATGCTGAGGACTTTCCTGGTGGTGCGGTTGAACAGTGAATTCACATGTTATGACCTTATGACCACAACCAGAAAAGTGGCTAGGGACATTTGCCTTTATATTTCTGAGGCCTAACGTGAAGATAAGGTAGAGAATATTGTTCCTTCTGGTTCGCGATTTTACGTGTTGTGTCCACCCGCCCTACGGATACACTAGATAAAATTGTATAACTTCGGAGAGGAATTCAGGGTTGTCCAACAAATGCCGGGGGGGTTGAAATCCCACGCTATGATTTTAGCGGCGTGCGGAATTTCAGCTACGTGACAGAACGCATTGGTCATTGCATTCACATCGCCCATGTTGTAGCCCGGCGGACATTAGACACAACCAATGACGAGCTGCCCCTGAAGCAGTGGTATAGAGGTCCAAACAGAGTCTTGGACCTTATCGGGGACAGGAATTTTGAGTAAGTGTGTTTCAAGACTGCTTTTACTATAAGCAAGACATCCACCACCACGTCTGTCAGATCTGTTCGTAGCAAATATATTATAACTGGTTATGGAGATGTGTCGGGGGGGAAGTTTTATCAGTAAGCCAGGTTTCAGTTACGAGGATTAATAATAATATTAATTGTATATTTCGGAGACGCCCGAGGCATGCCAGGTGCATGATCAACTGTTTACAAGTGACGGAATAAACAGATAAAACCCCTGAAAAAGTAGATAGTTACATGACAGGATTTGAAAAAACGGGCTAAGAATGGAGAGTAAAGTGGGACGAAAGTAGGCAAATGTATGCACACCAAAGGAAATGTGCTAGGTTTAAATGGACCCATGGACGGATTCAGATGGACGCCCGGTGAGTTTGAAAAGTCAAGGTCAGGTGGGTGTTCGGCTGGTCAGTATAGGGACATCAGAAGGCTGACTGATATACATGAGAAAGGCTGGAAATCAGCATAAGAAACTGTAATAGCGGGAGACGATGAGGAAAAAGTGAGATTCACTGCAGGGATTAGGTAGCAACGAAGCGTTGGTACTCTGCAATAGATGGTCGGCGAACAGGGCCCAAAACTCATTGTTAAACAGGGAGCGAGAAAAGTAAGACATAAAAGTGAATCAGATAAAGAAATAGTTCATAGAAGTTGGACACAGTGGATGTGGGTTATTGATGTGGAAGAAATGGATGCATATCATGGCGGTCGGCGGGATGATAGCAAGAGAGACGGCCTGTGAAGAACTACAGGATACAGAGCGAACGCATATAAACATATATGCGCTTGTTTATATATATGCATATATATACATATAAGAGAAGCCGGATCAATAACAATGGAGTCCTAAAAAGGAATTATCAGTTATTAGGAGGGGCAGGTTAGGTTAGGTCGAATGTTTGTAGAATTAACTTTGGAATATCGTGGTGAATTATCTTCATGACAGGTGAACTTGACGGATCAACAGAGAGAGTGCAGAATGCGGAAGCATAGAAAAGACGACGACTGAGAAGCAGTTCAAATAAGGAGAGATGAAGGAAAGTATCGGAGAGACCAGGTAGGAATGGACCAAATAACGTGGTTTATGTAGGTGAGACATGTGGTGTCGGTCAAGAATGAGAGAAGAGCGAATAAATGGGCTTACATTATTCAGCGAGAAGATGGCGACGATGGAGACGGCTAAGCAGCGCAGAGAAATTGTGCATACAAAGTGGATAAGGGTGCCTGGGAGGTGAAACTGTCCGTGGTGCAAGGTGCAGCAGCTGTGGCGGTAAACAGCGTGGAAGAAGAACGAGCAAAAAGGGTACCAGAGGGTAATGGCGGATCAGACGGACTGAAGCCGTGAATGAGAACCATGACAGAACAGTGAGTTTACATTAGGTTGCAAGTGAAAAAGCAGAACGGTCCAAAAGGCATGCATGAAATATCTGTGGCAAACTGTAGACGAAACGGGAGATGGAAGCACGGGCCGAAAAAGACAGGTGAGATGTAACCAGTAAGATCATTTTATTGCAGGTGGAACGCGAAAAAGACAGAGAGAAAAGAAGTACCGGGACAGTTAAACCGGTGGACGAACATATCGCATGAGCAATGGATGTGCGTCGGAGTCGGGGACATAGAAATTGGGAGCTGCGTGAATGCCGGCAATTGTACAAGTGGATGTAAATAGACGATACTAATCAGAGCACTGCCAAGTAGAAGGGTCCACAAGGGAATCGCGGAGCCGGGCAAGAAAAATAGAGTGTTAGTGACTGGATAATAAATGTGGCTGTGGGAGATGCAGAGTTTGGAACGGCAGTTCTAATATGAGAATCGGTCATGGGTTCGGGTGGGGCTGGTGTGTAATGGTATTAGGCATGGGAAGGGAGAACGAGGGAGGGTTTGACAGAACGGTAAGCAGTGAGGCGTAAGCATGCGATCAATGAGCTTTACAAGCCTACGGTGATACCAAATGATTAGGTACTACAAGCCGGCAACTCCGACATTGGTGAAGAAGTAAAATATCGGCGGTCGTCGGCAGAGTAAAGTGGTTAGGACGATAGTGACGTGCAATGAGAGGTAACACAGTGAGAGTCGATAGGAGCAAGGACGGAATGGGTAGGTGTGCATACCATGAAAGAACGAAAAAGTGGATGTGATAAGAGCGATAGGTGGGCGTACAGTGGCGAACAAGGATGGCCGGAGCATGCGGTCTGCAGCTGACAGCATTAGAGCGTGCGATCCGCAACCGGTGTTAGTGGGTGGGACTGGCCGTGCGCTGGACACCCAACCTGAGAAACACTTCGAGGTGAACACAGGGAGTGTGGTCCACAAACCAAATTGCGCTCGCACATCGTTGCAGACGACCTGCATGCCTGATGTGCGCCGGCCAAGGCGGTGAATCTGGCTGCGCCCCGCACCGTTGGGAATGGCACCAATGTTTTTTGGTGGTTATGCATGTGGGGCGTAGTTCAACTGTGATAGTATGAGATATAAGTTCGGCGGTCGGATGATAAGGTTGCAAGGGGTTCCAGAGGACGGAGCCAGCGGCTAATAATCGGCCAAACAGCGGCTTTATCCAGGCGCGTATACCATCGCAGAGGGTGAAATTCACATAAGGAGAGAACTGGAAAATAAGAGCAGATAAAAAAAGAGCAGTTATGGTGTGCCTCTGTTGTGGATCAACGGTTAATGGAGGCATATAGAAACCAGTAAAGGATGAGGCATAAGAGTGACAGAAACAACGGGGGTAGGTGGAAGCTAGGTGGTTGAAATTAGTGGCATTTCAATTTGTTTGATGAATTAAGGAAATGGACATGGTTAGTCTAACGTTCAAAACTCAGTCAGATAAATGAAACTGTCTACCGTTGATTGTGTCCTTAATTGAAGGGAGCAGGGTCGGCGAAGGAGTTGGTCTAAGGAGTCGAGGCCCCTCTCGTAATCTAAACCTTCTGTCATGCCCATATTGGATAACTGGAGTGCACGGGTGACGCTGAGATATGGGATGAGTGCCGACAGAATTTGGGACTTGGTTTGTGGAGCTCGAAGGTTGATGGGCAACTTGTCCCAGACTTTGGAGCAGACAATAATGAAAAAACGTGACCGTATGGCCGACTTAGCTATACTGGAAGGGACAGTAAAAGGCCTGTGCCGAAGTGAGTAGAGGCTTCACAGGAGAAGCTTACTGGGTCAAAGGAAAAAGACCGGTTATGGAGCAGGTTATACAAGAAGACCAAGTTTAGTCTTAGACGGCGGAGCCAGAGTGGGTCAAGATTCAGATTTTTGACATCGTTCTCTATAACCTAAAGACGTAAACAAACCGAGTTGTTGTTTGGTGAAAAGCCCTTGTATGCTTTCAATCGCAACCCTGTCGAATTTTATCATGTTGGAAAATATTATTGGGCAGTATTCAAGCAAAGGCCTGACGTGGGATTTGTAGATGCTGGTGATACTGTCCCGAAGACGAAAGGAGCGGAAGAGCAGGGCCACACTTCTTCTAGCCTTGGCCGCTTGGATGGCGGCGTGCTCAGACCCACCAAGAGTTAAGGATCCAGGGGGCAATTGGAACTTGTAGGTTAGGACCTCGCACTTATCAGTGAAAAAGCTCATCCTCCAGGTGTGGCACCAGCGGTCAAGTGCTGCGAGGTCAGCGGAAATGTTGCCAAGAGTATGGGTAGCATCATTGGAATTGAAAGAGTAAACTATTTTTATACCGTCTGCAAACAAGAATGGCGTGCCGTGGTGTACTAGATCCAGTGCGTCATTAATGTACATCAGAAATAGGAGACGACCCAGTACGCTTCCCTGTATAACGCCAATTGTAAAAGGTTTTTGTTCAGAAGAATATCCATTGGTGAGGACCACTTGCGAACGATGAGCGAGATAAGATTTCAGCGAAGAAAGCAGCGGGTCACCAATGCCGAATGAACGCAACTTGGAGGTAAGATGCAGGTGTGGAACACGGTCGAAAGCCTTCGACAAATCTAGGTAGACAATTTCTAGTGCCTGCCGGCTATCAGCAGCCTTAGTGACTAAGTTGAGGAAGTCAAACTGACATGTGGTGCATAATCGCGATTTGAGGAACCCGTGCTGCCTATCGCTAAGAAGGTTTGAAGCGAGAAGATGGGTGGTAATGCCATCTTTGATAATCGTTTCCATTATTCTGGAAATGATAGGGGTATGGTTGATGGGACGGTAATTAGTAAGTTCGTGGACAGGTCCTTTTTTGTGTCGTGGAATGATGACTGAGCGCTTCCAGTTCGACGGTACCTAACTAAATTTGAGTGACAAGGTGAATAAGTTCAGTAATAGAAGTGGAAGGTCCGATCCACCGTTAATGATTGCAGCTGGGGGCAACCTGTCTGGTTCAGGATAGGCAGATGCTTTATAGCGTGAAATGGGCCTGGAAATAACGTTTACTTCAAAGGTTAGGGTAGATAGGCAAGAGCTGGTAATAGCCAGAGTATTTGTAGGTGCTGTATTTAAGGCGGGGGCCATGGAATTGGCGAAGTAATGGTTGAAGGCCTCAGCGATATCAGAAATGGAGGTGGCCAAAGTTTTATTCGGTAACACAACGTATTGGATCATAGTCTCCGTAGCCGAATTCCTAGATTTGTGTAGGAGTGAGAGTTTCAATGTTTCTCTGGGATGCCTTAGGGCGTAAGCTTCTTCGTATCGGAGCTGTTATTCCTTGAGGTCCCGGATAATATCAGTAAGACGTGTTGGTCTCATGAGAAGAGAGAAGTCTTGGTTTTGGAGGGGAAGTCTTTGCATCTCAAGGTGCTTTCGTTGGAGGGAGGCAGGTTTGGACTTCCTAAGGGGGGAGTTTTGGGCTATTGGGCTAAGTTTCAGGAGGCAGCTTTCCACGTTAAGGTAAAAGTGATCAGCCGCTTGTTGGGGGTCAGCCGTTAGAAAAAACTGCTCCAATCTTGGTTAAGGATGAGATTGGGCAGAGGGTTCAAATTTAAACGGACGGAATTGTTGACTTGGATCAGAAAGTCTGATGAATAAGGATGGAATAAAAGGTTACCAGCCATTATTTTATGGACGCTGCCCGGAACTTTATTCAGAACGGAAACTGAAAAGTGGGAAACGCTGTGGGTGAATATAAGATCTAGGATGTTGGCTTTCCTAGTAAAGGTTTTAACGTGTTACACCCAGTCCTCAATATGAGTATGGGACACAAAGTCTATTAAGTTAGGAGGTGCCGTGAGGTTTCGCCGGGATCTTTTAGGCCAGTTAAAATCATCGGCTATGGTTTTCGCTGCCGAAGGTAGTAGTGAAAGGTAATCAAAGGCTTCAATTAAGGGAGCTGAGTCTGCAGTAGTAGATGAGGGCGGGCGATAGACACAACCAATGTGCATGACTACAGTTGAGAACCGAATTGCGAGCCATAGAGAATCCGGAATTGATTCGAGTGCGGCACTTCTGATGAGGACTACTGAAAGGGCATGCTGTACGTACACAAGGCACCCACCTCCGCGTCTGTCGATCCTATTTACCCTAAAAACCTTGTACCCTTCAAGCATAATTTCGCTCGTGCTGGTGTATTCGGTGAGCCAGGTTTCAGTAATAAAGATGAAGCCAGGACTGGATGTTATGACATAATTTTTTAAGTGATGAAGCTTATTTCAGATGGACCGCGAGTTAGATAAGATGAATGATAACCCACTCATGTGAAAGTGGGTGTCAGGGTTGGGGCCCTAATAGGAGTTGTTGATCGAAGAAAGTGCACGGTGAGGGGCGTGGGTTGGAGCTATTACCAAAGAGGAGGAAAAGTGAGCGTTGGATGCCTCCTCGATGGTTTCTGAATAATCAGCCGCGGGCGAACCGGAAATAATCAATTTGGATTATTACGAGGTGGAAGAGAAGACCTTAGACGAAGTATTCCTGCTACTTGTCCTGATTCGTTGGGATCGTTCGATGCTCCAGTGCAGTGACAGAATACGGGGTTATGGAAGGTACTGGCTTTTCCACGCGACAACCTTGGTATTGGTTGGTGTTGTGTGGTAAGAGCAGGCCTCAGTGAGTAAGGACAAAAAGAGTTTAGGGTGGCTTCGCCGCCCATCGATGCGGCTTGCCCGAGTGCGGAAATATAGGAATCGGCGGTTGGTAGAGGGGGTACATGGAGGTTATTTTGGATGAAGGTAGTGGTAATACGCAATGTTGCGTATTTGACCTGCGGAGTTTGGTGTGCTACCGAAGGTGTGAACGAATGGTAAGGTGCCGTATTAGAAAGTGGTTCATTAGGGCTAGAAGAGATGAAAGAGTGTGGGATCGTATGCCACAGGGTGGGGAAAATTTACGCGAAGGGGTTGGTGAATGTATCTTGCGCGTAAAACTCCTGTGGTGGGGCAAAACGAAAATTTTGGTATGGTAAAGGAACTAACGGGATGAACGGCGGAGGCACGGAAAAGTTAGGAAATGATGAGCTATGCAGATGCAGCTCTGAATAATAGCTGTGAGGTGCTTTGCGAGCATCGCCCCTATAAATGCTCGTAGAGCTGGGTTTTCGCTGGGAAGAATTACGGTTTGAGAAACTATCTATTTCAGGAATAGAAAATGTAGGCCCCGGCATTGGTGACGTCTTACTAGGGTATCTGTTCACTTCCAATCTATGCATGACCTTGGGGTGTATTCTGGTGACATTAGGCGGTGGTTGCCTAATGAACTAAATGTTGAGCCCTTCAGTAGGTATGGAGTGTGGGTTGCCGAATTCTGGATTTGCGGCCATGTGTTACCGTTGGTTTCGACACTCTGCATTGGGGGCTGAGATTGTTACCAACTTTCGGCCCGTGGGTGATAAGTTAGATTGCAACAGTGAGGTTGTGTCCTTAGGTACCCCACTTCTTGACAGCTTGTTTACAGGAGTATGCCCTGAAGGCTGACGGGTTTGATTCGAGCGAGAATGACATGGCAATGATATGGTGCGGTCCGGCGGATGGGTTTTAGTCGTGGCTATGCGGTGTGGACAATAACGACCATACTTTGAATAATGTGTCGCCTTGGGAGAGTGATGCGTAGTTGTTAGGTCAGGGAGGCTACGCGAATTAGGTAGTTGCCTCTGATGCATATAGCTAAGCTGTCTGGCAGGACTCGGTGGTTTCCAGTCCCAGGCATCTGCGACACTATTGATGAGCCTAGGGCGCATGAAGACTGGTGGATTTGGAGAAGGCCCAAGCCTTGATTCAAGGTCTACATCAAAGAGTTTTTGGCTGATAGACGTTGGGTGCTTAGAGTAGGTTAGGGACGTGACGGGGTTAGGTGTCCTTTGGGCGGATTCCTGCCTTGGATGTTTGCGGGAGTTCGACTTTCTCAGCACTTCTTTTTGTAGTGGCGTTTTATCGGGTGTTATTAGAATGTTCTTGTATGGCGAATTAATAGCAATAACTGTTTGTTTATGAATGAACTCATTGGCTCTCAGTGAGTTGGCAGCGAAAACAAGATACTCAAACATCATGCATTGTCACACTGTGGACAGTGCTTAAAGCGGAGTGGGGGTGCGGCATTCATGAACATATATGCGATTAAAGACGTCTATTTTGTTTGTTTTTTGACAAGGGATTATTGGGAGAGACCCAGGTAGAGGTCTAGCTTTTGCTTGAGGATGGTTTTGTTCCGTGAGAGAACAATATCTTCTGTAAGTGCATTCCACAGAGTAATAACCCCATAGCTAAGAAGTTAATCCTTAGTGAAGTCCGTGGCCTCGGTTTGAGAACGATTCTGCTGTGACCATGGAGAGAAGAGGCTGGACAGATGGAGAAGAAACAATCGCTTTGACCTGATTTAAAAAGGTGAAACATCAAAAACAGATCACCTCTTACTCGTTTTACGTCAAGGGGATAAAGATTGGGATGTGAGAGGCGGACGGGATAAGGTAGGTGGGATAGACCCCATACTCCTTTGGTGGAAGCCTTTTGAACCCTTCCTAGGATTTCACGATCTCGTACAAGAACAGAGTGCACTATCTGACTGCCGTACTCCGGCAGAGGACGGATATACGTGCAGAAAATTATGGGGAAATCATCTTTAGATATGCGCGGGAAGGACCTTTGAATCATGTTTAGAACGCAAAAGGCAGGCTTGCTCGCAAATTGGTGATTATGAGAGAAGGATAAGTTACAATCTAACCAGAAACCGAGCACTTTGTGTCGGTCAACCCTTGGCAGTGTGGTTGCTCCGTTAATGGAAAACGTGTGACCAGTCTCTCTGCCGAAAGACATGCTCACGCATTTGTCATAATTAACTGGGAGGTTCCAATCCTCGGGCCAGCGTTTCTTTTCATAAACTGCAATTTGCAGGTCTTCAACGCCTGAACTCCGGAGGGTTACATCGTCTGCGTACAGGGCAATGTACGCAGGAAGGGCTGTCGGAAGATCATTTATATAGATCAAGAATAGAAGAGGACCTAAGACCGAGCCTTGGGGGACCCCAGTTGTTACTGGGGAGGGTTGAGACAAAACAATCCCTACTTTAACCACAAAGGTGCGGTCGGTAAGGAAGCTACGTAAGATGGCCAAAACTGAGCCTGTGATCCCGTATGTCTGCAGCTTATAAAGAAGAGGAGCATGGGGGACCTTATCGAAGTCCTTAGCAAAATCGATGAATACAGCTTGTGAGAGCTGGCCATCATCATAGGCTTTCGTTAGACTATCCATGACAATAAGCATATTGGTGATGCATGATCTGCCAGGAAGAAACCAATGTTGGGGCGGGGAGAGGATCCTATTTCTATAAAGATGGGAAAGAACCTCACTCTTAAGAATTCCCTCAAACATTTTGCTGATGATGCTAGTGAGGGTGTGTTGATTTTTCGCAGTAATAAATTATGGACCCAGAGTGGTGTATATCAGTTATTGCCACGGACAATTTGACGCTTCAGAGTAGATAACTATTACTACTAGGTGCTAAGTAAAAACAGGCCTATACGATGGAAAATGAAAAAAAACGAGACAACCTGATATGTACGTCAAGTTGACCTTGACCTTGACCATCCGGGTGAGATTGCAGTGCAAAGGAGCTGACGGATGTAAGTTTACTCACAAGGGAGCGGGCACTGAAAAGTGCAATTGTGAAACTATCATTATTATGGCCATGACGTGGATTGAATGTGTGACCCCTTAAATTGGCTGCTAGGTTTGGAGGAATTGTAGCCGCTTGCGGACTGTGGGATGGAGTGGGGGGAAATGTGTTATGTGAGGAGGCGGGACGTTCAGAGGAAACGAAAAAACTGGCAAATTTTGATGGGGCGGCATTAAGTCCGAAAGCTTGCTGCTATTTAGAATTTGAGGGGCAGGATTCATGTGCTTGTGTAGGCCGTAAGTAGTCAGCGGGAACTGCATTTGGATAAGGTACTGGCATAACGATCTGAACAGTCTTGCCGAGACTTCCCTTTTTCGTCGTTGGAAGGTGTTTTTATATTTAACTCCACCTGGAGGAAAAAACTGATTGGGTTCGGAGAGCGAGGTCCGGGTCCCCGAGTTGAGATGATTGGTTTTGCCGATAAAGCCACTCTATTTATTTCCGAATTCGTTACGGGCACCGGTGCAAATACATCCAGTCCCGCGCCTTTCTGAGGTATGCAAGGAATGGCTAGTTCTGACGTCGACAGTTGAGGGATTACTGATTTTGCCTCTGGTATTGTGCTGTTTTTCCGAACAGATTTAGGATTTCGGACTCCTGCGAGGGTCGGCGTTCCTTTTTTGAACTATGTTCGGTGGCAGTAGTTTGTAGGTTGGACCAGACACTTCTCAAAGGAATCATGCAAATCGGGTTTTCATATGGTAATTCGTTACTAGTCTTGGAGTCACGCGGACTTTTGTCAGTTTTGTGGACGTCAGGAGGCACATTAAGTTGGATGGTTTTATTGAGAATATTCTGCAAGTTTTGACATTTCCGAAGCGGCTCCGATGGAGTGGAGACTGATGAACTATGTATGTCGACAACTATTTTGCGACTAACCACAGAAGAGGTCTTCA